>JAWHQI010000083.1:8910000-9483017 GCA_033032865.1 Dactylorhiza incarnata
AATTGTGGGAGTATCGCTCTGAATCTTTCTCTCTCTGCTATGGCACGAAGCTCTGGAGTTTTGGAATTGGAGGAGGATAAAGAATACGAAGGCAAGGGGTCCAATTTATAGCTTTCACGCTACCGCCGATGCTAGCGCTACCGCCGGCGCTAGCCCAGATTAGGCAACGTTTTGCGCGGCAGAATATCCCATCCGCGGCAACCTCTTGCACTATGCCTTAAGTGAGTCATGCTACTGTCGGCGCTATCTACTACCGCCGGCGCTATCCCAAGTTAAGAAACTCTTTGCGCGGCAAGATCTTCAATCCGAGGCAACAATTCCAGCAAGCCTTCTGTGCATCGAGCTAACGCCGGCACTATCCACTATCGCCTGCACTAGTGATCAGTTTGGAGTTGATGGCTCAATTTCGGGGGCAACCACCATATGTAAACCTTGAGTCATTTTGACCTGTTATCCTGCACACTTAGATCACACAAGATTAAATACACACATAGGATTTGTTATTCTCAAACCTAGGAGATGCGGAAGACCGTGTTCCAACAAACTCCCCCTTTTGATAATAACAAATCCATTAATGATAAATCAGAGCATTAATCTATATAAGCATGAAGAAAACATATTTGTGTGTGTGAAAAGGATGACTTAGGATAAATAATGATTATAGCACTTTAGTATTGCTCCCCCTAAATACATGCTCCCCCTATGTGAATGCTCTCCTAATATGTAAGCTAACATTTTAATTAATCATGTTGGGTTTTTATTTTGATAGCGGATTGTATTTATAGGTCTCCCCCTTTTGTAATTTATCATGTTAATTCTCCCCCTTTGTTATTAGCAAAAGTGGGTTAGGAGGCACAACGCACTAAAAAAAATGTGTAAATAAAAAAGAAGGCATGATCGAGCCTTTTTAAGTAAATGATAAGGAGTTTTAGACTTGTCTTTCATTGAAAATGATCAGAGTTATGACTTATTTTATCCCTTTTGTTTGTAGTTCTCCCCCTTTTATATATCAGAGTTTAAGCAAAAATAATAATTTTCCCTTTAGGTAAGAGTTTTAAGCATAAAAAATAATGATTTCCAAGTAACCAGTCTACCCAGACAATATGTCAACACCCTAGCCCCGTACTAAGTGACGGATGGGCATGAGGAGCTGCAAACAAGCCGTAGGTTGGGGTGTTAGTCCCTTATGCAAACACTAGACAAAACTCAACCTAGCACTCTTTCCCCCCAGTGCCTCGCAAGGCCCCACTGGAACCCTCCCCGGTTAAGGACAAGACATGACTAGAGATAAGGTTATCTAATGTCTACAACCCTACGCCCCCGCTATGGTGAGAAATGAAGTCATGGATAACGATTATTGGAAACATTAAGCATTTAAATCTAATGGGAATTTTCATAGCATATGGATTTTTATTAGACAATAAAATACTCTTAGCTATATTGAAATGAATGAATCAGAGTTTGAGCATTGCGGAAGATTTCGAAAAAGAAACATCATAATACTAAATTAAAGTTTAAGTTTAAAAAGGAGATGTTTTTTTTTGAGTTTCCAAACTAACTTTATAGAGATAAGAGTTGAAGCATTTTGGAAGAAAGAAACAACATCCTTTTAGCAATGTTTTACTTGTTGGAAGAGCTTTTAACATACACGTTTATAATGAAAGAAATCAGAGTTTGTTACTATAAAAATGATATGCGTGTTAGAACAACCAATGTAAATTTTACCAAGCAAGTCTACCATTTGTTTTTAATAAAAATTTGAGATTTAAGACTTGATATAAGCATGAAAATGCAAGGTAAAAGTGATATGGTGATAATGCGGAAGACTTGTAGAAATACATGAAACATCTTATTTTAATCAAGGATAATCCATAAAAAGATATATGAGTTAATTTCAAAAAGAAGATGTTTATGTAAATCATGTTTCAATGAAAATCATTTATGGTTGACAAGAATAACCGAGCATGAAATAATACTATCACAAAGAGATTACTACAATGTTATTTCAATTCACAATTTCAAGTCATACCAAACATTGTAGAAAGCATGCTAGGTTATCTAGTGCATTTCATAAGTAAAGAGTAGTATAGAGTTTGCATTAGGATCCAATACTCATGAGAAGAAGTGTTATGGAAGATAATGATGTGCACATTAGTGTATTTTTGAGTAGAGTAAACAAATGTTTTAATCAAAAATACAAGTAATATGTAAAGTAAAGAGCACAATAAAACACAAATAATTTTACTTCCACTCACTTCAATGCACAAAGAAAAATGTACAACAACCAAGGTGCTCTGCACACACAATGCTCATTAAGACTTATCAGGGTGCAAAGTAGTGCTTGGGGGATCACATAATTTTATTCTTGTTTTTTTTTATTGTGATCCGGTGTACTTAAGAATAAGTGGTTTTTATTTTGATAGAAAGTAATGGTTTGCACAAGATACTTTACTATTCTTTCCAAGGTGCTCAACCTCACAACGCTTATTAAGACTTATCAGGAGGTTCAAGTAGTGCTTGGTGGAGATAACTTTGTTAAATTATTTCATGATTTTTTGTTTTGTGCAAAGTTCTCTGAATACACTTGTTTTGCAAACCAATATTATTTATAAGAAAGATAACCACTTTTCTTAATTTGTAAAAGTGCAAATAAAGGAGTGTAGATAAGATACTTGTGCAATTTTAATTCATTGTACCAATACAGAGCATATACAAGCATTCTTAGATTTAAACACAAATGTAGACAATGCCAAAAATAAGTGAGTGAATAAAGATCATTATCAAACATAAAACATTTACTCATACTTAGAGGCATGCTACGCATAGTTCTACACAACTTTTACAATATAATTGATGCACACATTAATAGATGTATCAAAGCATGATGAAAGCAATGTTCAAAGTAGTTTGAAAAGATAAATTGCAACATCATAGAAGTTCTAAATGATGGGTTAAATCATGCTTGATTTTCAATACAGTCCATACAGTATTTTTGATATTTTTGAGAAATAATTTTGAATTAAAGTTTGAACTCATAAGATTGATCTTGGACTTCCCGAGGACTACCTTGTGAGAGGTTCGCCCAGTACTAGGTGATATGATGGGATGATAGCCCAAATCACCCTTTCGCAAGATACATAGAAAAGTTAAGTTCAGAAGAATAATTTTGATACTTGTTTTTGTTTTGTTTTATATTTTTGTAGTTGATTTTTACAAATAACAACATATTTTTGTAATTTTTGCTTTTGTAATTTTTATATTTGATTTTTGCATAAAGATGAACTTTAAATAAAGGAAACACACAAGCGAAAAAACAAAACATATTTTTTGTAATTTGGTTTTTGTAGTTTTGTATTTGATTTTTCAAGAAAATAAAGAAACACCGAAGTGCAAAACTAAGTAGAAAATATAGATCAAAATATTTTTAGGAATTTTTAGAAATTTTAAAAACACAGAAATTCGAAACTCGATGCTAGCGCCGGCGCTAGCTCTAGCGCGGGAACAGTAAGTGATTTTTTAGGGTTTTGAAAATTTTGATGCTTGGATTTGATTAGGTGTCCCATTAGTAGTTTCATGCTGAATTTGCAGAATTTTTGGAAATGTTTTTGATGGTTAAAAATGAAGAAAATTGCATTTGTAAGCATGTTTTAACATGAAAGATCTAGGACACCTATCTCAAGTCTTGACAAATGAGATCTTGCATGAGCTATAAGATAGATTATCATAATGTATGTGAATTCAAAATTTTCTAGTCACATAGTTATTTTATCATTCAATTTTATTTTACTTCGTAATTAATTCATTATGGTAATATGAGATAACTAGCATGAATAATATCTATTTGTTGATAATGCTAGAATAATGAGTTTGATTGTAATTGTTATACCACAAGATTAATTGAGATAATGTTGCATGTATTCAAGAAAGTGATTTCATTTGATTTCATTTGATTTAATTGAGATAATGATTTAATATAGAATGAATAATTTCATTTGATTAATATAAAGTTGATTCTATGGTTTATAAACAAATGAGATACATGCAAGTCATAATACATTAATTCATTCATGTAATTATTATGATCACCAATGAAATGTTAGAACTGAGTGGATCTTTTGAATTTAGAGATCTTTTGGTTTTACATAATTATGATTTTAGAGAGTTTTAGCAAAAGATATCAATAGATCATGGTGGTGCGTATGACATCAATATTTATGACAATTTATCTTTCAATATGTCTTATGTGTTTTTCTTTTTAATTTAGATAAGTATCTCATAGCAAATTCAGAATTTTATCCACTTGTTGGTGAGGGCTAAAAATCTAATACCCGAATTTAATTTAAAATATCTTATAACAAATTTAGAGTTTGATTCAAATGGATAATATAAGATATTTTAGAAGCAATGAATATAAGAATAAAAGATAGGTCATCAAAATAAAAATATGATTTTGAATTTGATCAATTTGATTTTATAAACATATTAAGCTTTTAAGAGATAAGATCATATTTTCAATATTGTATAGGATGACCATGACATGATAGTTCAAAAACAAAGGAAAATAAACAAAAAGGTTTAAGCATATCATGAAGTAGAGAAATGATATTTAATTTTTAATTGATTTCTACTTCATGCAAATGATGGGATACTAATGAGTAAGAGATTTAGGTATCCAAAGAGGACCGGGAGTAGCGGTTCCTTTGGGTACCCAAATATAGCGAGATGACTTTTGGGGAGACAAGTACAAATGGACCCTTTCAAGTGGAGTTGATGTTTCATCTTTAATTTTGGGTCTCCACTCATACTTAGGTTTAATATTATAATTTTGCATTAAATTTCCATATATATTAAATTTAGGCTTAAAATAATGATGACTATTGAAATCATTTTTCATAGGAAACTTTTGCAAATTTGATTTTAATTTTGAAGAAACATAGTTTTGTAAATGATGGTGATTTTGATTTACAAATTCTTTATGTTTTTTATTCCCATTATTAGACTTAGTTATGATATTCATATTCATGTTCAACTTGCTTTTGGATATTTCTTGATATTGAGAATTTGTATTTACAATTTTCATAAGCAAGTTGATTTTTGATTTTAATTCATCATTTTTAATTTTAAAATTATGTCTAGCTTTATTATAAGCGATTGTGCTATTTTTAAGAGTGGAAACAATTGAATCTATATGATCTTGATAGTTGTTTCTATATTCATCAAATGTTTCATCCATCTCTTTAATTTCAATTTTATAGTCCTTACACTTAGCACAATTACTTTTTAAACATGAATTTTCTAAACATAATTTTTCATTTTGTTCTCTTATAAAAATAATTTCTTTTTCAAGTTCCTTAAGTCTTTCCTTAATAATATCACAATCAAAACAAGGTTTTGTGTTTTCAAGTAAAGGACAAGATGGTGAAAACACATCACAATTTGATTCTAAATTAACATTAGCTTTTAATCGCTTATTTTCTAAATGTAAATTTTTAATAGTGATTTTCAATTTCTTGATCTTACGTTTAGCAGTTTTTAGTATATTGAAACTAGAAATGGAAGTTATCACAAAAGAAGAAGATTTAGTCTTCCTTACAGCGTTATTGGAGGAGGCAGATTGTGAACATGAAATTCCTTCGTCATCTTTTAGTTCTTCCTCCATTATAGATGGATCTATATCTTCCCTTTCCCTTGGTGTATTGTTCTCCTTTTCTATTTCAATATTCTCCATGGCTTTGCTCCGAGAGAGATCTTCTTGGATGATTATGGATGCTTGTACGTTCTTTTCCTCCTGTGTTTGTTCCACACCTGCGAGAGGAAGATCATACATTTCTTCAAGAAAGCGCCATATTTTGTATGCACTAGAAAAGCAATATATGAATTTGAAGATTTCATTAGATAGTGCACAAAATAAATAGTGTTTGGCTTTGGCATTTAGCTGACGTTCTTTGTTATTTGATTCATCCGCACACCTTATAATTGCTAAGTTCCATACTTCTATGTCTAAAGTTTCAATAAATTTTTCCATTAATAATTTCCAGCCTTTATAAATTTTCCCTTCGAATAAAGGTGGTTTAGGAGATTTTTCTTCTTCATACAAATTTACCCCACTAGTAGAAGCGAGATCATGAGACGCCATTATTCCCGGTTGTTAAGCTGATTTGGAATAACCTCGCTCTGATACCACTTGTTGGATCGGTCGGCGCCCTTAGAGGGGGGGGGGGGGGTGAATAAGGGTTTTCAATAAGTTTAGATTATATTTAGAAAACTTTGATATAATGCAATATTAAAATAATAAGAAGTTTAGTAAAAACAAAAGAAGAGACATGCTTTATTAATATCAAATAATGTTTTACAAAACTTGACTTCTATGACGCTAGAAATCTAAGGCGACTAGTAAAACTCTTTTTCGTTTTCTATACCGACTCGTATCCCCACGAACCGGTTGGCTTTAGCCGATCTCTCCCCAGATACGGCCTCAAGCCGCTCTAGCCAATCTATCCCCAGAAAGGCCTCGAGCACCCCATAGACCTAGCCTAGATCTAGTCGCCAACACGAGGCGAATTTCAGCCCTAAGTCCTACCCCAGACCTAGTCGCCAACACGAGGCGATTTCACTACCGTTTACAGAAAAGATATAAAATGAAAAGACAATAATAGAAAAACTCCCTCTATGTGGATCTCTTGGAGAAGTGGACGAAGGCCTGCAGAGTATGATCGTAGTCGATGTGGCCTTTCGTCACGATGATGACGCGTGTTGAAATCTTCTCCACAGATCTCCTTAAGGCTTTATGGAATTGTGGGAGTATCGCTCTGAATCTTTCTCCCTCAGCTATGGCACGAAGCTCTGGAGTTTTGGAATTGGAGGAGGATAAAGAATACGAAGGCAAGGGGTCCAATTTATAGCTTTCACGCTACCGCCGGCGCTAGCGCTACCGCCGGCGCTAGCCCGGATTAGGCAACGTTTTGCGCGGCAGAATCTCCCATCCGCGGCAACCTCTTGCACTATGCCTTAAGTGAGTCATGCTACCGCCGGCGCTATCTACTACCGCCGGCGCTATCCCAAGTTAAGAAACTCTTTGCGCGACAAGATCTTCAATCCGAGGCAACAATTCCAGCAAGCCTTCTGCGCATCGAGCTAACGCTGGCGCTATCCACTATCGCCTGCGCTAGTGATCAGTTTGGAGTTGATGGCTCAATTTCGGGGGCAACCACCATATATAAACCTTGAGTCATTTTGCCTGTTATCCTGCACACTTAGATCACACAAGATTAAATACACACATAGGATTTGTTATTCTCAAACCTAGGAGATGCGGAAGACCGTGTTCCAACAAGGCCGCCCCACTTAGGCGGTTTTAATGGAGAGGCCGCCCCACTTGGGCGGTTTGAATGGAGAGGCCGCCCCACTTGGGCGGTTTGAAGGAGGAGGTCGTCCCTTCATACCACTTTGGGTGTAAAAAGAGCCTTTGCGTGAGGTCTAATCCTTCCCGGGCGCGTAATCTGCAAAAATGTAGCAAAAGAGGCCTCCAAGGGGAGGATCGCCGATTTCTGGGTCAACATAATCCCCGCACTTTTTCAAATTTCCAAGAAACTTCGAAAAAGTAGGTATTGACCCACAAAAATCGTGATCCGCTACTGGTAAACTAGCAAAAGAATGGGAAAGACAAAGAGGGAACGAGTACCTGATGCCTCTCCACAAAGGAACTAGTGAATGCCTATTCTTTCTCCTGTGAGGGAGGAGAGTCATAACAAATATAAAACACAATTCACAAGTAACCTGAAGGGAACTTGCGAACATCAGCTCACTTTGTCCTCTGAGGTTGACTAGTAATCATCTACTAGTCTCTGAGGAGAACTCGATAAGTAAAGAAAGAACGTGGCGCGAGTACCTGAAGAGAACTCGCAAATACCTGCTAACCTCTGCCAAAGAGAACTCAAAGCAGGTATAAGAGAAACTATAACGCGAGTACCTGAAGAGAACTCGCGAGTACCTGCTAATCTCTGTGAAAGAGAACCGAAAGAAGGTATAAAAGAGACAATAACGTGAGTACCTGAAAAGAACTCGCGAACACCTGCTAATCTCTGCAAAAGAGAACTTAAAAGCAGGTAAAAGAATCTATAACGCGAGTACCTGAAGAGAACTCGCGATCACCTTCTAATCTCTGCAGAAGAGAACTTAAAAGCAGGTAAAAGAATCTATAACGCGAGTACCTGAAGGGAACTCGCGATCACCTGCTAATCTCTGCAAAAGAGAACTCAAAGCAGTTATAAAAAATAACGCGAGTACCTAAAGAGAACTCGCGAACACCTGTTAATCTCTGCAAAAGAGAAAACTCAAATCAGGTATAAAACATAACGCGGGTACCTGAAGAGACCTCGCGAGCACCTGCTAATCTGTGCAAAAGAGAACTCACAACAGATATAAAACATAATGCGAGTACCTGAAGAGACCTCGCGAGCACCTGCTAATCTCTGCAAAAGAGAACTCAAAGCAGGTATAAAACATAATGCGAGTACCTGAAGAGAACTCGCGAACACCTGCTAATCTCTGCAAAAGAGAACTCAAAGCAGGTATAAAATATAATGCGAGTACCTGAAGAGAACTCGCGATCACCTGCTAATCTCTGCAAAAGAGAACTTAAAAGAAGGTATAAAACATAACGCGAGTACCTGAAGAGAACTCGCGAACACCTGCTAATCTCTGCAAAGGAGAACTCAAAGAAGGTATACAATATAACGCGAGTACCTGAAGAGAACTCGCGAACACCTGCTAATCTCTGCAAAGGAGAACTCAAAGCAGGTATAAAACATAACGCGAGTACCTGAAGAGAACTCGCGAACACCTGCTAATCTCTGCATAAGAGAACTTAAAAGCAGGTATAAAACATAACGCGAGTACCTGAAGAGAACTCGCGAGCACCTGCTAATCTCTGTAAAGGAGAACTCAAAGCAGGAATACAATATAACGTGAGTACCTGAAGAGAACTCGCGAACACCTGCTAATCTCTGCAAAGGAGAACTCAAAGCAGGTATAAAACATAACGCGAGTACCTAAAGAGACCTCGCGAACACCTGCTAATCTCTGGAAAAGAGAACATAAAAGCTGGTATAAGAATCTATAGCGCGAGTACCTGAAGAGAACTCGCGATCACCTGCTAATCTCTACAAAAGAGGACTCAAAGCAGGTATAAGACATAACGCGAGTACCGAAAGAGGACTCACGAATACCTGTTAATCTCTGCAAAAACAGAACTTAAAGCAGGTATAAAATAATCTATAACACGAGTACCTTAAGAGAACTCGCGAATACCTGCTAATCTCCGCAAAAACAGAACTTAAAGCAGGTATAAAACAATCTCTACCGCGAGTAACTGAAGAGAACTCGCGAAAACCTGCTAATCACTGCAAAAACAGAACTTAAAGCAGACAAAAGAGTCTATAACACGAGTACCTAAAGAGAACTCGCGATCACCTGTTAATCTCTACAAAAGAGAACTTAAAAGCAGGCAAAAGAGTCTATAACGCGAGTACCTGAAGAGAACTCACGATCACCTGCTAATCTCTGCAAAAGAGAACTTAAAAATAGGTATAAAATATAATATAACGCGAGTACCTGAAGAGACCTCGCGAACACCTGCTAATCTCTGCGAAAGAGAATTCAAAGCAGGTAAAAAACATAACGCGAGTACCTGAAGAGAACTCGCAAACACTTGCAAATCTCTACAAAAAAGAACTTAAAGCAGGTATGAAATATAATATAACGGGAGTACCTGAAGAGAACTCGCGAACACCTATAAATCTACGCAAAAGAGAATTCAAAGCAGGTAAAAAACATAACGCGAGTACCTGAAGAGAACTCGCGAACCCCTGCAAATCTTTGCAAAGGAGAAATTAAAGCAGGCAAAAGAATCTATAACGCGAGTACCTGAAGAGAACTCGCGATCACCTGCTAATCTCTGCAAAAGAGAATTCAAAGCAGGTATGAAATATAACTCGAGTATCTGAAGAGAACTCGCGAACACCTGCTAATCTCTGCAAAAGAGAACTCAAAGCAGGTATAAGATATAACGCGAGTACCTGAAGAAAACTCGCGAACACCTGCTAATCTCTGCAAACGAGAACTCAAAGCAGGTATAAAACATAACGCGAGTACCTGAAGAGACCTCGCGAGCACCTGCTAATCTCTGCAAAGGAGAACTCAAAGCAGGTATATAAAATATAATGTGAGTACCTGAAGAGAACTCGCGAACACCTGCTAATCTCTGCAAAAGACAACTCAAAGCAGGTATAAAATATAATGCGAGTACCTGAAGAGAACTCGCGATCACCTGCTAAACTCTGTAAAAGAGAACTTAAAAGTAGGTATAAAACACAATGCGAGTACCTGAAGAGAACTCGCGAACACCTGCTAATCTCTGCAAAGGAGAACTCAAAGCAGGTATATAAAATATAACGCGAGTACCAGAAGAGAACTTGCGAACAACTGCTAATCTCTGCAAAAGAGAACTCAAAGCAGATATAAAATATAATGCGAGTACCTGAAGAGAACTCGCGAACACCTGCTAATCTCTGCAAAAGAGAACTTAAAGCAGGTATAAAACATAACGCGAGTACCTAAAGTGACCTCGCGAACACCTGCTAATCTCTACAAAAGCGAACTCAAAGCAGGTATAAAATATAACGCGAGTACCTGAAGAGACCTCGCGAGCACCTGCTAATCTCTGCAAAAGAGAACTCAAAGCAGGTATGAAATATAATATAACGCGAGTACCTGAAGAGAACTCGCGAATACCTGCAAATCTCTACAAAAGAGAATTCAAAGCAGGCAAAAGAATTTACAATGCGAGTACCTGAAGAGAACTCGCGATCACCTGCTAATCTCTGCAAAAGAGAATTCAAAGCAGGTATGAAATATAATGCGAGTACCTGAAGAGAACTCGCGAATACCTGCTAATCTCTGCAAAAGAGAACTCAAAGCAGGTATAAGATATAACACGAGTACCTGAAGAGAACTCGCGAATACCTGCTAATCTCTGCAAAAGAGAACTCAAAACAGGTATAACACATAACGCGAGTACCTGAAGAGACCTCACGAGCACCTGCTAATCTCTGCAAAAGAGAACTCAAAGCAGGTATGAAATATAATATAATGTGAGTACCTGAAGTGAACTCGCGAACACATGCAAATCTCTGCAAAAGAGAATTCAAAGCAGGCAAAAGAATTTATAACACGAGTACCTGAAGAGAACTCGCGATCACCTGCTAATCTCTGCAAAAGAGAATTCAAAGCAGGTATGAAATATAACGCGAGTACCTGAAGAGAACTCGCGAACACCTGCTAATCTCTGCAAAAGAGAACTCAAAGCAGGTATAAAATATAATGCGAGTACCTGAAGAGAACTCGCGATCACCAGCTAATCTCTGCAAAATAGAACTTAAAAGCAAGTATAAAATGTAACACGAGTACCTGAAGAGAACTCGCGAACACCTGCTAATCTCTGCAAAGGAGAACTCAAAGCAGGTACATAAAATATAACGCGAGTACCTGAAGAGAACTCGCGAACACCTGCTAATCTCTGCAAAAGAGAACTCAAAGCAGGTATAAAATATAATGCGAGTACCTGAAGAGAACTCGCGAACACCTGCTAATCTATGCAAAGGAGAACTCAAAGCAGGTATAAAACATAACGCGAGTACCTGAAGAGAACTCACGAACACCTGCTAATCTCTGCAAAAGAGAACTTAAAAGCAGGTATAAAACATAACGCGAGTACCTGAAGAGAACTCGCGAACACCTGCTAATCTCTACAAAAGGGAACTTAAGAGCAGGTATAAAACAATCTATAACGCGAGTACCTGAAGAGAACTCGCGAATACCTGCTAATCTCTGCAAAAACAGAACTTAAAGCAGGTATAAAACAATCTATAATTCGAGTACCTGAAAAGAACTCGCAAACACCTGCTAATCTCTGCAAAAGAGAACTCAAAGCAGGTATGAAATATAATGCGAGTACCTAAAGAGAACTCGCGACAACTGCTAATATCTGCAAAAGAGAACTCAAACCAGGCATAAAACTTAACGCGAGAACCGGAAGAGACCTCGCGAATACCTGCTAATCTCTGCAAAAGAGAACTCAAAGCAGGTATAAAACATAATGCGAGTGCCTGAAGAGACCTCGCGAACACTTGCTAATCTCTGCAAAAGAGAGCTCGAAGCAGGTATAAAACATAATGCGAGTACCTGAGGAGAACTCGCAGACACCTGCTAATCTCTGTAAAAGAGAACTCAAAGCAGGTATAAAACATAATGCGAGTACCTGAAGAGAACTCGCGAACACCTGCTAATTTCTGCAAAGGGGAACTCAAAGCAGGTATACAATATAACGCGAGTACCTGAAGAGACCTCGCGAACACCTGCTAATCTTTGCAAAAGAGAGATCAAAGCAGGTATAAAACATAACGCGAGTACCTGAAGAGACCTCGCGAACACCTGCTAATCTCTGCAAAAACAGAACTTAAAGCAGGTATAAAATAATTTATAACGCGAGTACTTGAAGAGAACTCGCGAATGCCTGCTAATCAATGCGAAAACAGAACTTAAAGCAGGTATAAAACAATTTATAACGCGAGTACTTGAAGAGAACTCGCGAATACCTACTAATCCCTGCGAAAACAGAACTTATAGCAGGTATAAAACATAACGCGAGTACCTGAAGAGAACTCACGAATACCTGCTAATCTCTACAAAAATAGAACTAAAAGCAGGTATAAAACAATCTATAACGAGAGTACCTGAAGAGAACCCGCGAATACCTGCCAATATCTGCAAAAACAGAACTCGAAGCAGGTATAAAATAATCTGTAACGCGAGTACCTGAAGAGAACTCGTGAATACCTGCCAATCTCTGCAAAAACAGAACTCGAAGCAGGTATAAAATAATCTATAACGCGAGTACCTGAAGAGAACTCGCGAATACCTGCTAATCTCTGCAAAAACAGAACTTAAAGCAGGTATAAATGAATTCATAACTGTTAGTCTTTGCTATTTTACTTACTTGCGGATATTTATATATGATCTTCTGTTTTTAGCGTTATTCCTTATAAAACTTCAAAACCTTTCTGAAAAACCTCCAGGGAAATGAAATCTCCAAAAGAATAATTACCCAGTTATCATGAAATATTGCCCTGATGGTTTATCATTTTAGTTCTAGAGTAGATCCTGATTTACTCAGTGAAGATGAATCGCGGCCTGAAACTGCCAGAGATTATATCTTCATAAGCTCTGATTGTAAGCAATGAGTCGTGCAGTTAGAATGCAACCCAGAGGATTAATAAGTCCATTTCCCCGACTATTAGAGTGAAAGCCTTGACTTGATTATCTCGAGTCCGAAATATTGCCTTGTGGCTTCCTGTAAGAGCCTGCTTTCCAGCTTTAAAGCCAGATACATTTTACTCACTTGGCTAGCATATTATGCAGCCATTTTTCATAACCTGTAGTACTCTTTCAAACCGACCGGCTTGATAGATAAAACCACCCGATCTAAAAGTTTTTCAACTTCTTAAATGACCAAGTGGGCCAGTATTTGTACCTGTTAGATACTACTTTCTCCAAATGATCGAGGATCATAAGAGAGATAATTTTCCTGTAAAGAAAAAGGAATGACTACAGACTCAGATGACCAAGTGGGCAGGTGGCCTAGGCGGCAAACATTGCTGTCCTCAAGTGGTCATAAGAGCTGTAGAAATAAAGAAAAAGTAAGTACAGACCCAGAGGACCAAGTGGGAAGGTGGGCCTAGGCGGCGAACATTGCTTTCCTCAAGTGGTCATAAGGGCTGTAAACGACTCAACTGCTCTCTTGCCTAGGGATACAAGCCGAGTTGATCAATTGGGCAGGTGGGCCTAGGCGGCGAACATTGCTTTCCTCAGAGAGATCAACTCAGTTGTGGGTCCCGCTTAGGCATCGCTTGAGAGTACCTAGGAGTATTCGATAGTCACAGACTAAGATGATCAGTTGGGCAGGTGTGGTTATGCCGCGGGGGCTATACCGACATTGCTTTCCTCAGAAAGATCATCAAAGCTGTAACTATATCCCTCTCGGGGCATGATAGAGCTAACATTCATCTAGACCTCCCTTGATGCAGGGGTGTGTTAGATATCAGCTGGGATCCAAGATTCTGAAGACCACCGCACGGGAATTGGCAAGCTACCACTACACGTGTGCGAAAACTCCCCGCTACACATGATCTTCGTGGTTTTACACTAATTACTACAATCCGAGGGGGTTCGAGCAGAACTTGGCGATGTCTCCGTGGTTTAGTGAGTTTGATAATAAGTAAAAAGGAACAGACAAGTCACAAGGAAAGGTGTCAGTATTGTATCCACTTCATTCGATATCAAAATGCAAACAAATGAGAGCATTATCATTAAGGACAAAACCATTTTGAGATCGTCGCCGCTCCAAGTATGAGAGACGTCTTCACCATCACTAGTCTGATAGTTGCTTCATCTTGAACTGAAGTTCTTAGTGAACTAGCCACCTCAAACGCTTGTAGATGAAAAAACTGGATCACTTATCCCAGAATAGACTGGTAGCCTCGGTTCAACTCGGAAGTACCTCTCAACAAATTTTGTTTAATAATGGGAAGGATCTTGGTATTGTCCTACAAGAAAAGTTAGCCCATCAACTATTTATGGAGAATTACTCATACACACCTTATAGAACTCATGGTGAGGAATAGAGAGCTCTTCTGCTTCAAGTTGCGCCAGATGTTCTATATGATTGCTGAAAAGTTTGTCGTTAGTAGTTGTTGCAGTATGAAGTTGAGAATCCACTTCTCCTTTGAGTGGAATGTTCTCCACTAATAGGTGATGGATGTCGTTGTTTTGCACATGCATTTCTGGATGATTAGATGGATGCCCGAGGCCCTTGGACGAATGATCCATGAAAATAGGAAATGCTGAAAGAGAAAAACTGAAATAACTTTTAAATGGGGCCGAATTTTTGAAATCTGAGGGCTAAAAGTGCCTGAACGGGGAACCCGGTTCAATTTTTGGATAACTCAGCTCAAGACGGTCGCGTCGGTCTTTGAATTTCTGAATTCCGACACCCGGATCAAAAGTTATGACCGTTTTAAAATTGAGTGTATTTTAGGACAAATCTCGCATCTTCATCGCAACTGTTGTTCATCAACCACTCGCAATCTGAAGGTCGCGTGTTTCTGTTGAATACGAAATTATCCCCACGCCCTCGACGCTCGATCCCAGAGGAAAAAGGGAGGGAGTAGTGGTCGAGCAGCTGGTTACTTGAGTCCCAAATGAAGACCTGAGAGAGGGAGAAGAAGAGGGGGCCGCTAGCTTGCGGCGAGGCCAGACTTCGCCCGCCGCGACAAATGCCACTCCTGCGATGGGCTTTCCCTTTATTTAATAATCTGTATTACGACTTGGTATGTTTAGTACATGGAAACAGAATGAATACAAGAGAGTGATAGATATAAAAAGTTAGCCGCCCTGGCTGTTTGCTGAGGCCGCCCGGCCTGTTGTTGAGACCGTCTGAACTAGTCGCCCGCCCTGTTGCTGAGGCCACCCGGCCTGTTGCTGAGGCTTCCCGACCTATTGCTGAGGCTGCCCAGCTTGGCAGTTAGGAGGTCGTCGGACAAGCCGCTATTAAGTGTGGTCTGACTGTTTCTAGTCGCCGATTTTGTCCCCCAACTTGCCTGTCCCTTCTGCATGGTCGAGGGTCCTATTTATTGGCTCTGGGTCGATATCGTCACCTCTGGTGAGCCGGTGACTGGAGTCCTACCTGTGCGGTCTGAAGGAGGAGGCCGCCTACCCACGTGATCTGAAGGAGGAGGCCGCCTACCCGCGCGGTCTGAAGGAGGAGGCCGCCTACCCGCGCGGTCTGAAGGCGGAGGCCGCCTACCCGCGCAGTCTGAAAGAGGAGGCCGCCTACCCACGCGGTCTGAAGGAGGAGGCCGCCTACCCGCGCAGTCTGTAGGAGGAGGCCGCCTACCCGCTCGGTCTGAAGGAGGAGTCTGCCTACCCGCGCGGTCTGAAGGAGGATGCCGCCTACCCACGCGGTCTGAACTAGATTGGGTAAAACTTGCTCTCCATTGAATGTAGGTCTCAGATCTCTGGGCAAAAATCAGATAACCTGATCAAAAGTTTTGGCTGCTGTAAGTTTAAGTGTCATTTGGAGCTAAATTTCTTATTACCAGTGCAACCCGCTATATATCGACAACTAAATGATATACAATGGGTAAAACTTGTGCTTTAATGAATGTAGGGCTCCGAGCTCATTCCTAAAAGGTGTTGTGGGGGTAAAATAAGACAACCGGATCAAAAGTTATTGCTGTATAAAGTTTGAGTGTCAGTTGGAGCTAAATCTCTCACTTTCACTACAAACCGCATCTAAAATTCTTTCATTTTGGAAATTTATGTGTAATTTGGAGCTAAATCTCGCATTACAAGCACAACCCACTGTATATCAAACTCTAAACAAGCTTGTATGGGTTAAAATTTTTCTCTTTTGGATTAAGGGATCCGATCTCATTCCGAAAAGGTATTGTGGGCGAAAATCTAACAACCGGATCAAAAGTTACGGATGTTTTTAGTTTAGGTCTCCTTTCGAGCTAAATACCTTATTACCAACCCGCTGTATATTGACCACTAAACAAACTGGAATGGGTAAAACTTATTCTCCATTGGATGTAGGGCTCTGAGCTCATTCCAAAAAGGTATTGTGCACAAAAATAGGACACCCATATCAAAAGTTATGGCTGTTACAGTTTATGTGTCAAGAGAAGCTAAATCCCTCATTACCATTGCAACACGATGTATATTGACCACTAAAATGATCTGAAATGGTTTAAAATTGTGTTCCATTGGATGTATGCCTCCGTGCATATTCCGAAAAGGTGTTGCGGGCCAAAATAAAACATACAAATCAGAAGTTATGGATGTTAGAAGTTTAGGAGTCATTTGGAGCTAAATTTTGCATTACCGCTGCAACCCGCTATATATCAACAACTAAATGAACTGGAATGGGTAAAACTTGTGCTCCAATGAATGCAGTGCCCCGAGCTCATTCTAAAAAGGTGTTGTGGGGTAAAATCAGGCTATCGCAACAAAAATTGTTGCAGTTTAAAGTTTTAGTGTCATTTAGAGCTAAATCTCTCATTTTCACTACAACCCGCATTAAAAATTCTGGCATTTTGAAGTGTATGTGTCATTTGCAGCTAAATCTTTTATTACCACTACAACTCACTATATATCGACCTTTAAACGAGCTGGAATGGGTTTAAATTGTTCTTCATTGGATTTAGGGCTCCGATCTCATTACGAAAAGGTATTATAGGCGAAAATCAGACAACGGAACGGTGTTGTCTTATTCTCGAATGGGTAAATCTTATTCTCTGTTGGATGGAGAATACGAGCTCTTTCAGAAAAGGTGTTGTGCGCAAAAAGCGAACAACTGGATCAAAAGTTATGGCTTCTTGAAGTTTAGGTGTAATTGGAGCTAAATCCCGCATTACCACTAGAACCCAGTGTATATCGAACAATAGCCAAACTTGAATGGTTATATCTTACTCTCCATTGTTTATAGGGCTCTGAGCTCATTCTAAAAAGGTATTGTGGGCAAATATTGTGCAACTGTATCAAGAATTCTGTCTGTTTAAAGTTTATGTGACATTTGGAGCAAAATCCCACATTACCAATGCAACCCATTGTAGATCAACCACTAAATGAACTGGAATGGGTAAAACTTGTTGTTCATTGGATGTAGGGCACCGATCTCATTCCAAAAAGGTGTTGTGGGCAAAAATTAGATAATCGGGTCAAAGTTATGGATGTTTGAAGTTTATGTGTCAATTGGAGCAAAATCCTTAATTTCCACTACAATCCACTATCCGTCGACCACTAAATGAACTTGATTCGAGTAATTCCTATTATCCATAGTATGTATGGCTTTGAGCTCATTCCGAAAAGTTGTTTTTGGCATAAGCCGGACAACCGGATCAAAAGTTATAGCTGTTTGAAGTTTAGGTGTCAGTTGGAGCTAAATCCCACATTACCAATGCAACTCAATGTATATCGACCACTAAATGAACTATATTGGGTAAAACTTGTTCTCCATTGAATGTAGGGCTCAAATCTCATTTCGTAGAGGTTTTGTAGGCAAACATCAGACAACCTGATCAAAAGTTTTGGCTGTTTCAAGCTTAGGTGTCATTTGGAGCTAAATTTCTCATTACCAGTACAACCCGCTATATATCGACAACTAAATGAACTACAATGGGTAAAACTTGTGCTTTAATGAATGTAGGGCTTCGAGCTCATTCCTAAAATGTGTTGTGCGAAAAAATCGGACAACCAGATCAAAAGTTATGGCTGTTACTGTTTATGGGTCAAGAGGAGCTAAATCCCTCATTACCATTGAAACCCGCTGTATATTGACCACTAAAATGAGATAAAATAGTTTAAAATTGTGCTATATTGGATGTATGCCTCCGTGCATATTCCGAAAAGGTGTTGTGGGCAAAAATCAAACATACAATTCAAAAGTTATGGCTGTTAGAAATTTAGGTGTCATTTGGAGAAAAAATTTCGCATTACCGATGCAAGCCGTTATATATCGACAACTAAATGAACTGTAATGTGAAAAACTAGTGCTCCAATGAATGTAGTGCTCCGAGCTCATTCCGATAAGGTGTTGTGGGGTCAAATCAGACAACCACATCAAAAATTATTGCTATTTAAAGTTTGAGTGTCATTTGGAGCTAAATCTCTCATTTTCACTACAACCCGCATTAAAAATTCTAGCATTTTGAAGTGTATGTGTCATTTGGAACCAAATCTCGTATTACCACTACAACTCACTGTATATCGACCTCTAAACGAGCTGGAATGGGTTTCAATTGTTCTCCATTGATTTAGGGCTCCGATCTCATTCCGAAAAGGTATTGTTGGCGAATATCTGACAACCGGAATGGTGTTGTATTATTCTCGAATGGGTAAATCTTATTCTCAGTTGGATGGAGAATACGAGCTCTCTTCTAAAAAGTGTTGTGCGAAAAAAGAGAACAATCAGATCAAAAGTTATGGCTGCTTGAAGTTTAGGTGTAATTTGGAGCTAAATCCTGCATTACCACTAGAACCCAGTGTTTATCAAAAAATAAACAAACTTGAATGGTTATATCCTACTCTCCATTGGTTGTAGGGCTCTGAGCTCATTCTAAAAAGGTATTGTGGGCAAAATTTGGGCAACTGGATCAAGAGTTCTGTCTGTTTAAAGTTTATGTGTCATTTGGAGCTAAATCCCACATTACCAATGCAACCCACTGTAGATCAAGCACTAAACAAACTGGAGTGGGTAAAACTTGTTGTCCATTGGATGTAGGGCACCGATCTCATTCCAAAAAGGTGTTATGGGCAAATATCAGACAACCAGATCAAAATATGGATGTATGAAGTTTATGTGTCAATTGGAGAAAAACCCCTCATTTCCACTGCAATCCACTATCTGTCGACCACTAAATGAACTCGATCGAGTAAATACTATTCTCCATAGAATGTATGGCTCTGAACTCATTCCGAAAAGGTGTTTTGGGCATTATCCGGACGACTGGATCAAAAGTTATAGTTGTTTGAAGTTTAGGTATCAGTTGGAGCTAAATCCCACATTAACACTGCAACTCAATGTATATCGACCACTAAATGAACTAAATTGGGTAAAACTTGCTCTGTATTGAATGTAGGTCTCAGATCTCTGGGCAAAAATTAGACAACCTGATCAAAAGTTATGACTGTTTTAAGTTTAAGTGTCATTTGGAGCTAAATTTCTCATTACCAGTGCAAACCGATATATATCGACAACTAAATGATATGCAATGGGTAAAACTTGTGCTTTAATGAATGTAGGGCTCCGAGATCATTCCTAAAAGGTGTTGTGGGGGTAAAATAAGACAACCGGATCAAAATTTATTGCTGTATAAAGTTTGAGTGTCAGTTGGAGCTAAATCTCCCACTTTCACTACAAACCGCATCTAAAATTCTTTCATTTTGGAAATTTATGTGTCATTTGGAGCTAAATCTCGCATTACCAGTACAACCCACTGTATATCAACCTCTAAACGAGCTTGAATGGGTTAAAATTATTCTCCTTCGGATTATGGGCTCCGATCTCATTTTGAAAAGGTATTGTGGGCGAAAGTCTAACAACCGGATCAAAAGTTACGGATGTTTTTAGTTTAGGTCTCCTTTCGAGCTAAATACCTTATTACCAACCCGTTGTATTGACCACTAAACAAACTGGAATGGGTAAAACTTATTCTCCATTGGATGTAGGGCTCCGAGCTCATTCCAAAAAGGTATTGTGCACAAAAATAGGACAACCATATCAAAAGTTATGGCTGTTACAGTTTATGTGTCAAGAGAAGTTAAATCCCTCATTACCATTGCAACACGATGTATATTGACCACTAAAATGAGCTAAAATGGTTTAAAATTGTGTTCCATTGGATGTATGCCTCCGTGCATATTCCGAAAAGGTGTTGTGGGCCAAAATAAAACATGCAAATCAGAAGTTATGGATGTTAGAAGTTTAGGAGTCCTTTGGAGCTAAATTTTGCATTACCGCTGCAACCCGCTATATATCGACAACTAAATGATTTGGAATGGGTAAAACTTGTGCTCCAATGAATGCAGTGCTCCGAGCTCATTCTAAAAAGGTGTTGTGGGGTAAAATCAGATAATCGCAACAAAAGTTGTTGTAGTTTAATGTTTTAGTGTCATTTGGAGCTAAATCTCTCATTTTCACTACAACCCGCATTAAAAATTCTGGCATTTTGAATTGTATGTGTTATTTGCAGCTAAATCTTATAGTACCACTACAACTCACTGTATATCGACCTTTAAACGAGCTGGAATGGGTTTAAATTGTTCTCCATTAGATTTAGGGCTCCGATCTTATTACGAAAAGGTATTGTAGGCAAAAATCAGACAACCGGAAAGGTGTTGTCTTATTCTCGAATGGGTAAATCTTATTCTCTATTGGATGGAGAATACGAGCTCTTTCTGAAAAGGTGTTGTGCGCAAAAAGCGAACAACTGGATCAAAAGTTATGGTTGCTTGAAGTTTAGGTGTAATTGGAGCTAAATCCCGCATTACCACTGGAACTCAGTGTATATCGAACAATACCCGAACTTGAATGGTTATATCCTACTCTCCATTGGTTGTAGGGCTCTGAGCTCATTCTAAAAAGGTATTGTGGGCAAATATTGTGCAACTGGATCAAGAATTCTCTCTGTTTGAAGTTTATGTGTCATTTGGAGCAAAATCCCACATTACCAATGCAACCCATTGTAGATCAACCACTAAATGAACTGGAATGGGTAAAACTTGTTGTTCATTGGATGTAGGGCACCGGTCTCATTTCGAAAAGGTGTTGTGGGCAAAAATTACATAACCGGATCAAAGTTATGGATGTTTGAAGTTTAGGTGTCAATTGGAGCAAAATCCTTCATTTCCACTGCAATCCACTATCCGTCGACCACTAAATGAACTCGATCGAGTAATTCCTATTATCCATAGGATGTATGGCTTTGAGCTCATTCCGAAAAGTTGTTTTTGGCATAAGCCGGACAACCGGATCAAAAGTTATAGCTGTTTGAAGTTTAGGTGTCAGTTGGAGCTAAATCCCACATTACCACTGCAACTCAATGTATATCGACCACTAAATGAACTATATTGGGTAAAACTTATTCTCCATTGAATGTAGGGCTCAAATCTCATTTCGTAGAGGTTTTGTAGGCAAAAATCAGACAACCTGATCAAAAGTTTTGGCTGTTTCAAGTTTAGGTGTCATTTGGAGCTAAATTTCTCATTACCAGTACAACCCGCTATATATCGACAACTAAATGAACTACAATGGGTAAAACTTGTGCTTTAATGAATGTAGGGCTTCGAGCTCATTCCTAAAAGGAGTTGTGCGAAAAAATCGGACAACCAGATCAAAAGTTATGGCTGTTACTGTTTATGGGTCAAGAGGAGCTAAATCCCTCATTACCATTGAAACCCGTTGTATATTGACCACTAAAATGAGATAAAATAGTTTAAAATTGTGCTCCATTGGATGTATGCCTCCGTGCATATTCCGAAAAGGTGTTGTGGGCAAAAATCAAACATACAATTTAAAAGTTATGGCTGTTAGAAATTTAGGTGTCATTTGGAGCAAAAATTTTGCATTACTGATGCAACCCGCTATATATCGACAACTAAATGAACTGTCATGTGAAAACCTAGTGCTCCAATGAATGTAGTGCTCCGAGCTCATTCCGATAAGGTGTTGTGGGGTCAAATCAGACAACCACATCAAAAATTATTGCTATTTAATGTTTGAGTGTCATTTGGAGCTAAATCTCTCATTTTCACTACAACCAGTATTAAAAATTCTGACATTTTGAAGTGTATATGTCATTTGGAACCAAATCTCGTATTACCACTACAACTCACTGTATATCGACCTCTAAACGAGCTGGAATGGGTTTAAATTGTTCTCCATTGGATTTAGAGCTCCGATCTCATTCCGAAATGGTATTGTGGGCGAATATCTGACAACCGGAAAGGTATTGTATTATTCTCGAATGGGTAAATCTTATTCTCAGTTGGATGGAGAATACGAGCTCTTTTCAAAAAAGTGTTATGCGGAAAAAGCGAACAATCGGATCAAAAGTTATGGTTGCTTGAAGTTTAGGTGTAATTTGGAGCTAAATCCTGCATTACCACTAGAACCCAATGAATATCAGTAAATAAACAAACTTGAATGGTTATATCCTACTCTCCATTGGTTGTAGGGCTCTGAGCTCATTCTAAATAGGTATTATGGGCAAAAATTGGGCAACTGGATCAAGAGTTCTGTCTGTTTAAAGTTTATGTGTCATTTGGAGCTAAATCCCACATTACCAATGCAACCCACTGTAGATCAACCACTAAACAAACTGGAGTGGATAAAACTTGTTGTCCATTGGATGTAGGGCACTGATCTCATTCCAAAAAGGTGATAGTTTATATAGGTGTAGTCAATAATACCTAGAGGGTGGGGGTGAATAGGTTTTACTTATTTTCTTTGTTCAAACCTAATATTTCTATTTGCAGAAAGCACAAGCACAGAATGCACACAAGGATGTATAGAGGTTCTTCAAGACAGGGTGTCTTGAGTAGTCCTCTTTCCCCCTTCACTGTTCTAACAGTGTGTTAGACAAGGCCACAAACTCCAATCTCGGCTCCTTGAGCTTACACCATAAGTTCCTCAGAACTTCTCAGATCCAGAGTGATCGTACCTCAGGCACAGCAGCCCTACACTCAGGATCAGCAGCCCTACACCTCAAGCTCAGCAGCCCTACACCTCATGCTCAACAACCCTACACCTCAGGCTCAACATCCCTACAGCTCAGAGTTATGAACTCCTACCACTCAGAAATCCCACAGATTTCCTACCTCAGACCTATCAAGAAGTCCTACCACTCAAGCTGTCAACACAACTTTACACACAGGCTCAACAACCTTTTACTCAGGCAACAATGGCTTACAAAGATAAAATAGAGTTTGAGCTAGATACAAAAGACAAAGGGTTTACTCTTAGGTCTTCTGAATCCTTTCTTCAGATCTGAAAATAATAGCTTCAGATTTGTATCACCTTGATCTTCTCCTTCAGCAAAGCAGAAGATCAACTTGCCCTTCTTGAGTTTGTACAGGAAGATCTAACTAATCTCCCTTAGAAGATTAACTTTAGCTATAGAGAACAACTTCAACTGGCTGAATCGTGAATGCTCGATTGCAGCGTGTAGCAAAAGCTTCTCAATAGAACAATGCTTGTTGTTGTGCCCTAGCTTCTTCTTTTATACCTCCACAAGGCTTCAACGGCTATATCGATCCTCCTGACACAATATAGGACAGATTGGACTTGCTTTTCCCTCTCAATTGTCCTTTGCGCCAAAAGCAGATCCCGTCAGCACATTTGGATCTGTCTCAGCGGTTGGGCTGAGACGGCATCCAGTCTCAGCGGTTGGGCTGAGACAGCTTCCAGTCTCAGCGGCAGCTCCAGTCCCCTTCTCAGCGGTTGCTCCAGACTCCTTCTCAGTGGATCCGCTGAGATGGCTCCTCGTCTCAGCGATTCTGACCCATCGTCTCAGCGGTTATGCTGAGATAGATTTTCATCTCCTTGTAGATGATTTCTTCTTATCTAAGGCCATGTTTGGCCCTTCCTTTTGAGTCACCTGTGCCTGTATATCCTACACAAGTATAGCTTTGTTAAATACAATATGTCCATAGCATTGAGAGTGATGCCTCTTCAAATAAAGGTAATATTGAGGACAATATACCCAACAATCTCCCCCTATTTAAAGAAGGCAGAACATCCCCAATGCTAAGGTTCATTAACAATAAAATGATCTGTGAAGCATAGGACCTAACACCCTAAGCATAGGCATTTGCACTGGCCCTTTCTCCCCCTTTCTCCCCTTTCTCCCCTTTCTCCAGCATTGGTACTGGCCCTATCTCCCCCTTTCTGGATTATTCAACCTTAACTTGCTATGGATAGAGGGACAATAGCTGTAGATCCCTTTGGATCAATCTATAGGGTAACCTGTACACTCTTAGCATTTGCCAACTTCCCCTCAACCTGAGTAGGGAATTTACTCCCACTCAATTGGAGAGCTATTTTCTGTAATAGCTGATCCATTTCAATTTGAACATCCCATTTAAGGTACTGAATACTAAAGATAATAAATACAGAGTACATATATCAATAGTAACAAACACAATATTATGATCAGAATATGAAATTTCACTTCATTGTAAATGTTCAGTACAGATATAAAAGAAAATTCAACTTATAGTTGTACATTCAATCCTAAAAAAAAATTTCAAGGCTGATTCTTCTAAGATAGACCCTGGTAAGAGCTTTCTCCATCTGTAGTCTTTCTTTTCCTAGCTTCAGCAGCAGCTTTGATCTTCTCCTTTACTTTGAAGTACAAAAATGTCTTGGGAAGATATCTTGGGGGAATCCTTAAAGGAGTTTCCCTTCTTACCATATTTTCTTTGAGAATCCTTTCCCTTAAAGATTCCCTTTCAAGGTGTTTGATCCACTCAGCAGCTGAATAGACATGGTTAATATCCTTCATTGGATTCCTATGGCTTACCCAGGTATTGACAACAATTGTGTCCAACTCCAGATTGTCATCTTCATGGAGTGGATCCTCTAATCTTTCCATTCTCTTCTGTGCCATGTATTCTTCAGCAGTTTGAATACCCTCGACCCTTCTCCTCTTTGCTGCTCCCTCACCAGCAATCAGATTTGATTGACTTTGGAAGTCAAAGTCTTCAACTCTGCTAGGGTTCAAGATTGGCAAATTCAAAGCAATTCTTGTTCCTTGCAGCACCTTTAAGCTTGAGTCCCATTGATTATCAGTTACCTTTCTGGCCATGGTAAGGATATTTTCTTGAATAGCACTGGAAGCATTGTTGACCACTTCCACCATTTTCTTGCTGGCTTCTTCTTGATTGGAGAGTATCAGTTTATGGGAGGACTCCATGTTGTTATACAGCTGTATGTGAGCTCCTTTCAGCTTAGCATGTAGATTGAGTATCTTCTCCTCACCTTCTTTGCTATGTTCCACTATCTTCTTCTCAATTTCAGAGTGTTGATCCAATATGGATTGAAAGAGAGTTTGTAAGGAGCTGTCCATATCATCCAAAATATATTCCTTTGCCTTGTCAATGTGGGACTTGACATGGCTGCTTGATGTGTTGACCACTTGTGCCATCCTTGTAACTGCATTCTCCCAGACATTTTGGTTTTTGTAAAGATGATTCTTTACATATGTGATGTCCTTTGTGGAATCCCCTTGATGGTCTGCAATATCCTTCAGAACTGTGTGCTGGCAGCAACAGTATTTTTGGCCATTTCAAACCATCTTGTCATCTGCAGAAGGATATGATCTGATGCAGTTTTGACATCATTAACCTGGGCATTCAGTTCAGTTCTCACTTCCGCCACTCTTGACTCCATTCTTTGCTCACTGGCCTGAATCTCCTGAGTCAATGCAGCTCTTGTTGTATGCAATTCATTCCTTATCTGGGTAGATACATCATGAACCTTTTCAGCAACTATCTCTTTCATAGACAACATCTGACCCTCAATCATTGTTTGTATTGAGTTTATCAGATCAGATGTGTACAGAACTGCAACTGGCCTTTCCTGGGGTAATTCCTTTTCAACCATCTCTTCAGCTCCACTTTGAGCATTAGCCCTCCCATCATCAGGGATCTGCTCCCCCTCAGATGAGGCATTAGGTGATACCAATTCCTGTTGATGTTCTCCCTCACTAGCATACCCACCTCCTCCTTCATAGGCTGGGCTATTTTCCCCCTCACTTGGGGCATCCTTAGGAGGAGAATTTTGTCTAAGGTCACCTGAAAAATGATTGATGAATTAGACACCTAGTCTATACTATTGATAGAGAAAAGTGGCCTAACTGAAATCCTAATTTACCATGGATAGGTGAGTTGGGAAATTCATCTTCAGCATGATGAACAGCTGGATCAGCATTCATCTGGGTTAGCTCGGGATTGGGCACAACACTTCCTTGAGGCTCCTCATTTGTCCTAAGGACCTCGTCATTATCAATGTTCATTGGGTTGCTGCCAGATCTATGATCAGACCCATGACTATCTTCATTTTCAGACCCATTTGACTTTGAGGATGAGTCTGATTTGTGCTGAGATGAGTCTTTCTTCTTTTACTTTGCCACAGATGGCTGGCTCATAGGGAGCACTCTGGAGAATCTATCCAGAGTCTTAATGTCCATTCTTTTGAGATAATGGAGATTTGACCCGTTGGAGTTTGCAAAGGTCTCTGAATAACTATTTTGTAGGTACAGAGATAGTATTCTTCCCATATTGGGGGCTTGTAGAGATTCCTTTATCCTTTGAAAAATAATTTCTCCCCATGAGGTTCTCTTGGACAGAATTATCCTTGTCATTAATTCAAACATGAACTGTGAGACAGTGTCATGTGAACCAGGCTTGCATAGGATAGCTTTGCCCACAATATCAGACAACAGCTTCCCCTGTTGATTGAAGAACTTCCTCCTTAGACAACTGGTCTTATTATCACTATATCCTGTCCACTTTAGGGCAGTCCTCTTATCCTTTTCAGATATTTCCTCCTCTTCAGTTTTACTGCAGGGAGTTAATTTCAGCCCCTTCTCCAACCTTTTAGCAGTAATCTTTATCTTCTCACTTCCTATCTTAGACTTCAGGATGGTTTTGGAAGGAGACAGTTTGACATGGTTGAACCATTCCAGAACTTCAGTTCTGAGAATGCAGCAGGGTTCAGACAGCATATGCTCCAGAACTTGAGCTTCCATTAGATGAATCACGTGTCGTATTTCTTCTGAGGCATAAGAGAATCCATCTCTTACGATTTCATAGCCCTCCAGGAGATCTTTCGAGCTTTTTGGCGCCATGGAATCAGAAAATCGAGGCACTGAGACGGGAGAGAAGATGAATCATCTCGACAGCTAAGGGTTTGGCTTTGTGTTGTGTTTTAGGTTACAGTGTATCTATTTATAGAATTTTAGTTTCGTTTTTATTAACCCTAGGCTTTTAGACTTAAAGACCTAATTGTGTTAAGGAGTTTTTGGGTTAATTATCCGATTTTATATAGAACATACCCCGTCTCAGCAGGTCCGCTGAGACGGAGACCTAGGCCGCTGGGATAGTAAAGTGTCAACCGCTGGGACAGTTTCCTCATCTCAACAGTTCAGCTGGGATTTTTCTCAGCTGATTCAGTTGAACATACTCCTGCATTTTAGCTGATCATAGGGTTTAGACCTAATGTAGATATTTTGGCTTAAGATGGGTCCTAGTCATGTCACTAAGTTGTAGTGTACAATAATGTAAAGTTTGATAATTCACCATGTATAATCATCAATAGTGACAGCTATTACTCATACATTTACAACTATTCTACACTAAGCATGCCAAGATCAATTTTGAAAGCATTGAATTTGGATTCATCCAGTGGCTTTGTAAAGATATCAGCTACTTGTTTGTCAGTGGGGACAAATTCAAGACAGATGTCTTTACACTCTACATGTTCTCTAATAAAATGATATCTAATCTCTATATGCTTAGTCCTGCTATGAGAGATAGGATTTTTAGCAATAGATATTGCACTGGATGAATCACAATACAAAGGAGATTCCCTTACCTTGAGGTTGTAATCCTCCAATTGATTTTGTGTCCAAAGGAGTTGTGCATAACAGCTACCTGCAGTAATGTATTCAGACTCAGCTGTGGATATTGCCACACTAGTTTGTTTCTTGCTGCTCCAAGATATCAATCTTCTCCCTAGGAACTGACAAGTACCACTTGTACTCTTCCAGTCTTCTTTGCAACCTGCAAAATCTGCATCTGAAAAGCATGTTAGTTCAAAGTCATTGTTCTTAGGGTACCAAAGGCCAAGATGCAAGCTGCCCTTAAGGTATCTCAATATCCTCTTCACAGAGGTGTAGTGAGATTCCTTAGGACAGGCTTGATACCTAGCACAAACACATGTAGCATACATAATGTCTGGCCTACTAGCAGTCAAGTACAATAGGGATCCAATGATACATCTATACATGGACTCATCAAAGGCCTTTCCCTTTTCATCCTTGTCTAATTATACATTAGACCCCATGGGTGTTCTCATGGTGGAGGCTGATTCCATCCCAAATTTCTTGATGAGCTCCTTAGTGTACTTGGTCTGGGAGATGAAAATTCCATCATCAGACTGTTTCACTTGGAGCCCAAGAAAATATTTGAGCTCACCCATACTGCTCATTTCAAACTCCCCCTGCATTAGATTGGCAAATCTCTTACAGAGGTTGTCATCAGTAGACCCAAAGATTATGTCATCAACATAGATTTGGACTAACAGACACTTGCCCCTTGTTTCCCTAAGAAACAATGTTCTATCAATCTTTCCCCTCATGAACTTGTTCTTGAGGAGAAAGTTCTTGAGGAGAAAGTTGGACAATGTCTCATACCAAGCTCTTGGAGCTTGCTTGAGACCTTATAGTGCTTTCCTAAGAAGATAAACATGAGAAGTTAGGGTTGGATGCACAAAACCTGAAAGTTGTTCAACATATACCTCTTCCTTCAAGTCTCCATTGAGAAATGCTGATTTGACATCCATCTGGTAGACTTTGAACCCCTTGTGGGCAGCATAGGCAAGGAATAGCCTAATTGCTTCCAACCTTGCAACTGGTGCAAAGGTTTGATCAAAGTCTATACCTTCCTCTTGCCTGTATCCTTTGGCTACTAATCTGGCCTTGTTCTTGATGATTGTACCATTCTCATCAAGCTTGTTCCTATATACCCATTTAGTGCCAATCACATTGTGTCCCTGAGGTCTTGGCACCAGCTTCCATACTTTTCATCTCTTGAATTGTAGGAGCTCTTCTTGCATTGCTTCAATCCAGAAGGTGTCTTGATTGGCCTCTTCAATCTTCTTGGGCTCCATTTGAGAAAGGAAGCTCAGGAATAAAGCTTCATTATGGGCTCTGCTTCTTGTCAATATGCCTTGGGTATGATCCCCAATTATTAGCTCTCTTGGATGATCTCTCAGGTGCCTTGCAGCAGCAGGAAGAGGGTCCTCTGGTGGCTGTATTTGTTCCATTGGTTCATCTATGACTTTATCTTGTACCTCTTCTTCTTCAGGAACTGCAGCAGCTGTCTGTGTGTTGCTGCTGCTGGGCTTGTCTTGGACAGTTAGCTCATGCATCCCTTCTTCATTTCCTGTCACAATAGAAGAGCTAGACCATTCTTTGTAGAGAAGGCTGGTCTCATCAAATACAACATGCATAGATTCTTCTACAATATGGGTTTTCTTGTTATAAACTCTATAAGCTCTACTATGTGAGTTATAACCAACAAGAACCCCCACATTGCATTTTTCTGCAAACTTTGTTAATTGAGATTTTCCATTATTTAGAATGTAGCATTTACAACCAAAGATTCTAAAGTAGGAAATTGTAGGTTGTTTGCCTTTCAGAATCTCATAAGGAGTTTTTCCAAGGACCTTATTGATGGAGGCTCTATTGAGAACATAACAGGCTGTATTGACTGCCTCAGCCCAGAAGTATTCTGGGAGTGAGGAGTCACTAAGCAATGTTCTCCCAGCTTCTATCAAGGTCCTATTCCTCCTCTCAGCCACACCATTTTGCTGTGGAGTCCTTGGGGAGGAGAACTCTTGGGTGAAACCAAATTCTTGACAAAATTTTGTTATGGCTTCAGATTGAAATTCTGTGTCATGGTCGGTTCTTGTCCTGACCACAGTACATAGTAGATCATTCTGAATAGCCTTGACATAATTTATAAAGACATGTAAGGTATCTGACTTCTTCTTAAGGAAGAATACTCATGTATACTTTGAATGATCATCTACAATTACCAAAGTATACAACTTCCCACCTAGGCTCTGAATTAGCAAAGGACCAAACAATTCCATGTGCAATAGGTATAAACACCTTTCAGTATCCTTGGAGCCAATACTTTTAAAGGTGGTCCTAGTTTGCTTACCCATTTGGCAAGCATGACAGGGACCACTTTTAACACATTTTAGTTTAGGACTATTTCTAACAAGGTTTTTAGAAAATAATCTATACATTGTCTTATAGTTAATGTGGGCAAGTCTCTTGTGTCATTGGACACAAAGTGACTCACTTTCATTAGCTACAAGACACACAGAGGAGATAGAATAATTGCAAATGATGTCTGAGCAATAAACATTTCCACTCCTAGTGCCTGAGAGGATGGTCTCCAAGTCATTAGACTTTTTGATCAAGCACTTGTCTTTGTGGAATTCAATGACATAGCCTAAGTCACATAGTTGGCTTATGCTTACCAGGTTGTGTTGCAACCCTTAAACATAAGCTACCCTTGTGATTGAGACTATTCCATTTGAAATCATACCATATCCTTTGGTGACTCCTTTTTCAGATCCACCAAAGATAACTTTGGGTCCATTCTTCACTGGATGGTAATCCTTTAGAAGATCCTTAGTTCCTGTCATGTGCCTTGAGCACCCACTGTCCAAGTACCATATTTGGTTGAGACTGGTAGTTGAACTAACCTGTAACACAAAATTTAATGTACCTTAGGATCCCAACTGACTTTGGGTCCTAGGTTCATGTTAACACCATAGGGGATATTCCTAGAAAGGGTTGGTTTGACTTGAGCTTCAATCCTTGCCTTTGGCACATTGGGGTTGTGCCAACAATCTATTGCAAAGTGTCCTACTTTGCCACAGCACCAACACTCATATATATTATATCTCCTCTTCTGAACAGTCCTAGAAGATGAAGCTTCCTGTTTCTGTTCAGTAGAGGATACAGCTGCTGTTTTCTTTGTTTTGTCAGTAAAAGCCTGCCTTTTTACCTTCCTATAATCAGTCAAGGCAGCCAGTTTTTGTTTGACATCAACACCCTCTAGCTTGGCATCTAAACATGTGTGGATGGCAGCAGAAACTGGGCTTTTTGGCTTGGTAATAGGATAGTCAACAACCATGGACTTTGCTGAACAATGTTTAGAATTGACAGCCTTGGTTATCTTGAGTGAAGGGGCTGAGGTTCCAAAAACAAATGGTCCATGATGGGCCATTTCGATTTCCTCATGCAGAGCCTTGAAGGAACTCAAGCCTAACTCCTTTCCATATCCATAGCTGTGAGCATTCTTGGTCAAGTTATTGGATCTTCCATTTAATAAGTGACCATGAACACTTTCTTGGTCATACTTGTTTGAGGGCATCAAGACTTTCACAAAGGAGGTCTTAGATTCTTTTGAGTCCTTGACCTTTCCCTTAGTGTTGCTAGTATATGCCTCATTGTTGAAACTCACACCTCTCATGTCATGGGAGTTGAAGGTGTCAATAATAGGCAGCACTGTCTTGGGCTTGGAGAACTTAGCCACTAGCATCCTCTCCTTGAGGAGCTTTTCTTCAAGATGCTTAATGATCTTGTTCTTGTGGCTTATGGTGCCCACATGGATGATTGACATTCCCCTTAGCTTGCCAATCTCCTTGCTCATTAGAGCTAGCTGGGTAGCATGCTCAATGCATTCAGATTTTGATTGCTTTAGGGAAGCAATTTCTTGTGCTTGCCTCTTGGCTAGCATTTTGCTCTTTTTTAGAGCTTCCAGGAGTGCACCATACTTATCAATCAATTGATTGACATCCTCCTCAGAATCTTATCCACTGCCAACTTTAGATGGAGGGGATTCAGATTCTGGACCTGTTTCAGAAGAAGAAGAAATGCAGTGTATCAATACCTGCTCATGTTCTGAATTGCTGTGGCTGTCCTCATCTTCAGTTATAGCCATCAGCCCATGGTCATTGATGGCGCAAATCTTAGCACACCGCTATAGGCGGTAGCAAGACTGCGGCACGAAACGGCAGTGTACCGATTGTTCAAGTAATATAAAATGAGGAGTAATCCCCGAGTATCGAATCTCTCAAGGAACACAGTAAGGTGGAGTTAACGTTCGAGGAAGGACTTGAGATCGAAGTCCTTGAGTCGGATGGAATGCGGAAACGGGGTGATTTGGCTTTTGGAAAATAAAAGAAAACAACTACAACTACTCCTATGCAATGCCGCTATGCAGTGCTTCGCTTGGCTGGATGGAGACTAGGCAGGCCTTGAGCGCGCTGCGTCGCAAGGGCGGATGGGCGAGTAGGCAAGCGGAGTCGAACTGTGCAGGCCTTGAGCGCACTGCTTCGTAGGGTGAATGGATTACACGGGCCGCTATGCCATGCTTCGCTAGGCGGATGGAAGAGTAGGCAAGCGGATGGAATGGTTCGCACCGGCGGAGTCGGAATGGATTACACGGGCCACTATGCCACGCTTCGCTAGGCGGATGGAAGAGTAGGCATACGGATGAGGGTCGCAAGCACCTCGTCGACAAGCACGGCACTAGCAATTGCTAGTGCGGCACACAAACGTGATGGCAGGATGGAGGATGGATGGTGGCGCACCTCATACACAAATGAACAAAATATAACTTCACATAGACATGAAATTAAGATTACAAGCACGATTCATAGTGTTCATCATCAATACATGAGAGATCTAGCTACAAACACATCAATAAGAGAAGAACAAGGCAAGAAATCGACCAAATCCGAAGGCTCGTTGGAGATTCACGGTTGGAATCGCCGGGTTGTCAATCCGCGTCCAAGCTCGGTTCGCAACTACGTCCGGGGTAGAGAGAGCTGTCACTACTCTCCAATGAGCCCGTCTTCTTCATGTCACGATCCGGTAGAGGTTGCAAACTTCCTCTTGCTTGATGGCGATGGCAGCTAGATCTTCCTTTGAAGCGCTAGGATGAAGGAGGAGGCTGAGAGGAAGCTCCGGCTCAAGATTGGCATGAAGAACAAGCCTGGAGCAATTACAGATGGTGGGCGGCGATGGAGGGGCGAAATCGGGGCTCTGGAGCGAGAAAACGGCGGACTGGAATCAACTCCTCGACCTAATTCGCGAGCAGGTCTTTAAATAGGCACTGGAATAAATAGTGCGCACGATCGGTGGCGCACGACCAGTGGTCGTGCGCACTAGAATCCTGTGATCGTGCGCCTGCTTGGGCGGAGCCTGCAATGTAAGAAATTTATAAAATATAATGTCCGCACGACCAGTGGCGCACAACCAGTGGTCGTGCGCACTATCGTAAATGGTCGTGCGTTCGGTCAAGACAGAACTCAAATTTCGGGGGTTGAGTGCGCACGATCAGTGGCGCACGACCAGTGGTCGTGCGCAATAGAACCAGTGATCGTGCGCAGTGTTCCTGTACAGAATTGTACCGGGAACACCTGCACGACTCCTGTTCCTACAGAAATGCTAATCAGGCCACTGAAAGTGGCACTCAACAATACGATAAGGCCATCAAAAGAGAATAAACATAAAACACACCAAAATAGGCCAAGAAGTGCACCTAGTATAGAATGACAAATATGAGCTAAAACAAGGCTAAAGTGCAGTGGAATGACTAGAGAAATGGCCCAGATGAATCTAAATATGTGTATATAATTGGGACTCATCAGTCATCAAGAGTGACCTCATCCTCCTCTTCATCACTATCTGAATGTGATAGAGGGGCCCTGATTCCTATCCTGGTAGCAGGATAGTCTTCTTTCTCCTGATCAGCAAACATCCCCATGTAGGCTTCCTCCTCACCATCTGAATCTGAAGATGAAGATTCAGATTCACTCCAGCTCTTGCCTTTCTCAGCTAGGAAGGATTTTTTTTCCTTCCTCTCCTTCTGGTGATGAGGCTTCTTGTCACCTCTTTCCTTTCTCTTGACTGGGCAGTCAGCAATGACATGTCCAAGCTTACTACAGCAATAACAAATTATGTTAGTTGAAACATGTTTACTAGTTTTAGAGTCATACATGTCCCCTTTGGGATGTTGCCTCTCAGATCTGTAATGTTCCTTCTTGGGATGAGAAGAGGAGGAAGATTTGTTCTTCCATTGTTTCCTCTTGATCATCTTCTTGAACTGCCTTGTGAAGGCAGCAAACTCCTCATCAGAAGAGGAGCTGTCAGATTTGCTGCTCTTAGATTTCTCAGATTCAGCAGCCTTTCTTGGAGGTGACTGCACTCTAACCTTGTTCCTGTTAGAGCTTTCAGATTTGAGAGCAACAGATCTCTCCCTTGTGTGAGCCCTAGAGAAAGAGTCCTCCTCCTTTCTTGCAGAAAGCTGCATCTCATATGAGAGCAGTTTCCCAAACAGTGTATGGGTGGGGGTTTCTCCAAGTATTGCCCCTTCCCTGATTGCACAGATTTTAGTGTCCCATTCTCTAGTTAGAGATCTAAGGAACTTGTCATTAAGTTCATAATCTGTGAACACCCTTCCATAGGTTCTTAGTTCATTTACAATCCTAAAGAACCTTTCATAGCACATGGAGATATTCTCCTGGCACAGCTTTCTGAAGGCTTCATACTCCTGATTGAGGAGTGACTTTCTATCATCCCTTACTTCAGCTGTTCCCTCCATATAGACAACCAATGTGTCCCACATTTCCTTGGCAGTTTGGCAGTGTACCAAGTTCTGAAATGTAGTGTCATCAATGGCATTTACTATTATGTTTTGGGCTCTCTTGTCCATAGTGTACAGTGCTATCTCATCATTGGTCAGTTCAGAAAATACCTTAAGTACTTTTCTAGTAGGGTCAATAGTGGAGACTTTCTCAAAGGTATAAGGACCATTTTTTACAGTCAAAAAGATCCTTGGGTCCGAGGCTTCCATGAATAGCCTTACCCTTTGCTTCCATATCCCAAAGTTTTCTTTGGAGCACATGGACAACTTCATTGACCCCAACTCCTTCTTCATTCCACTGTTGGCCATTTGATTTCAGATTTGACTACTCCTGTATAGGATCTGATCAGACTGTTAAGTCCTTTTGATCAACCTCCCTCTGATATCACTTGATAGTTTATATAGGTCTAGTCAATAATACCTAGAGGGGGGGGGGGGGGGTGAATAGGTTTTACTTATTTTCTTTGTTTAAGCCTAATGTTTCTATTTGCAGAAAGCAAAAGCACAGAAAGCACACAAGGATGTATAGAAGTTCCTCAAGACAGGGTGTCTTGAGTTGTCCTCTTTCCCCCTTCACATTTCTAACAGTGTGTTAGACAAGGCCACAAACTCTAATCTCGGCTCCTTGAGCTTACACCACAAGTTCCTCAGAACTTCTCAGATCCAGAGTGATCCTACCTCAGGCACAGCAGCCCTACATTCAGGCTCAGCATCCCTACACCTCAGGCTCAGCAGCCCTACACCTCAGGCTCAATAGCCCTACACCTCAGGCTCAACAGCCCTACAGCTCAGAGTTATGAACTCCTACCACTCAAAAATCCCACAGATTTCCTACCTCAGACCTATCAAGAAGTCCTACAACTCAAGCTGTCAACACAGCTTTACACACAGGCTCAACAGTTTTTTACTCAGGCAACAATGCCTTACAAAGATAAAATAGAGTTTGAGCTAGATACAAAAGACAAAGGGTTTACTCTTTGGTCTTCTGAATCCTTTCATCAGATCTGAAAATAATAGCTTCAGATTTGTATCACCTTGATCTTCTCCTTCAGCAAAATAGAAGATCAACTTGCCCTTCTTGAGTTTGTACAGGAAGAGCTAACTAATCTCCCTTAGAAGATTAACTTCAGCTCCAGAGAACAACTTCAACTGGCTGAATCGTGAATGCTCGATTGCGGCGTGTAGCAAAAGCTTCTCAATAGAATAGTGCTTATTGTTGTGCCCTAGCTTCTTCTTTTATACCTCCACAAGGCTTCAACGGCTATATCGATCCTCTTGACACAGTATGGGACAGATTGGACTTGCTTTTCCCTCTCAATTGTCCTTTGCGCCAAAAGCAGATCCCATCAGCACATTTGGATCTATCTCAGCAGTTGGGCTGAGACGGCATCCAGTCTCAGCGGTTGGGCTGAGACAGCTTCCAGTCTCAGCGGCAGCTCCAGTCCCCTTCTCAGCGGTTGCTCCAGACTCCTTCTCAGTGGTTTCGCTGAGACGGCTCCTCGTCTCAGCGGTTCTGACCCATCGTCTCAGCGGTTATGCTGAGACAGATCTTCATCTCCTTGTAGATGATTTCTTCTTATCTAAGGCCATGTTTGGCCCTTCCTTTAGAGTCACCTATGCCTATATATCCTACACAAGTATAGATTTTTTAAATACAATATGTCCTTATCATTGAGAGTGATGCCTCTTCAAATCAAGGTAATATTGAGGACAATATACCCAACAAAAGGTGTTGTGGGCAAATATCAGACAACCAGATCAAAGATATGGATGTATGAAGTTTAAGTGTCAATTGGAGAAAAATCCCTCATTTCCACTGCAATCCACTATATGTCGACCACTAAATGAACTTGATCGAGTAAATCCTATTCTCCATAGGATGTATGGCTCTAAGCTCATTCCGAAAAGGTGTTTTGGGCATTATCCGGACGACCGGATCAAAGTTATAGTTGTTTGAAGTTTAGGTGTCAGTTGGAGCTAAATCCCACATTACCACTGCAACTCAATGTATATCGACCACTAAATGAACTAGATTGGGTAAAACTTGCTCTCCATTGAATGTAGGTCTAAGATCTCTGGGCAAAAACCAGACAACCTGATCAAACGTTATAGCTGTTTTAAGTTTAAGTGTCATTTGGAGCTAAATTTCTCATTACCAGTGAAACTCGCTATATATCGACAACTAAATGATATGCAATGGGTAAAACTTGTGCTTTAATGAATGTAGGGCTCCGAGCTCATTCCTAAAAGGTGTTGTGGGGGTAAAATATGACAACCAGATCAAAAGTTATTGCTGTATAAAGTTTGAGTGTCAGTTGGAGCTAAATCTCTCACTTTCACTACAAACCGCATCTAAAATTCTTTCATTTTGGAAATTTATGTGTCATTTGGAGCTAAATCTCGCATTACCAGTACAAACCACTGTATATCAACCTCTAAACGAGCTTGAATGGGTTAAAATTGTTCTCCTTTGGATTAAGGGCTCCGATCTCATTGCGAAAAGGTATTGTGGGCGAAAATCTAACAACCGGATCAAAAGTTACGGATGTTTTTAGTTTAGGTCTCCTTTCGATCTAAATACCTCATTACCAACCCACTGTATATTGACCACTAAACAAACATGAATGGGTAAAACTTGTTGTTCATTGGATGTAGGGCACCGGTCTCATTCCGAAAAGGTGTTGTGGGCAAAAATTAGAAAACCGGATCAAAGTTATGGATGTTTGAAGTTTAGGTGTCAATTGGAGCAAAATCCTTCATTTCCACTGCAATCCACTATCCGTCGACCACTAAATGAACTCGATCGAGTAATTCCTATTATCCATAGGATGTATGGCTTTGAGCTCATTCCGAAAAATTGTTTTTGGCATAAGCTGGACAACCGGATCAAAAGTTATAGCTGTTTGAAGTTTAGGTGTCAGTTGGAGCTAAATCCCACATTACCACTGCAACTCAATGTATATCGACCACTAAATGAACTATATTGGGTAAAACTTGTTCTCCATTGAATGTAGGGCTCAAATCTCATTTCGTAGAGGTTTTGTAGGCAAAAATCAGACAACCTGATCAAAAGTTTTGGATGTTTCAAGTTTAGGTGTCATTTGGAGCTAAATTTCTCATTACCAGTACAACCCGCTATATATCGACAACTAAATGAACTACAATGGGTAAAACTTGTGCTTTAACGAATGTAGGGCTTCGAGCTCATTCCTAAAAGGTGTTGTGCGAAAAAATCGGACAACCAGATCAAAAGTTATGGCTGTTACTGTTTATGGGTCAAGAGGAGCTAAATCCCTCATTACCATTGAAACCCGCTGTATATTGACCACTAAAATAAGATAAAATAGTTTAAAATTGTGCTCCATTGGATGTATGCCTCCGTGCATATTCCGAAAAAGTGTTGTGGGCAAAAATCAAATATACAATTCAAAAGTTATGGCTGTTAGAAATTTAGGTGTCATTTGGAGCAAAAATTCCGCATTACCGATGCAACCCGCTATTTATCGAAAACTAAATGAACTGTAATGTGAAAAACTAGTGCTCTAATGAATGTAGTGCTCCGAGCTCATTCTGATAAGGTGTTGTGGGGTCAAATCAGACAACCACATCAAAAATTATTGTTATTTAAAGTTTGAGTGTCATTTGGAGCTAAATCTCTCATTTTCACTACAACCCGCATTAAAAATTCTGGCATTTTTAAGTGTATGTGTCATTTGGAACCAAATCTCGTATTACTACTGCAACTCAATGTATATCGACCTCTAAACGAGCTAGAATGGGTTTATGTTGTTCTCCATTGGATTTAGGGCTCCGATCTCATTCCGAAAAGGTATTGTGGGCGAATATCTGACAACCGGAAAGGTGTTGTATTATTCTCGAATGGGTAAATCTTATTCTCAGTTGTATGGAGAATACGAGCTCTTTTCGAAAAAGTGTAGTGCGGAAAAAGCGAACAATCAGATCAAAAGTTATGGCTGCTTGAAGTTTAGGTGTAATTTGGAGCTAAATCCTGCATTACCACTAGAACCCAGTGTATATCAAAAATAAACAAACTTGAATGGTTATATCCTACTCTCCATTGGTTGTAGGGCTCTGAGCTCCTTCTAAAAAGGTATTGTGGGCAAAAATTGGGCAACTGTATCAAGAGTTCTGTATGTTTACAATTTATGTGTCATTTGGAGCTAAATCCCACATTACCAATGCAACCCACTGTAGATCAACCACTAAACAAACTGGAGTGGGTAAAACTTGTTGTCCATTGGATGTAGGGCACCGATCTCATTCCAAAAAGGTGTTGTGGGCAAATATCTGACAACCAGATCAAAGATATGGATGTATGAAGTTTAGGTGTCAATTGGAGAAAAATCCCTCATTTCCACTGCAATCCACTATCTGTCGACCACTAAATGAACTCGATCGAGTAAATCCTATTCTCCATAGGATGTATGTCTCTGAGCTCATTCCGAAAAGGTGTTTTGGGCATTATCCGGACGACCTAATCAAAATTTATAGTTGTTTGAAGTTTAGGTGTTAGTTGGAGCTAAATCCCACATTACCACTGCAACTCACTGTATATCGACCACTAAATGAACTAGATTGGGTAAAACTTTCTCTCCATTGAATGTAGGTCTCAGATCTCTGGGCAAAAATCAGACAACCTGATCAAAAGTTATGGCTGTTTTAAGTTTAAGTGTCTTTTGGAGCTAAATTTCTCATTACCAGTGCAACCCGCTATATATCGACAACTAAATGATATGCAAAGGGTAAAACTTGTGCTTTAATAAATGTAGGGCTCTGAGCTCATTCCTAAAAGGTGTTGTGGGGGTAAAATAAGACAACCGGATCAAAAGTTATTGCTGTATAAAGTTTGAGTGTCAGTTGGAGCTAAATCTCTCACTTTCACTACAAACCACATCTAAAATTCATTCATTTTGGAAATTTATGTGTCATTTGGAGCTAAATCTCGCATTACCAGTACAACCCACTGTATATTATCCTCTAAACAAGCTTGAATGGGTTAAAATTGTTCTCCTTTGGATTAAGGGCTCTGATCTCATTCCGAAATGGTATTGTGGGCGAAAATCTAACAACCGGATCAAAAGTTACGGATGTTTTTAGTTTAGGTCTCCATTCGAGCTAAATTCCTTATTACCAACCCGCTGTATATTGACCACTAAACAAACTGAAATGGGTAAAACTTATTCTCCATTGGATGTAGGGCTCCGAGCTTATTCCAAAAAGGTATTGTGCACAAAAATAGTACAACCATATAAAAAGTTATGGCTGTTACAGTTTATGTGTCAAGAGAAGCTAAATCCCTCATTACCATTGCAACACGATGTATATTGACCACAAAAATGAGCTGAAATGGTTTAAAATTGTGTTCTATTGGATGTATGCCTCCGTGCATATTCTGAAAAGGTGTTGTGGGCCAAAATAAAACATACAAATCAGAAGTTATGGATGTTAGAAGTTTAGGAGTCATTTGGAGCTAAATTTTGCATTACCGCTGCAACCCGCTATATATCGACAACTAAATGAACTGGAATGGGTAAAACTTGTGCTCCAATGAATGCGGTGCTCCGAACTCATTCTAAAAAGGTCTTGTGGGGGTAAAATCAGACAATCGCAACAAAAGTTGTTGCAGTTTAAATTTTAGTGTCATTTGGAGCAAAATCTCTCATTTTCACTACAACCCGCATTAAAAATTCTGGCATTTTGAAGTGTATGTGTCATTTGCATCTAAATCTTGTATTACCACTACAACTCACTGTATATCGACCTTTAAACGAGCTGGAATGGGTTTAAATTGTTCTCCATTGGATTTAGGGCTCCGATCTCATTACGAAAAGGTATTGTAGGCGGAAATAAGACAACCGGAAAGGTGTTGTCTTATTCTCGAATGGGTAAATCTTATTCTCTGTTGGATGGAGAATACGAGCCCTTTCTGAAAAGGTGTTGTGCGCAAAAAGTGAACAACTGGATCAAAAGTTATGGCTGCTTGAAGTTTAGGTGTAATTGGAGCTAAATCCGGGATTACCACTGGAACCCAGTGTATATCGAACAATACCCGAACTTGAATGGTTATATCCTACTCTCCATTGGTTGTAGGGCTCTGAGCTCATTCTAAAAAGGTATTGTGGGCAAATATTGTGCAACTGGATCAAGAATTCTGTCTGTTTGAATTCTGTCTGTTAATGCGGGTTGTAGTGAAAATGAGATCAGTGCCCTACATCCAATGGACATAAAGTTTTACCCACTCCAGTTTGTTTAGTGGTTGTTCTACAGTGGGTTGCATTGGTAATGTGGGATTTTGCTCCAAATGACACATAAACTTCAATGCAACCCATTGTAGGTCAACCACAAAATGAACTGGAATGGGTAAAACTTGTTGTTCATTGGATGTAGGGCACCGGTCTCATTCCGAAAAGGTGTCGTGGGCAAAAATTAGATAACCGGATCAAAGTTATGGATGTTTGAAGTTTAGGTGTCAATTGGAGCAAAATCCTTCATTTCCACTGCAATCCACTATCCGTCGACCACTAAATGAACTCGATCGAGTAATTCCTATTTTCCATAGGATGTATGGCTTTGAGCTCATTCCGAAAAGTTGTTTTTGGCATAAGCCGGTCAACCGGATCAAAAGTTATAGCTGTTTGAAGTTTAGGTGTCAGTTGGAGCTAAATCCCACATTACCACTGCAACTCAATGTATATCGACCACTAAATGAACTATATTGGGTAAAACTTGTTCTCCATTGAATGTAGGGCTCAAATCTCATTTCGTAGAGGTTTTGTAGGCAAAAATGAGACAACCTGATCAAAAGTTTTGACTGTTTCAAGTTTAGGTGTCATTTGAAGCTAAATTTCTCATTACTAGTACAACCCGCTATATATCGACAACTAAATGAACTACAATGGGTAAAACTTGTGCTTTAATGAATGTAGGGCTTCGAGCTCATTCCTAAAATGTGTTGTGCGAAAAAATTGGACAACCAGATCAAAAGTTATGGCTGTTACTGTTTATGGGTCAAGAGGAGCTAAATCCCTCATTACCATTGAAACCCGCTATATATTGACCACTAAAATGAGATAAAATAGTTTAAAATTGTGCTCCATTGGATGTATGCCTGCGTGCATATTCCGAAAAGGTGTTGTGGGCAAAAATCAAACATACAATTCAAAAGTTATGGCTGTTAGAAATTTAGGTGTCATTTGGAGCAAAAATTTCGCATTACCGATGCAACCCACTATATATCGACAACTAAATGAACTGTAATGTGAAAAACTAGTGCTCCAATGAATGAAGTGCTCCGAGCTCATTCCGATAAGGTGTTGTGGGGTCAAATCAGACAACCACATCAAAAATTATTGCTATTTAAAGTTTGAGGGTCATTTGGAGCTAAATCTCTCATTTTCACTACAACCCGCATTAACAATTCTGGCATTTTGAAGTGTATCTGTCATTTGGAACCAAATCTCGTATTACCACTACAACTCACTGTATATCGACCTCTAAATGAGCTGGAATGGGTTTAAATTGTTCTCCATAAGATTTAGGGCTCCGATCTCATTCCGAAAAGGTATTGTGGGCGAATATCTGACAACCGGAAAGTTGTTGTATTATTCTCGAATGGGTAAATCTTTTTCTCAGTTGGATGGAGAATACGAGCTCTTTTCGAAAAAGTGTTGTGCGGAAAAAGCGAACAATCGGATCAAAAGTTATGGCTGCTTGAAGTTTAGGTGTAATTTGGAGCTAAATCCTGCATTACCACTAGAACCCAGTGTATATCAAAAAATAAACAAACTTGAATGGTTATATCCTACTCTCCATTGGTTGTAGGGCTCTGAGCTCATTCTAAAACGGTATTGTGGGCAAAAATTGGGCAACTGGATCAAGAGTTCTGTCTATTTAAAGTTTATGTGTCATTTGGAGATAAATCCTGTAAATCAACCAATAAACAAACTGGAGTGGGTAAAACTTATTGTCCATTGGATGTAGGGCACCGATCTCATTCCAAAAAGGTGTTGTGGGCAAATATCAGACAACCAGATCAAAGATATGGATGTATGAAGTTTAGGTGTCAATTGGAGAAAAATCCCTCATTTCCACTGCAATCCACTATCTGTCGACCACTAAATGAACTCGATCGAGTAAATCCTATTCTCCATAGGATGTATGGCTCTGAGCTCATTCCGAAAAGGTGTTTTGGAAATTATCCGGACGACCGGATCAAAAGTTATAGTTGTTTGAAGTTTAGGTGTCAGTTGGAGCTAAATCACACATTACCACTGCAACTCAATGTATATCGACCACTAAATGAACTAGATTGGGTAAAACTTTCTCTCCATTGAATGTAGGTCTCAGATCTCTGGGCAAAAATCAGACAACCTGATCAAAAGTTATGGCTATTTTAAGTTTAAGTGTCATTTGGAGCTAAATTTCTCATTACCAGTGCAACCCGCTATATATCGACAACTAAATGATATGCAAAGGGTAAAACTTGTGCTTTAATAAATGTAGGGCTCCGAGCTCATTCCTAAAAGGTGTTGTGGGGGTAAAATAAGACAACCGGATCAAAAGTTATTGCTGTATAAAGTTTGAGTGTCAGTTGGAGCTAAATCTCTCACTTTCACTACAAACCGCATCTAAAATTCTTTCATTTTGGAAATATATGTGTCATTTGGAGCTAAATCTCGCATTACCATTACAACCCACTGTATATTATCCTCTAAACAAGCTTGAATGGGTTAAAATTGTTCTCCTTTGGATTAAGGGCTCCGATCTCATTCTGAAATGGTATTGTGGGCGAAAATCTAACAACCGGATCAAAAGTTACGGATGTTTTTAGTTTAGGTCTCCTTTCGAGCTAAATTCCTTATTACCAACCCGCTGTATATTGACCACTAAACAAACTGGAATGGGTAAAACTTATTCTCCATTGGATGTAGGGCTCCGAGCTTATTCCAAAAAGGTATTGTGCACAAAAATAGTACAACCATATAAAAAGTTATGGCTGTTACAGTTTATGTGTCAAGAGAAGCTAAATCCCTCATTACCATTGCAACACGATGTATATTGACCACAAAAATGAGCTGAAATGGTTTAAAATTGTGTTCTATTGGATGTATGCCTCCGTGCATATTCTGAAAAGGTGTTGTGGGCCAAAATAAAACATACAAATCAGAAGTTATGGATGTTAGAAGTTTAGGAGTCATTTGGAGCTAAATTTTGCATTACCGCTGCAACCCGCTATATATCGACAACTAAATGAACTGGAATGGGTAAAACTTGTGCTCCAATGAATGCGGTGCTCCGAACTCATTCTAAAAAGGTCTTGTGGGGGTAAAATCAGACAATCGCAACAAAAGTTGTTGCAGTTTAAATTTTAGTGTCATTTGGAGCAAAATCTCTCATTTTCACTACAACCCGCATTAAAAATTCTGGCATTTTGAAGTGTATGTGTCATTTGCAGCTAAATCTTGTATTACCACTACAACTCACTGTATATCGACCTTTAAACGAGCTGGAATGGGTTTAAATTGTTCTCCATTGGATTTAGGGCTCCGATCTCATTACGAAAAGGTATTGTAGGCGGAAATAAGACAACCGGAAAGGTGTTGTCTTATTCTCGAATGGGTAAATCTTATTCTCTGTTGGATGGAGAATACGAGCCCTTTCTGAAAAGGTGTTGTGCACAAAAAGTGAACAACTGGATCAAAAGTTATGGCTGCTTGAAGTTTAGGTGTAATTGGAGCTAAATCCGGGATTACCACTGGAACCCAGTGTATATCGAACAATACCCGAACTTGAATGGTTATATCCTACTCTCCATTGGTTGTAGGGCTCTGAGCTCATTCTAAAAAGGTATTGTGGGCAAATATTGTGCAACTGGATCAAGAATTCTGTCTGTTTGAATTCTGTCTGTTAATGCGGGTTGTAGTGAAAATGAGATCAGTGCCCTACATCCAATGGACATAAAGTTTTACCCACTCCAGTTTGTTTAGTGGTTGTTCTACAGTGGGTTGCATTGGTAATGTGGGATTTTGCTCCAAATGACACATAAACTTCAATGCAACCCATTGTAGGTCAACCACAAAATGAACTGGAATGGGTAAAACTTGTTGTTCATTGGATGTAGGGCACCGGTCTCATTCCGAAAAGGTGTCGTGGGCAAAAATTAGATAACCGGATCAAAGTTATGGATGTTTGAAGTTTAGGTGTCAATTGGAGCAAAATCCTTCATTTCCACTGCAATCCACTATCCGTCGACCACTAAATGAACTCGATCGAGTAATTCCTATTTTCCATAGGATGTATGGCTTTGAGCTCATTCCGAAAAGTTGTTTTTGGCATAAGCCGGTCAACCGGATCAAAAGTTATAGCTGTTTGAAGTTTAGGTGTCAGTTGGAGCTAAATCCCACATTACCACTGCAACTCAATGTATATCGACCACTAAATGAACTATATTGGGTAAAACTTGTTCTCCATTGAATGTAGGGCTCAAATCTCATTTCGTAGAGGTTTTGTAGGCAAAAATGAGACAACCTGATCAAAAGTTTTGACTGTTTCAAGTTTAGGTGTCATTTGAAGCTAAATTTCTCATTACGAGTACAACCCGCTATATATCGACAACTAAATGAACTACAATGGGTAAAACTTGTGCTTTAATGAATGTAGGGCTTCGAGCTCATTCCTAAAATGTGTTGTGCGAAAAAATTGGACAACCAGATCAAAAGTTATGGCTGTTACTGTTTATGGGTCAAGAGGAGCTAAATCCCTCATTACCATTGAAACCCGCTATATATTGACCACTAAAATGAGATAAAATAGTTTAAAATTGTGCTCCATTGGATGTATGCCTCCGTGCATATTCCGAAAAGGTGTTGTGGGCAAAAATCAAACATACAATTCAAAAGTTATGGCTGTTAGAAATTTAGGTGTCATTTGGAGCAAAAATTTCGCATTACCGATGCAACCCGCTATATATCGACAACTAAATGAACTGTAATGTGAAAAACTAGTGCTCCAATGAATGAAGTGCTCCGAGCTCATTCCGATAAGGTGTTGTGGGGTCAAATCAGACAACCACATCAAAAATTATTGCTATTTAAAGTTTGAGGGTCATTTGGAGCTAAATCTCTCATTTTCACTACAACCCGCATTAACAATTCTGGCATTTTGAAGTGTATCTGTCATTTGGAACCAAATCTCGTATTACCACTACAACTCACTGTATATCGACCTCTAAATGAGCTTGAATGGGTTTAAATTGTTCTCCATAAGATTTAGGGCTCCGATCTCATTCCGAAAAGGTATTGTGGGAGAATATCTGACAACCGGAAAGTTGTTGTATTATTCTCGAATGGGTAAATCTTTTTCTCAGTTGGATGGAGAATACGAGCTCTTTTCGAAAAAGTGTTGTGCGGAAAAAGCGAACAATCGGATCAAAAGTTATGGCTGCTTGAAGTTTAGGTGTAATTTGGAGCTAAATCCTGCATTACCACTAGAACCCAGTGTATATCAAAAAATAAACAAACTTGAATGGTTATATCCTACTCTCCATTGGTTGTAGGGCTCTGAGCTCATTCTAAAACGGTATTGTGGGCAAAAATTGGGCAACTGGATCAAGAGTTCTGTCTATTTAAAGTTTATGTGTCATTTGGAGATAAATCCTGTAAATCAACCAATAAACAAACTGGAGTGGGTAAAACTTATTGTCCATTGGATGTAGGGCACCGATCTCATTCCAAAAAGGTGTTGTGGGCAAATATCAGACAACCAGATCAAAGATATGGATGTATGAAGTTTAGGTGTCAATTGGAGAAAAATCCCTCATTTCCACTGCAATCCACTATCTGTCGACCACTAAATGAACTCGATCGAGTAAATCCTATTCTCCATAGGATGTATGGCTCTGAGCTCATTCCGAAAAGGTGTTTTGGAAATTATCCGGACGACCGGATCAAAAGTTATAGTTGTTTGAAGTTTAGGTGTCAGTTGGAGCTAAATCACACATTACCACTGCAACTCAATGTATATCGACCACTAAATGAACTAGATTGGGTAAAACTTTCTCTCCATTGAATGTAGGTCTCAGATCTCTAGGCAAAAATCAGACAACCTGATCAAAAGTTATGGCTATTTTAAGTTTAAGTGTCATTTGGAGCTAAATTTCTCATTACCAGTGCAACCCGCTATATATCGACAACTAAATGATATGCAAAGGGTAAAACTTGTGCTTTAATAAATGTAGGGCTCCGAGCTCATTCCTAAAAGGTGTTGTGGGGGTAAAATAAGACAACCGGATCAAAAGTTATTGCTGTATAAAGTTTGAGTGTCAGTTGGAGCTAAATCTCTCACTTTCACTACAAACCGCATCTAAAATTCTTTCATTTTGGAAATATATGTGTCATTTGGAGCTAAATCTCGCATTACCATTACAACCCACTGTATATTATCCTCTAAACAAGCTTGAATGGGTTAAAATTGTTCTCCTTTGGATTAAGGGCTCCGATCTCATTCTGAAATGGTATTGTGGGCGAAAATCTAACAACCGGATCAAAAGTTACGGATGTTTTTAGTTTAGGTCTCCTTTCGAGCTAAATTCCTTATTACCAACCCGCTGTATATTGACCACTAAACAAACTGGAATGGGTAAAACTTATTCTCCATTGGATGTAGGGCTCCGAGCTTATTCCAAAAAGGTATTGTGCACAAAAATAGTACAACCATATCAAAAGTTATGGCTGTTACAGTTTATGTGTCAAGAGAAGCTAAATCCCTCATTACCATTGCAACACGATGTATATTGACCACAAAAATGAGCTGAAATGGTTTAAAATTGTGTTCTATTGGATGTATGCTTCCGTGCATATTCCAAAAAGGTGTTGTGGGCCAATATAAAACATACAAATCAGAAGTTATGGATGTTAGAAGTTTAGGAGTCATTTGGAGCTAAATTTTGCATTACCGCTGCAACCCGCTATATATCGACAACTAAATGAACTGGAATGGGTAAAACTTGTGCTCCAATGAATGCAGTGATCCGAGCTCATTCTAAAAAGGTGTTGTGGGGGTAAAATCAGACAATCGCAACAAAAGTTGTTGCAGTTTAAATTTTAAGGTCATTTGGAGCAAAATCTCTCATTTTCACTACAACCCGCATTAAAAATTCTGGCATTTTGAAGTGTATGTGTCATTTGCAGCTAAATCTTGTATTACCACTACAACTCACTGTATATCGACCTTTAAACGAGCTGGAATGGGTTTAAATTGTTCTCCATTGGATTTAGGGCTCCGATCTCATTACGAAAAGGTATTGTAGGCGAAAATCAGACAACCGGAAAGGTGTTGTCTTATTCTCGAATGGGTAAATCTTAATCTCTGTTGGATGGAGAATACGAGCCCTTTCTGAAAAGGTGTTGTGCGCAAAAAGCGAACAATTGGATCAAAAGTTATGGCTGCTTGAAGTTTAGGTGTAATTGGAGCTAAATCCTGCATTACCACTGGAACCCAGTGTATATCGAACAATACCCGAACTTGAATGGTTATATCCTACTCTCCATTGGTTGTAGGTCTCTGAGCTCATTCTAAAAAGGTATTGTGTGCAAATATTGTGCAACTGGATCAAGAATTCTGTCTGTTTGAAGTTTATGTGTCATTTGGAGCAAAATCCCACATTACCAATGCAACCCACTGTAGAACAACCACTAAACAAACTGGAGTGGGTAAAACTTTATGTCCATTGGATGTAGGGCACTGATCTCATTCCAAAAAGGTGTTGTGGGCAAATATCAGACAACCAGATCAAATATATGGATGTATGAAGTTTAGGTGTCAATTGGAGAAAAATCGATCATTTCCACTGCAATCCACTATCTGTCGACCACTAAATGAACTCAATCGAGTAAATCCTATTCTCCATAGGATGTATGGCTCTGATCTCATTCCGAAAAGGTGTTTTGGGCATTATCCGGATGACCGGATCAAAAGTTATAGTTGTTTGAAGTTTAGGTGTCAGTTGGAGCTAAATCCCACATTACCACTGCAACTCAATGTATATCGACCACTAAATGAACTAGATTGGGTAAAACTTGCTCTCCATTGAATGTAGGTCTCAGATCTCTGGGCAATAATCAGACAACCTGATCAAAAGTTATGTCTGTTTTAAGTTTAAGTGTCATTTGGAGCTAAATTTCTCATTACCAGTGCAACCCGCTATATATCGACAACTAAATGATATGCAATGGGTAAAACTTGTGCTTTAATGAATGTAGGGCTCCGAGCTCATTCCTAAAAGGTGTTGTGGAGGTAAAATAAGACAACCGGATCAAAAGTTATTGTTGTGTAAAGTTTGAGTGTCAGTTGGAGCTAAATCTCTCACTTTCACTACAAACCGCATCTAAAAATTTTTCATTTTGGAAATTTATGTGTCATTTGGAGCTAAATCTCGCATTACCAGTACAACCCACTGTATATCAACCTCTAAACGAGCTTGAATGTTTTAAAATTGTTCTCCTTTGGATTAAGGGCTCCGATCTCATTCCGAAAAGGTATTGTGAGCGAAAATCTAACAACATGATCAAAAGTTATGGATGTTTTTAGTTTAGGTCTCCTTTCGAGCTAAATACCTTATTACCAACCCGCTGTATATTGACCACTAAACAAACTGGAATGGGTAAAACTTATTCTCCATTGGATGTAGGGCTCCGAGATCATTCCAAAAAGGTATTGTGCACAAAAATAGGACAACCATATCAAAAGTTATGGCTGTTACTGTTTATGTGTCAAGAGAAGCTAAATCCCTCATTACCATTGCAATACGATGTATATTGACCACTAAAATGAGCTGAAATGGTTTAAAATTATGTTCCATTGGATGTATGCCTCCGTGCATATTCCGAAAAGGTGTTGTAGGCCAAAATAAAACATACAAATCAGAAGTTATGGATGTTAGAAGTTTAGGAGTCATTTGGAGCTAAATTTTGCATTACCGCTGCAACCCGCTATATATCGACAACTAAATGAACTGGAATGGGTAAAACTTGTGCTCCAATGAATGCAGTGCTCTGAGCTCATTCTAAAAAGGTGTTGTGGGGGTAAAATCAGACAATCGCAACAAAAGTTGTTGCAGTTTAAAGTTTTAGTGTCATTTGGAGCTAAATCTCTCATTTTCACTACAACCTGCATTAAAAATTCTGGCGTTTTGAAGTGTATGTGTCATTTGCAGATAAATCTTGTATTACCACTACAACTCACTGTATATCGACCTTTAAACGAGCTTGAATGGGTTTAAATTGTTCTCTATTGGATTTAGGGCTCTGATCTCAATACGAAAAGCTATTGTAGGCGAAAATCAGACAACCAGAAAGGTGTTGTCTTATTCTCGAATGGGTAAATCTTATTCTCTTTTGGATGGAGAATACGAGCTCTTTCTGAAAAGGTGTTGTGCGCAAAAAGCGAACAACTGGATCAAAAGTTATGGCTGCTTGAAGTTTAGGTGTAATTGTAGCTAAATCCTGCATTACCACTGAAACCCAATGTATATCAAACAATACCCGAACTTGAATGGTTATATCCTACTCTCCATTGGTTGTAGGGCTCTGAGCTCATTCTAAAAAGGTATTGTGGGCAAATATTGTGCAACTGGATCAAGAATTCCGTCTGTTTGAAGTTTATGTGTCATTTGGAGCAAAATCCCACATTACCAATGCAACCCATTGTAGATCAACCACTAAATGAACTGGAATGGGTAAAACTTATTGTTCATTGGATGTAGGGAACCGGTCTCATTCCGAAAAGGTGTTGTGGGAATAAATTAGATAACCGGATCAAAGTTATGGATGTTTGAAGTTTAGGTGTCAATTGGAGCAAAATCCTTCATTTCCACTGCAATCCCCTATCCGTCGACCACTAAATGAACTCGATCGAGTAATTCCTATTATCCATAGGATGTATGGCTTTGAGCTCATTCTGAAAAGTTGTTTTTGGCATAAGCCGGACAACCGGATCAAAAGTTATAGCTATTTGAAGTTTAGGCGTCAGTTGGAGCTAAATCCCACATTACCATTGCAACTCAATGTATATCGACCACTAAATGAACTATATTGGGTAAAACTTGTTCTCCATTGAATGTAGGGCTCAAATCTCATTTCATATAGGTTTTGTAGGCAAAAATCAGACAACCTGATCAAAAGTTTTGGCTGTTTCAAGTTTAGGTGTCATTTGAAGCTAAATTTCTCATTACCAGTACAACCGCTATATATCGACAACTAAATGAACTACAATGTGTAAAACTTGTGCTTTAATGAATATAGGGCTTCGAGCTCATTCCTAAAAGGTGTTGTGCGAAAAAATCGGACAACCAGATCAAAAGTTATGTCTGTTACTATTTTTGGGTCAAGAGGAGCTAAGTCCCTCATTACCATTGAAACCCACTGTATATTGACCACTAAAATGAGATAAAATTGTGCTCCATTGGATGTATGCCTCCGTGCATATTCCGAAAAGGTGTTGTGGGCAAAAATCAAACATACAATTCAAATGTTATGGCTGTTAGAAATTTAGGTGTCATTTGGAGCAAAAATTTCGCATTACCGATGCAACCCGCTATATATCGACAACTAAATGAACTGTAATGTGAAAAACTAGTTCTCCAATGAATGTAGTGCTCCAAGCTCATTCCGATAAGGTGTTGTGGGGTCAAATCAGACAACCACATCAAAAATTAGTGCTATTTAAAGTTTGAGTGTCATTTGGAGCTAAATCTCTCATTTTCACTACAACCCGCATTAAAAATTCTGGCATTTTGAAGTGTATGTGTCATTTGGAACCAAATCTCGTATTACCACTACAACTCACTGTATATTGACCTCTAAACGAGCTGGAATGGGTTGAAATTGTTCTCCATTAGATTTAGGGCTCCGATCTCATTCCGAAAAGGTATTGTGGGCGAATATCTGACAACCGGAAAGGTGTTGTATTATTCTCGAATGGGTAAATCTTATTCTCAGTTGGATGGAGAATACGAGCTCTTTTCGAAAAAGTGTTGTGCGGAAAAAGCGAACAATCGTATCAAAAGTTATGGCTGCTTGAAGTTTAGGTGTAATTTGGAGCTAAATCCTGCATTACCACTAGAACCCAGTGTATATCAAAAAACAAACAAACTTGAATGGTTATATCCTACTCTCCATTAGTTGTAGGGCTCTGAGCTCATTCTAAAAAGGTATTGTGGGCAAAAATTGGGCAACTGGATCAAGAGTTCTGTCTGTTAAAAGTTTATGTGTCATTTGGAGCTAAATCCCACATTACCAATGCATCCCACTGTAGATCAACAACTAAACAAACTGGAGTGGGTAAAACTTGTTGTCCATTGGATGTAGGGCACCGATCTCATTCCAAAAAGGTGTTGTGGGCAAATATCAGACAACCAGATCAAAGATATGGATGTATGAAGTTTAGGTGTCAATTGGAGAAAAATCCCTCATTTCCACTGCAATCCACTATCTGTCGACCACTAAATGAACTCGATCGAGTAAATCCTATTCTCCATAGGATGTATGGCTCTGAGCTCATTCCGAAAAGGTGTTTTGGAAATTATCCGGACGACCGGATCAAAAGTTATAGTTGTTTGAAGTTTAGGTGTCAGTTGGAGCTAAATCACACATTACCACTGCAACTCAATGTATATCGACCACTAAATGAACTAGATTGGGTAAAACTTTCTCTCCATTGAATGTAGGTCTCAGATCTCTAGGCAAAAACCAGACAACCTGATCAAAAGTAATAGCTGTTTTAAGTTTAAGTGTCATTTGGAGCTAAATTTCTCATTACCAGTGCAACCCGCTATATATCGACAACTAAATGATATGCAATGGGTAAAACTTGTGCTTTAATGAATGTAGGGCTCCGAGCTCATTCCTAAAAGGTGTTGTGGGGGTAAAATAAGACAACCGGATCAAAAGTTATTGCTGTATAAAGTTTGAGTGTCAGTTGGAGCTAAATCTCTCACTTTCACTACAAACCGTATCTAAAATTCTTTCATTTTGGAAATTTATGAGTCATTTGGAGCTAAATCTCGCATTGCCAGTGCAACCCACTGTATATCAACCTCTAAATGAGCTTGAATGGGTTAAAATTGTTCTCCTTTGGATTAAGGGCTCCGATCTCATTCCGAAAAGGTATTGTGGGCGAAAATCTAACGACCTGATCAAAAGTTATGGATGTTTTTAGTTTAGGTCTCCTTTCGAGCTAAATACTGAAAGTGGAGGACAGATCTTAAATTACTCTAGAGGGGGGTGAATAGAGTATTAAAATTTTTTTAATATGTTTTATTGCGGAAATTAAACTACTGTTTAAGTATATGTGTATTTAGTGTGAGTTATAGAAAACTACATATATAATAAAGGACACACAGCACAAGCACACAGAGATAATCAAGCACAGAAGACACAAGGAGCTATAGTAGTTCCCCAATAAATCTGGGTACGTCTACTCTTCTACCACCCTTGGTAGGAATCAACTAGGAGGGTTGATAAGGTGCCAAGGCACCAAGGGATTTTTGATAAGGTGTCCACACACAAATAAGCTTTTGATAAGGTGCTTAAAAACCACACTAGGATTTTTTGATAAGGTGTCTTGCCACCACTGGGTAAACTTTTGAAGGGAGTATTAACCCTGTACAGGATGAGATAAAAGGTATAGAGTGTTCTTCTCTGTCAATGATCTGAGAGAAGACAAAAGGTGTTGAAGTAGAAAGCTCCCCCTGTCTGATGAGAGTTGATGACAGCTTTGTGGACAGAGCTTTCTCAAATAGAAGTCTTTGTAGCAGATGATCTGGAAGAAATTAATCTTCAGATTGTTGTTGCTCTTGAAAGACTTTATCTTACAGCAGATCAAAGAGATTAAGTCTTGTTCTCAGAATGATGAAGATGCTACCTTGATGAAGAAGAATGTTGAAAAAGAATAGTGTATTTGCTTCTTCTTCATCTTCTGAAAAACTTCTTCTATCCTCCTTGTTCTATGATCACAGGAGAGAGAAAGTGATGGTGAAGTTTTTCTTTATTTCTCTCACCAAAAATGACTATCTCAGTTCTTGCTATTCTCTCTTGTTTTCTTCTGATAACTGTATGTATATATTTTCAAATTCAAATCTTCTGTCTCTTTAAGGAATATCTTCTTCTGACTTAAATCCTTCTTGGAACCAGGTAGCCACCCAAAACGATTTTGGCAGGACCTTTTAATTCCTTTTGTCAAGAAAGATGCCTTTGGCATTAAATGTCAACGGCTATTCTTCTTCTTGGAATAGAAGGAATATAAGGATATAATAAATGAGAAAGATATCCTTACTTGGCTGCCCGAATACGTCCAAGGAGAAATAAATATATCCGTTATTCTGCTGAGTTGAGTTCAGAGAACTGACATTCACTGAGAATATAAGTCTGAACATCAGAAAGCAATTTGTCGACCGCTGGCTAGAATTTGTCGACCGTCGCTAGTCATTTGTCGAGCACTGGCTTAGAATTTGTCGACCGCTGCTAGTCATTTGTCGAGCGCTGGCTTAGAATTTGTCGACCGTTGCCAGTCATTTATCGAGCGCTGGAGCTATGAGTTTCTTCAGTCTGCTGGAAGCAATTTGTCGAATGAATCAGGTCATTCGTCGAACACCACTTGCCATGTGTTGAGCTTGAATTTTCCTAAGTTCTGCTAATCTAATCAGCCTAAAATTTGACCCTAAGGCTAGACATTGGGGTCAATACAGATCCTAATCAACATATAGTGATCCTTGCCCAAATTAGTAATAGGGTTGTTCCAACAATCTCCCCCTATTTGGGTTAGGATACTATTTGACAAATAATTAAATAGATACAGCAGAAAGTATAATCAACAGAGCAATAATGAAATGAAATATATCTGATAGATTAAAATAGATCATCAGATAAGATAAAAATAAATGCTCTGAGTTAAGAAACTTTACATTCATAACCAAACAATTTATTTAAGACTTTTTGTCCTGAGAAGGTGGCTTGAATATGATTTTCCTGTTGGGGTCTTCTGATTTCTTTTTGCTGATAAACAAATCTTGAGCTCCAATGATTTTCTGTTCTTTGACATGAGGGATAAATGCTTCTGGGTGCATATCAATATATTCCTCAGCATTGAATGCTTTAACTATTTTGTATTTTTCAAGTTCTTTTCTTCTATATTCTGACATGGTTGAGAAACCTGAGAAGTCTTTGCCTTCTGCTTTAGCCTTTTTAATCTGTGCATATGCAATTGTTTCTCTCAGTCTTGCCATCTGACAGATTTTCTCTTCTTCTGGATCTGGAAAGTAATAAATATCTTCTGAATCATTTTTGTCTTGAGTGACCTTTTGAGGTACTCTATCTCTGTGAAGAGATCCATCAGATATGTGAAGTTTGTATTCTGAAGATATTTGAGAAAAAGAAAAGGTTTGACTTTCTTGAAGGATAGGTGCTGATTTCTTAGAGAAAGGAGCACTGGCTGATCCAGAGGCTTGAGAACCACTAGAACTACCAGGTCTCCCAGAATGTTGAGAGCGTGGCTTCTGAGAGGAAGATGATACACCTGATGATCCTGTTGCACCAGCTGCTGGAGGAGGAGGAGGAGGATGATTGTGCTTGACTGGTTTGTCAGGGATGTAGCCAGTCTTCTTGAATTTCTTCCTCCTGTTGTTCTCATTTCTGGAGAGCTTCATCCAATGAGGAGTTTTCTCATCAAGAGGAACATTATACAAAATGTACAGAGGAATGTCATTATTTGGATTTGGGGGCTTGGGAGCAGCCTTTGACTTAGCTATTCTTTTCTTTCTTTTCTTTGAAAGTGTATCATCAGAATAACTGTTGTCATCATCATCATCAGAGTCAGAAGATGAGATTGGCTTATTGTATAAATCATCAATTCTCTTGATTGCTTCACGAGCCTTTAATCTTTCTTCTTCAGCTTTGTCAAACTATGCATCTGCTTCTTTCCAGATTTCATCAAAGCTTGGCATTGGTTCTTCATTCCATACAGGATTTGGAGGTGAAGAAGTAATTTGTGAGGTTGTTGTATCATCAAGGAATTCTGCAATACTATCTTCATATTCTGCAGAGTGGTCCTTTATTTGAATGTCTTGAACAGTGAATGAAGGAATAGAGGAGATGTAATTTTGTAAGATATCAGAATGAGTCTTCTGAGGAAGGCATATCAGAGCCTTTGATAGGTCCTCTATGTATACCTTTGGTGATACCCTTGAAGTATATGTGACATCAAATTTTGATAATAAGCCATATAGATCAAAGGATGGATGAATGCATATACTATTTATTTCTTCTATAGCTTGTGTATCTGAATCAATTATATTTGTATCAAAAATTGTAACTTCTGTATCTTCTTCTATTTCTGGAGCTTCTTCATAGGACATCTCCCCCTGCCTAGTTTCAGGGCAGCCTGAATCTAGGCCCCTAGAAGAAGGGACGGTAGTGGAGGAGGGAAGAGAAGCTATTTTAGCAGATAGAGTAGAAATTGCCTGAAGAACTGGAGCAAGTTTTGCATCCAGGAGCTGGCTTATTTTAGGAAGGATAAGATCAAAAACATGATCAGCAATAGAGGAGAGGTTGAGGGATGGATAATCTGGTGGATGACTAGAGGATGGTTGTGAAGTGGATGGAGATGATATTGGAGCAATGATATTGCTGATGTTAGTGGTATGTGTGGGAATGTCTAGATGGATTGGACTAGGAGAATGAATAGGTGAATGATATTCATGGTGTATTGGAGAGGGAGGTGTGGTAGGTAGTGGTTCTGAAGATAGAGGTGGCGGTGGAACATAACTGATGTGGGCAGTTGCAAGTGGAATATCATTGATGGGTGATATTGCAGTGGAAGTAGGGGATGAAGAGTGAGAATGTGCAAGAGATTATTGAGCAGGTGGAGAGAGGATATGAGAGGAAGAAGGAATTGAGGAAGGAGCTTCTAGAAGGGTAGAGGGAGTGACTTGATCAGTCCTTGTATCCTCAGAAGCTTTCCTTTTTCTGGAGGCATCAGCTCCTGTATTTTTCTTGGGAATTACTCTATCCCATTTAGCAAAAAGTGCTGAGGTCAGCCTCTTGCTGGCATTTATTGTTACTTTTGGTGACACCAGAAGCTCTGGATGCCTTTCCTGCAGATAAATCCCTAAAACTCTTCCAAAGCATACATTGTCTTTAGAGTTTTTCTTTTTAATTAGGTCAAAAAGAATTAATCCCCAGTTGACTTTCTTCTTCTCCATTAAGGCCACCATTAACAGAAATTGGTTCCTACTGATATAGTCATGCCCAGAAGTCTTGCTCAGCAATACTTTTCCAACAATATCTGCTAAGAACTTGTAGTCCTGAGATAGGTTCTTTTTCAGAAGGTGGCTAGGGTTTCCAGTCAAATGGCCCATTTTGACTAAAGCTTCATCAAATTCATTTGAGCTTATGTCTAATTCATCTTCACCATTTTCAAAACCAAAGATTTCAGAAAGGATGGTGGGAGAGAGAGAGACATGATGACCTGAGATTGTTCCCGACAAGCTTTCATCGACTGGTTTTGTAGTGTAAACCCATTCTTTTATCTCTGCAACAACTATCTTCTGCCTGGTGCTTAGAAGCTTCCATAGATGTTGTTCATCCAGCGTTTGAAGAATGTTCTTGAAGATTTGGTCCGACTGTGCAAACGAGTCCATGTCAATGTCGAAACCTACGACAAACTTCATTAGGTGCAGAGAGGCCTGAGGAATCGCCATTGTTCCTGCAAAGAAAGATGAAGATCAAGTGCAGATGGGAACTGGACGGAAAGACGATTTCTGTAGGCGCAAAGCTTAGAATAAGATAAAATAAGGCTTATATAGAAGGGTCGAAGAATGAGGGCGCATTCGTAAACCACTGTTCGACAAAACCTAATAAAATTAGAAGTCGAAAAGGCTTTATTTCTTTGTCTAAAAGCGTTCGACGAGAGCACCTTTTTCGTCGACCGTCGTTCGACAAATGAAATTGCCTTAACTGACTCTGCGTTTAAGAGGTTTCAGAGACCACCGTTCGACAAATGATTCAAATTTGTCGTTCTTCATTCAACAAATTTGTGAGAAAAATAGAAATACTTAATTTTTAGCAGATTAAATCTCCATCTATCATTCCTAGTTGATTTATAAAGAAGATGTGCTTCTTTTCATCCAGGGGCTTGGTGAAAATATCAGCTCTTTGCAAATCAGTAGAAATGAATAGTAGGCAAATTTTTTTTTATCCACATTATCCCTGAGGAAGTGGTGCCTAATTTTTATGTGTTTAGTCCTACTATGGAGAACTGGATTTTGTGCTATAGATATTGCACTAGTGTTGTCACAAAATATAACTGAATTATTTAAGTTGACACCATAGTCTAGGAGCTGATTTTGTATCCACAATATCTGTGAGCAGCAACTGCCAGCAGTTAAGTATTCAGCTTCAGCTGTTGATGTAGACACAGATGTTTGTTTCTTACAAAACCAAGACACAAGCCTATCACCAAGAAACTGACAAGTTCCTGATGTGCTTTTCCTATCTACCCTGCATCCAGCATAATCTGAGTCTGAGAATCCAGTTAATTCAAATTCAGATGTTGTTGGATACCAAAGTCCCAGATTAGGGCAACCCTTTATATATCTTAAAATTCTTTTTACAAAAGTAAGATGAGATTCTTTAGGATCAACTTGAAACCTAGCACAAATGCATGTAGCAAACATTATGTCTGGCCTACTTGCTGTTAAATAGAGTAGAGAGCCAACAATTTCCCTGTACAGTTTCTGATCAACAGGTTTCCCTGATTCATCAGTATTAATAACAGCATTAGAGGCCATGGGTGTTTTCATAGTAGAAGAATCAGACATTCCAAATCATTTCACTAATTCCTTAGCATACTTAGATTGAGAGATGAAGATTCCTGATGGGGTTTGCTTCACTTGAAGACCAAGGAAGTAAGATAATTCAACCATACTACTCATTTCAAATCTTGATTGCATTAGATTGGAAAATCTTTTGCACAAATTTGAATCAGTAGATCCAAAGATAATGTCATCTACATATATTTGAACTAGTAGAGTTTGATTTTTATGTACTTTGTAAAATAATGTTTTGTCTACCATGCCTCTACAGAAATTGTTTTCCAAGAGAAAGTTAGCTAAAGTCTCATACCATGCTCTGGGAGCTTGTTTGAGACCATAGAGAGCTTTATTAAGTTTGAATACATAGGAGGAATGAGTTGGAGAGATGAAACCTGGTGGTTGTTCCACATAGACTTCTTCTTTGATGTCTCCATTGAGAAAAGCACTTTTCACATCCATTTGATATACCTTAAACTTCTTGAATGCAGCAAAGGCCAAGAAAATCCTTATAGCTTCAAGCCTTGCAACAGGGGCAAATGTCTGATCATAATCTATGCCTTCTTCCTGTGAATATCCTTGAGCTACCAATCTTGCTTTATTTCTCACAATATTTCCTTGATCATCAAGCTTGTTCCTGAATACCCACTTGGTGCCAATAACTGGATAGCCTCTTGGTCTTGGAACCAAATCCCAAACCTTGTTTCTTTCAAACTGGTTGAGTTCCTCTTGCATTGTAAGAATCCAATTTAGATCTTGTTCTGCATCTTTTATGGTTTGAGGTTCAACTTGTGATAGAAAGCAAGTATGCATCTGATTTTGGTGTAGTTGATGCCTTGTTTGAACACCTACTGTGATATCACCAATCACTTGTGAAATTGGATGATCTTTGACTGTGATGTGGTTAGCAGTTGGAGTTGGTTCAGCAGTAGTATCTTCATTGGGAATTTGTTCAGCTATTATATCCTGTGGAGGATGTTCTGCTTTTGCTTGATTCAGATAATCAACAAGATCTGGATGATATTCTTCTTCACTATCTTCAAGAGTTTGAGGTAATGGATGCAATGAATCTCCTGTCTGTAGATTTAGCCCTTTAAGCTCTTCACATAATGCTAGTACCTGCAAAGTGTTCTTGGTAGAAGAGCTCTTCTCCTTGTAAAACATGTTAGTTTCATCAAAAGAAACATGCATAGACTCTTCTATTTTAAGAGAGGATTTGTTAAATACTCTATATGCTTTTCTAACTATTGAATATCCTAAGAAGATTCCTTCTTCAGATTTTGGTTCAAATTTCCTAAGATATTTCTTATCATTGTTATGAACAAAACATCTACATCCAAAAGTTCTAAAATAATCAACTTTGGGTTTCTTCCCTTTAAGCAATTCATAGGGAGTTTTACCCTTAAGTTTGTGTATCAAACTTCTATTCAGAACATAATTTGCTGTGCTGACAGACTCAGCCCAAAAGGATAGGGGCAAGTTAGCATCTGCAAGCAATGTTCTTGCTGATTCAATTAGAGTTCTATTTTTCCTTTCAACTACCCCATTTTGGTGAGGAGTTCTAGGAGCTGAGAAGCAATGCCTGATACCTTCCATCTCATAGAATTCTTGCATAATAAGAGACTCAAACTCAGTGCCATGATCACTTCTGAGCAATGCAACTACAGTAGGGTACTCAATCTATATGCTCTTAAGAAAGTCTGTAAGAACTTTAAAGTTATCTGACTTTTCTCTCAAAAAGAACACCCAAGTGAATCTAAAGAAGTCATCCACAATAACTAGAGTGTAAGACTTCCCCCCTAAGCTCTTTATTGCAATAGGTCCAAAAAGGTCCATACGTAGCAAGTATAAGATTCTAGGTGAATCACTTTTAGATAATGATTTAAAGCTGTTTTTGGTTTGCTTACCTAATTGACATGCCCTACAAAGACCTTCTTTCTTATATGATCCTGATGGTAAGCCTCTAACAAGATTATCCTTAGCTAATTTAGCAATGGTCCTAAGGTTTACATGTCCTAATCTTTTATGCCATAATTCACTAGATTTGCTTAACTCATTAAATAAACAAATTTCTGATTTAGATGAGTTGAAGTTTACTAAATATATATTTCCTTGTCTAATTCCTGATAGAACAATAACATTATCAGATGATTTAATGATGCATTCTGATTTATTAAATGTTACCTGATAACCTTCATCACATAACTGACTTATGCTGATGAGGTTGTGCTTTAGACCCTTAACATAGGTTACTTCCTTGAATGTCACTGTTCCAACTTTAATTTGACCATAGCCTTTGGTTTGTCCACAGTTGGAGTCTCCAAAGATCACCTTGGGTCCATGTTTTGCCTTGTAGTTGTTCAGGTTGGCCTTGTTCCCTGTCATATGCTTTGAGCATCCACTGTCCAAGTACCATTTTTGATTTAATCTTGGATGGCTGTGTACCTGCAAAGACAAAAACATAAACTAGTTGTTTTTGACCCAGACTACCTTGGGTCCTTTTATGTTACCACAAAATTCAGAGATAAATGTCATTTCAGGCTGATCCTTGTAGCCTTGTGGATGATATCTCCTTGGAGGTATAGTCCACTCAGTAAAAGGATTTTTAGTATATTTAGGATTAGAATTCTTAGAGTTTTCTGTATAGTGCTTGTTCGAGGAATTTGAATAAATTCGTCGATTATTGTTCATTTTATAACTATACTGAAAATCTGTTCTCAGTTTTCGTCGAGCTTCGTTCGACAGATTTGAATCCTTTTGTCGAGTGTCGGTCGACGAATTCTTCTGAATTCTTTTATCCTTAACAAACTTGCTTGAAATGTCTTTATTTCTTTCTGCAGCTTCTTTGCTTTTAGCAGAAATGAATTTTATGGGTGTGTAGAGGATGTTTCTCTTAATCAGAGATGGCTCTCTTGATGAGGCACCCAAGCCCAGTTTGCTATTATTAAATCTAGCATTGATAATGCTTGTGATGTCCATCAGCTTGATACTTCTCCCATTGAGGGATTCTTCAAACTTTTTGGCTTCAGATAACTTACTCTCAAGAGTAGTAATGTGTTCTCTGGAGGCAGCCAAATCTTTCTTAAGATTTCCGTTCTCTTCACTTATATTGTTCATTTCAACTAACTTAGTTCTGAGAGAGATTATTTCTTTCTCAGATTTTATTAAGTCTTGGCAAAGTGTTTTGAAATCATCTTTGAATTCAATAGAAGTGAAATCAAAGTCAGATAATACCTGATCAATATCATCTTCTGTTTCTGATTCTGATTTCTCTTCATCAGAATTGTTAGTTGAGGCATTGATTGCCATCATGCAAAAACTTTTTTCTTTTTCATCATCACTGGAGCTGGATGATGATGCTGATTGTGACTCATTGTCTGAGTCATAAATAGCCATTAAGCATTGGTTGTTTTCTTTTGTTTCTTCTTCATCAGAGGAGCAAGATGAAGATTCTGATTCAGATTCTGTTTCACTCCAGGATGTTGCTACAAATCCTCTTCCCTTCTTCTTGTGAGAGTGGGAGGAAGATTTGCTGGAGCCCTTCTTTTCTTCCTTTTCTTTTCTTCTTTCCTTCTTGTCCTTCTTGTGTTGAATCTCTGGACATTCAGGAGCAATGTGTCCTAGTTTCCTGCAGCCAAAATATATGATTTCATTAGAATGAATTTTGTCATACCTTGGCTTGTCATGACTTCTGGATAGCTATTTTCTGAAGTCTTTCTTAGCCATCTTATAGAATCTTTTGGCTAACAGACTCATAAACTCCTCTTTGTCAGGACCTTTTCCTTTATCTTCTGCAGCCTTGAAGGCTATGCTTCTTTCCTTCTTGGGTGTTGGGGATGAAGTGGAATCTTCAGTTTCCCTAGTTTTGATGAGCTGCTCATAAGATTTGAGCTTGCCCAACAGAGCTTCAGTGGCCATTCGTCGAACACCACTTGCCATGTGTTGAGCTTGAATTTTCCTATGTTCTGCTAATCTAATCAGCCTAAAACTTGACCCTAAGGCTATACATTGGGGTCAATACAGATTCTAATCAACATATAGTGATCCTAGCCCAAATTACTAATAGGGTTGTTCCAACAAATACCTTATTACCAACCCGCTGTATATTGACCACTAAACAAACTGGAATGGGTAAAACTTATTCTCCATTGGATGTAGGGCTCCGAGCTCATTACAAAAAGGTACTGTGCACAAAAATAGGACAACCATATCAAAAGTTATGGCTGTTACAGTTTATGTGTCAAGAGAAGCTAAATCCCTCATTACCATTGCAACAAGATGTATATTGACCACTAAAATGAGCTAAAATAGTTTAAAATTGTGTTACATTGGATGTATGCCTCCGTGCATATTCCGAAAAGGTGTTGTGGGCCAAAATAAAACATACAAATCAGAAGTTATGGATGTTAGAAGTTTAGGAGTCATTTGGAGCTAAATTTTGCATTACCGCTGCAACCCGCTATATATCGACAACTAAATGAACTGGAATGGGTAAAACTTGTGCTCCAATGAATGCAGTGCTCCGAGCCCATTCTAAAAAGGTGTTGTGGGGTAAAATCAGACAATCGCAACAAAAGTTGTTGCAGTTTAAAGTTTTATTGTCATTTGGAGCTAAATCTCTTATTTTCACTACAACCCGCATTAAAATTTTTGGCATTTTGAAGTGTATATGTCATTTGCAGCTAAATCTTGTATTACCACTACAACTCACTGTATATCGACCTTTAAACGGGCTGGAATGGGTTTAAATTGTTTTCCATTGGATTTAGGGCTCCGATCTCATTACGAAAAGGTATTGTAGGCGAAAATCAGACAACCGGAAAAGTGTTGTCTTATTCTCGAATGGGTAAACCTTATTCTCTGATGGATGGAGAATACGAGCTCTTTCTGAAAAGGTGTTGTGCGCGAAAAGCGAACAACTGGATCAAAAGTTATGGCTGCTTGAAGTTTAGGTGTAATTGGAGCTAAATCCCGCATTACCACTGGAACCTAGTGCATATCAAACAATACCCGAACTTGAATGGTTATATCTTACTCTCCATTGTTTGTAGGGCTCTGAGCTCATTCTAAGAAGGTATTGTGGGCAAATATTGTGCAACTGGATCAAGAATTCTGTCTGTTTGAAGTCTATGTGTCATTTGGAGCAAAATCCCACATTACCAATGCAACCCATTGTAGATCAACCACTAAATGAACTGGAATGGGTAAAACTTGTTGTTCATTGGATGTAGGGCACCGGTCTCATTCAGAAAAGGTGTTGTGGGCAAAAATTAGACAACCAGATCAATGTTATGGATGTTTGAAGTTTAGGTGTCAATTGGAGCAAAATCCTTCATTTCCACTACAATCCACTATCCGTCGACCACTAAATGAACTCGATCGAGTAATTCCTATTATCCATAGGATGTATGGATTTGAGCTCATTCCGAAAAGTTGTTTTTGGCATAAGCCGGACAACCCGATCAAAAGTTATAGTTGTTTGACGTTTAGGTGTCAGTTGGAGCTAAATCCCACATTACCACTGCAACTCAATGTATATCGACCACTAAATGAACTATATTGGGTAAAACTTGTTCTCCATTGAATGTAGGGCTCAAATCTCATTTTGTAGAGGTTTTGTAGGCAAAAATCAGACAACCTGATCAAAAGTTTTGGCTTTTTCAAGTTTAGTTGTCATTTGGAGCTAAATTTCTCATTACCAGTACAACCCGCTATATATCGACAACTAAATGAACTACAATGGGTAAAACTTGTGCTTTAATGAATGTAGGGCTTCGAGCTCATTCCTAAAAGGTGTTGTGCGAAAAAATCGGACAACCAGATCAAAAGTTATGGCTGTTACTGTTTATGGGTCAAGAGGAGCTAAATCCCTCATTACCATTGAAACCCGCAGTATATTGACCACTAAAATGAGATAAAATAGTTTAAAATTGTGCTCCATTGGATGTATGCCTCCGTGCATATTCCGAAAAGGTGTTGTGGGCAAAAATCAAACATACAATTCAAAAGTTATGGCTGTTAGAAATTTAGGTGTCATTTGGAGCAAAAATTTCGCATTACCGATGCAACCCGCTATATATCGACAACTAAATGAACTGTAATGTGAAAAACTAGTGCTCCAATGACAGTAGTGCTCCGAGCTCATTCCGATAAGGTGTTGTGGGGTCAAATCAGACAACCACGTCAAAAATTATTACTATTTAAAGTTTGAGTGTCATTTGGAGCTAAATCTCTCATTTTCACTACAACCCGCATTAAAAATTCTGGCATTTTGGAGTGTATGTGTCATTTGGAACCAAATCTCGTATTACCACTACAACTCACTGTATATCGACCTCTAAACGAGCTGGAATGGGTTTAAATTATTCTCCATTGGATTTAGGGCTCCGATCTCATTCCGAAAAGTTATTGTGGGCGAATATCTGATAACCGGAAAGGTGTTGTATTATTCTCGAATGGGTAAATCTTATTCTCAGTTGGATGGAGAATACGAGCTCTTTTCAAAAAAGTGTTGTGCGGAAAAAGCGAACAATCGGATCAAAAAAATGGCTGCTTGAAGTTTAGGTGTAATTTGGAGCTAAATCCTGCATTACCACTAGAACCCAGTGTATATCAAAAAATAATCAAACTTGAATGGTTATATCCTACTCTCCATTGGTTGCAGGGCTCTGAGCTCATTCTAAAAAGGTAATGTGGGCAAAAATTGGGCAACTGGATCAAGAGTTCTGTCTGTTTAAAGTTTGTGTCATTTGGAGCTAAATCCCACATTACCAATGCAACCCACTGTAGATAAACCACTAAACAAACTGGAGTGGGTAAAACTTGTTTTCCATTGGATGTAAGGCACAGATCTCATTCCAAAAAGGTGTTGTGGGTAAATATCAGACAACCATATCAAAGATATGGATGTATGAAATTTAGGTGTCAATTGGAGAAAAATCCCTCATTTCCACTGCAATCCACTATCTGTCGACCACTAAATGAACTCGATCGAGTAAATCCTATTCTCCATAGGATGTATGGCTCTGAGCTCATTCTGAAAAGGTGTTTTGGGCATTATCCGGACCACCGGATCAAAAGTTATAGTTGTTTGAAGCTTAGGTGTCAGTTGGAGCTAAATCCCACATTACCACTGCAACTCAATGTATATCGACCACTAAATGAACTAGATTCGGTAAAACTTGCTCTCCATTGAATGTAGGTCTCAGATCTCAGTGCAAAAATCAGACAACCTGATCAAAAGTTATGGCTGTTTTAAGTTTAAGTGTCATTTGGAGCTAAATTTCTCATTACCAGTGCAACCCGCTATATATCGACAACTAAATGATATGCAATGGGTAAAACTTGTGCTTTAATGAATGTAGGGCTCCGATCTCATTCCTAAAATGTGTTGTGGGGGTAAAATAAGACAACCAGATCAAAATTTATTGCTGTATAAAGTTTGAGTGTTAGTTGGAGCTAAATCTCTCACTTTCACTACAAACCGCATCTAAAATTCTTTCATTTTGGAAATTTAGGTGTCATTTGGAGCTAAATCTCGCATTATTAGTACAACCCACTGTATATCTGTAACACCCTGCCAGTGCGAAGAGTATAACAGCAGGTCCGGCCGGGACACCACGCCATACAAACCACACTAGCTAGGAGTTAAAAGGTGATAACCGGAAAAGTAACAACTAAATGAGAGTACAAAACGTAAGCGGAAGCATTAATTAAACCATTCAAAATAGAACTGTCCACCATCATAGGAATGTATCCAGAATAAGAGTTACGGCCTTAAGGCCTTACATTCATCCAATGCACAAAACTCCATAAGCATACATCGGCTCGCAGGCCGGCCATACATGAATAACCGGAAAAGGGCTGGCCTTCGAGGGCCAACATTGCAAAGGGCCATCGCCCGGTATTTCCCGCTAGGCTCACCTGCACCTGCATAAGAAAATTCCACCAAGCGGTGACAAACAAAGTAACGGTCAGCACAACTGACCAAATTATAACGACCCCACCCCTTTTCCGGGGTGGCGGAGCTTCTACCCTGCAAGCAAGCCATACTAGCACAAGTACTAAATATAAAGAAAGTGCAACTACACGAGGTGAGGTTTCAAGCACAATCAATCTTCTAGGTTGAGCATCAAAAGAAGGGAACCTAGGTATGCACATGATGTTGGTTGGGTTCACCCGAAGGTTCCCCACAACCGCCTAAGCAGTCGCTTGAGGCTAACATAACATCCATTTCACAAAACACTCCACCGTAAGGGCCACAACCTTGGGTGGAAACAAGAGATTTTGGTCGGTCTAGGTATGACACCTTCTACGACCTCTCCCATGATCACACGGCTTTCCTGAGGAAGGGGCCTCTTACCGATCTGCATGGAAACGGGTTCGGTTTAGCTTTGCCCGTGCTCTAATCGTCGCGATCTATCGCACGACGCGGGTACGGCTTCGCCTTGGCCCGTAAGGGTTTAGCACTTTCAAGTGCTACACTAAACATACGCTACGCACCTGACCCCTTCGCAAGGATCTAGGTTTCACGAATACTCAACAAGGGAGGTGCAATACACTCCGCATCAATTTCGTGGTGAAGGTTTGCCTTCATCCAAAACTCAAAGCATGGGGCTTTCGTTAGGATCTTCACAAGACGCCTACACTTAGTTCCCGCAATACTATAGGTGAGTTCACGGAGTCATTCTCCGGCACGCATTCTAGGCCTAACCTTAATGCAACGTCGCAAATCAAGCATCACCGATTCGGGCTCACGGCCACGAATAGGCTTCACACAAAATGCCTAAATCCGCACGACTACCGGATTTTCTACTTGCAATAATGCCGGGGACGTACACAATCTAAGCGAATAGACTCTCAGATGAGTCGGAATGTGCTGGGAAGCCGAAGACTCCGCAGCTTTACCCTTTTCCGCAGTACGAGCATAATCCACCGCTCGATTACCAGCCTTCGGGGGACCACTTCGACACACCGCAGCTTTGTGTCCCACCTTCCCGCAGGTGAAACACGTAATAGGAGTCCGCGCGGTCGTGGCTCCCGAAACATTTGAAGGAGCTGGTTCCGCCTGTTTGAACTTCCTTTTGTTCCTTCTGAAATCCGACTTGGACTGAGAGGCCGGCGCATGAAACTCAGGTTTCTTTACAACACCCCTTGCTTGTACCCTCTTCATGTCCAACTCCAAATATCTGGCAGTTTGCACCATCACTTGGAAGCCGAACGTCATAGGGCCTGCAAGGAGCAGCCTCAACTCGTCCCGAAGCCCTTCATAGAACATATTTGTCTTTGTCTCCTCATCCTCCACCAAGGACCCCGCATAGCGACTCAGTCTGGTAAACTCATGCAAGTAATCGTCAACGGAGCGATCACCATGTGTCAACCTCAAGAACTGGTTTTGTAACGCAATGCGCTGGGCAGAGGGGATAAACCTTTGGAGGAACGACTTTGAAAACTCAGCCATTGTGATTTCAGTAATATCTCTACCGCAGAATTTATGCAGCTCCTGCTCTTCCCACCACAGCACAGCCTCTCCATCAAGAAGGAAGGTGGCTAAGGTGACCATCATGGCTTCATCCGTCGCTGTCGCCCTCAGAGTTCTTCTAACTCTTGACAACCAGTCTTCTGCCTCCGTTGGGGACTCAGATCCCGAGAAGGTAGGAGGGTTAAAGCTCAGGAAATGCATTAATTGCTGGTCACGCGCTCGCCCCGCAACTACTTGCGCAACTTGAGGTTCCACCCTCGGCGCTACCGCAGGTTCTACTGCAGCTACAGGCACAGGGGCCTCCACCCTTGGTTCCGCCGCAGGTTCCACTGCAGCAACAGCCTCAGGGGCCACATCCGGAGTAGGAGTAGCAGGCTGGAACAGCCTTTGGGGTTGAGCGTTGATCATCGCGAAGACCGCTTCTGCGACTAATTTGATCATTTCAGCAGAAGGAGTGGTCGCTGGCACTTCAGCCGACCCACTACTTTCAGCGGTGTTACGGGGTCGAGCAGCACTTCTAGTCACCTAGCACTTCTAGTCACCTATAATCATGAAAAGCACAATTTAGTGACCCAAAACATATCAAACATCAATCATGGAACGCTCAGGTTCCGCAAACAAGTATGTTTTCTTTTCATTCCTAAGTGGACATTCTTATTAGTTTTTGTCGTTTTAGGTGAATGCACAACCCGTGCGCACCACCCCTTAAAAGGAATTCGTCCCGAATTCGCTAAACTACGGATCGACGCCTTAAGTCCGATACCAAATTGTAACACCCTGCCAGTGCGAAGAGTATAACAGCAGGTCCGGCCGGGACCCCACGCCATACAAACCACACTAGCTAGGAGTTAAAAGGTGATAACCAGAAAAGTAACAACTAAACAAGAGTACAAAACGTAAGCGGAAGCATTAATTAAACCATTCAAAATAGAACTGTCCACCATCATAGGAATGTATCCAGAATAAGAGTTACAGCCTTAAGGCCTTACATTCATCCAATGCACAAAACTCCATAAGCATACATCGGCTCGCAGGCCGGCCATACATGAATAACCGGAAAAGGGCTGGCCTTCGAGGGCCAACATTGCAAAGGGCCATCGCCCGCTATTTCCCGCTAGGCTCACCTGCACCTGCATAAGAACATTCCACCAAGTGGTGACAAACAAAGTAACGGTCAGCACAGCTAACCAAATTATAACGACCCCACCCCTTTTCCGGGGTGGCGGAGCTTCTACCCTGCAAGCAAGCCATACTAGCACAAGTACTAAATATAAAGAAAGTGCAACTACACGAGGTGAGGTTTCAAGCACAATCAATCTTCTAGGTTGAGCATCAAAAGAAGGGAACCTAGGTATGCACATGATGTTGGTTGGGTTCACCCGAAGGTTCCCCACAACCGCCTAAGCAGTCGCATGAGGCTAACATAACATCCATTTCACAAAACACTCCACCGTAAGGGCCACAACCTTGGGTGGAAACAAGAGCTTTTGGTCGGTCTAGGTATGACACCTTCCACGACCTATCCCATGATCACACGGCTTTCCTGAGGAAGGGACCTCTTACCGATCTGCATGGAAACGGGTTCGGTTTAGCTTTGCCCGTGCTCTAATCGTCGCGATCTATCGCATGACGCGGGTACGGCTTCGCCTCGGCCCGTAAGGGTTTAGCACTTTCAAGTGCTACACTAAACATACGCTACACACCTGACCCCTTCGCAAGGATCTAGGTTTCATGAATACTCAACAAGGGAGGTGCAATACACTCCGCATCAATTTCGTGGTGAAGGTTTGCCTTCATCCAAAACTCAAAGCATGGGGCTTTCGTTAGGATCTTCACAAGACGCCTACACTTAGTTCCCGCAATACTATAGGTGAGTTCACAGAGTCATTCTCCGGCACGCATTCTAGGCCTAACCTAAATGCAACGTCGCAAATCAAGCATCACCGATTCGGGCTCACGGCCACGAATAGGCTTCACACAAAATGCCTAAATCCGCACGACTACCGGATTTTCTACTTGCAATAATGTCGGGGACGGACACAATCTACCCGGAGTTCCGAAGAACTTGAGGAAATCCTGCACTTCACCCATTTGGTGAAAGAGATACCTCATGCAAACATAGGAAGAGGAATGAAAGGACAAATACAAGTCCAAAGTTCGGGAGGAAGAATCGTTACCCTAGACGCGTTCTTTTTCGCCATAGATCCGAGATTCTACACGGAGAGAAACGACCGCACCGGGCTGCACTCTCCAAATCTGGAAACGGCTCGCGAAACGGAGCTCCGGAGCTCCGTCAATGGCGGGATCTACCTTCTTCTTCCTTAGCTCCTCCTTCTTTCTCTAGGGTTTGGAGAGAGAATGGCTTAGAGAATATGAGGGTTTAACCCCCTCTCATCAGCCCTAAAGGTCTCCCGCAACTAAACTTAGCCGTTGGATCAATTTCCAAAAGATTTGGACGGTCCGATCTTCTTCTCCGCTCAAAATCGCGGAACAGAATAAACAGGGCGCACGATCGCTGGCGCACGATCACTGGTCGTGCGCGAAGAGGGAAATGGTCATGCGCACTGTCCGAGACAGAACTCGATTCTCTTCTGAATTAACGCACGATCGCTGGCGCACGATTACTGGTCGTGCGCGAAGAGGGAAATGGTTGTGCGCACTGTCCGAGATAGAACTCGATTCTCTTCTGAATTAACGCACGATCGCTGGCGCACGATCGACGGTCGTGCGCGATGAGGCCACTGATCGTGCGCTAAGAGCAGAAAGGGAAGATTTAGCCTGCTTCAAGTGCAACACTACCACTCCGCCTACTTCGCTGAACCACGATTTTTGGGGTGTTACAACTCCACCCCCCTTAAAAGAATTTCGTCCCGAAATTTATAAAACAGAAATAGCAAGAAATTCAGCTATAAATTACCTGAGAGAAATAGCTCGGTGTACTCCGCAAGCATCGCTTGCTCTCTCTCTCCCAAGAGAGCTCCTCTCGGCCGCAATTATCCCACCGGACTTTTACCATCCGAATGGACTTGTTCCGCAGCTGCTTTACTTCGGCATCTTCGATGCGTAAGGGCTTGACCTTCGTCGACAACCCACTATCAACCGGAACTTTGCCGACCGCAACGATATGAGTAGGCTCTTGCACAGCCTTCCTCAACGCTGAAATGTGAAACACGTCGTGCAGACCGCTCAGCTCTGCAGATAGTGCAAGCCGATAAGCCGCATCACCAACACGCTCCACGATCTCAAACGGTCCTAAGTACCTTGGACTGAGCTTTTTCAAGCATCGGATCCTTGATACCCCTTTGCACGGTTTGATCTTCAAGTAAACCCGGTCACCGACGGAAAACTCTAGGTTCCTATGCTTGGCATTGAAATACTTTGCTTGCCTATCCTGGGCAACCAATAGCCTTTCACGTATAGTCCGGATCGTCGAAGTTGCTTCTTCAACATCCTTACGCTTCAATAGCTTAGTATCGCCCGTTTCTGCCCAAGACAACGGCGTACGACACTTCTTACCATAGAGGGCTTCGAAGGGAGCCATCTTTATACTGGCTTGATAGCTATTATTGTAGGCGAACTCGATCATGTAGAGATGATCTTCCCACCTCTTTCCAAAATCTAGAGCGCACATTCAGAGCATATCCTCCATAGTCCTGTTGGTTCTCTCGGTCTGTCCATCCGTTTGCGGGTGGAAGGCCGTGCTGAACTTCAATTTCGTGCCCAACAGTTCATGGATAAGCCTCCAATCTTTCGATGTGAAATGCCCGTCACGATCGCTGACGATACTACGGGGAACACCGTGCAGTCTCACAATACTATCAACATAGAGCTTTGCTAGCTTCTCAACAAAATCATCCTTCCTGTTCGGAATGAAGTGTGATACCTTCGTCAAACGGTCCACGATCACCCAGATGGCGTCGTTTCCATGCTGCGATCTCGGCAATCCGTGCATGAAATCCATCGAAATATCATCAAACTTCCATTCCGGAATCGACAAGGACTTCAGAAACCCACCGGGACATTGACATTCCGCTTTCACCAACGCGCAAGTATGACACTTGGCCACGTAAAGGGCAATGTCTTTCTTCATACCCGGCCACCAGAACAATTTCTTCAAATCCATATACATTTTAGCGCTCCCCGGGTGGATCGAGTACTTGGTATGATGAGCCTCGTACATCAACTCCGCCCGTAGAGTGCCAACGTTTGGGATGCACAACCTTTCCTGTTTCCACATAAGGTCGTCTTCAAAGGAGAAATCAGCGTTTAACCCCTCAACGGTTTCTTCTTTATAGCGTTTCATGCTCTCGTCCAGCTCCAATGCTTGTCGAACTCGGTCGGCAAGGTCGTATTGAACCTCCGTCCAGTTCAAGCATGCTAAAGTAGACGTTCTCCTATCAATGCAAAAGATCTCCATTTCTTCCAGCTCACGGATTAGACGCTCATCGTGCATCAAAATCCAATTTGCTTGAGCGGGAGCCCGACGACTCAGCGCGTCCGCTACTACATTTCCCTTACCGGGAGTATAATTGATGTCGAAGGTGTAGTCCCCAAGGAACTCCATCCACCTCCTTTGACGCATATTCAACTCCCTTTGATCCAGCAAGTACTTGAGGCTCTTGTGGTCGGTAAAGATATCGATCTTCACGCCATATAAATAATGCCTCCAAAGCTTAAGAGCAAATACCACGGCCGCTAGCTCCAAATCATGGACCGGGTAATTTCTCTCATGAACCTTCAGTTGCCGGGAGATGTAGGCAATTACCTTCCCGAACTGCACTAGGACACAACCCAAACCACTTCCTGAGGCGTCACTATAAATTTTGTAGCCTTCCATACCTTGTAGCGAGCATAGAATGGGCGCCGTGGTCAGACGGCTCTTCAGTTCTTCAAAAGCTCGTGCGCACTCAGGTGACCAAATGAACTTATGATCCTTCCTAGTCAGTTTTGTGAGAGGAAGTGCGATCCTCGAGAAGTTTTCCACAAAGCGCCTATAATAGCCGGCAAGTCCTAAGAAACTTCGGACTTCCGCTACGTTTTTCAACAAAGGCCACGCTCGGATCGCTTCTATCTTCGACGGATCTACCGCAATTCCATCTCCACTAACGACGTGACCAAGGAATGCTACTGACGGTAGCCAAAACTCGCACTTGGAGAACTTGGCATAGAGCTGACTCCTCCTCAAGGTGCTCAGAACGGCGTGCAGATGCCCTACATGCTCCTCTTCCGATTGAGAGTATACCAAAATGTCGTCGATAAAGACGATCACAAATTGATCCAAATACTCACGGAACATCCTGTTCATTAAGTCCATGAATACCGACGGTGCATTGGACAGACCGAACGGCATCACCGTGAACTCATAGTGCCCAAAGCGGGTACTGAACGCTGTTTTTGGAATGTCACATTCCCTTATCCGCAGTTGGTAATAGCCGGACCTTAGGTCCAGCTTGGAGTAAACCGTCGACCCCACCAGTTGGTCGAATAGATCATCGATTCTTGGAATCGGATATCGGTTCTTCTCGGTCAACTTGTTTAGCTCTCGATAATCGATACATAGACGCAAGCTCCCATCCTTCTTTTTCACAAAGAGGACCGGTGCACTCCAAGGCGATGAACTTGGACGTACGTAGCCTTGCTCTAGCAGCTCTTGCAATTGAACCTTCAGCTCTGCCAATTCCTTTGGCGCTATCCGGTACGGTGAGCGGGCCACAGGTTTGGCACCTGGCACCAACTCGATACAGAAATCGATCTCCCGCTGAGGAGGAGCCCCAGGGAGTTCGTTAGGAAACACGTCGGCGTACTCCGCTACGACTGGGACATCACATAACCTGGGCATTGGCTCTGAAGTCTCCAACAAGGTGAAGAACAACTCGGCGCCTTTTCTCACCGCCTTAACCACCTGGAGAGCAGACATCAGCGTCTTGCTCGCTCCTCGCATACCGGCGAACATGGTTTCTCCTTCGGTGTCCCTTCCCAGAGTGATCTCCTTTGTATTGCAATCTATGCATGCCCGCTGCTCCGAGAGCCAGTCCATGCCGAAGATCACATCAAATTCAGCTAACGGTAATAACGACGCTTCCAAGTCGAAATCCTGACTTCCGATCCGCACCTTCACACGGCTCTTCCTATCCGCACTCATTCGAGATCCATTGGGTAGCACTACTTCCAATCTATCCTCTACGAAGGTAGACGACACTCCGATTCGCACAACGAAGTCCTCGGACAGAAAAGAGTGCGATGCACCCGTATCAAATAGAGCTCTCGCCGGATAGTTGAAAATTAGGACGAAACCTAATTGCACACAAATAAAGCATCTAGTCGTACCACAGTATGAATTATATATATAGCTGTAAAAGCTAACTTCTAATTCGTACCTGTGACGACATCAGTTTGTCGTATAGCTTCTTGTTGGCCAAGCGAATAGACTCTCGGATGAGTCGGAATGTGCTGGGAAGCCGAAGACTCCGCAGCTTTACCCTTTTCCGCAGTACGAGCATAATCCACCGCTCGATTACCAGCCTTCGGGGGACCACTTCGACACACCGCAGCTTTGTGTCCCACCTTCCCGCAGGTGAAACACGTAATAGGAGTCCGCGCGGTCGTGGCTCCCGAAACATTTGAAGGAGCTGGTTCCGCCTGTTTGAACTTCCTTTTGTTCCTTCTGAAATCCGACTTGGACTGAGAGGCCGGCGCATGAAACTCAGGTTTCTTTACAACACCCCTTGCTTGTACCCTCTTCATGTCCAACTCCAAAGATCTGGCAGTTTGCACCATCACTTGGAAGCCGAACGTCATAGGGCCTGCAAGGAGCAGCCTCAACTCGTCCCGAAGCCCTTCATAGAACATATTTGTCTTTGTCTCCTCATCCTCCACCAAGGACCCCGCATAGCGACTCAGTCTGGTAAACTCATGCAAGTAATCGTCAACGGAGCGATCACCTTGTGTCAACCTCAAGAACTGGTTTTGTAACGCAATGCGCTGGGCAGAGGGGATAAACCTTTGGAGGAACGACTTTGAAAACTCAGCCATTGTGATTTCAGTAATATCTCTACCGCAGAACTTATGCAGCTCCTGCTCTTCCCACCACAGCACAGCCTCTCCATCAAGAAGGAAGGTGGCTAAGGTGACCATCATGGCTTCATCCGTCGCTGTCGCCCTCAGAGTTCTTCTAACTCTTGACAACCAGTCTTCTGCCTCCGTTGGGGACTCAGATCCCGAGAAGGTAGGAGGGTTAAAGCTCAGGAAATGCTTTAATTGCTGGTCACGCGCTCGCCCCGCAACTACTTGCGCAACTTGAGGTTCCACCCTCGGCGCTACCGCAGGTTCTACTGCAGCTACAGGCACAGGGGCCTCAACCCTTGGTTCCGCCGCAGGTTCCACTGCAGCAACAGCCTCAGGGGCCACATCCGGAGTAGGAGTAGCAGGCTGGACCAGCCTTTGGGGTTGAGTGTTGATCATCGCGAAGACCGCTTCTGCGACTAATTTGATCATTTCAGCAGAAGGAGTGGTCGCTGGCACTTCAGCCGACCCACTACTTTCAGCGGTGTTACGGGGTCGAGACTGCCCCGCAGCACTTCTAGTCACCTAGCACTTCTAGTCACCTATAATCATGAAAAGCACAATTTAGTGACCCAAAACATAACAAACATCAATCATGGAACGCTCAGGTTCCGCAAACAAGTATGTTTTCTTTTCATTCCTAAGTGGACATTCTTATTAGTTTTTGTCGTTTTAGGTGAATGCACAACCCGTGCGCACCACCCCTTAAAAGGAATTCGTCCCGAATTCGCTAAACTACGGATCGACGCCTTAAGTCCGATACCAAATTGTAACACCCTGCCAGTGCGAAGAGTATAACAGCAGGTCCGGCCGGGACCCCACGCCATACAAACCACACTAGCTAGGAGTTAAAAGGTGATAACCAGAAAAGTAACAACTAAACGAGAGTACAAAACGTAAGCGGAAGCATTAATTAAACCATTCAAAATAGAACTGTCCACCATCATAGGAATGTATCCAGAATAAGAGTTACGGCCTTAAGGCCTTACATTCATCCAATGCACAAAACTCCATAAGCATACATCGGCTCGCAGGCCGGCCATACATGAATAACCGGAAAAGGGCTGGCCTTCGAGGGCCAACATTGCAAAGGGCCAACGACCGCTATTTCCCGCTAGGCTCACCTGCACCTGCATAAGAACATTTCACCAAGTGGTGACAAACAAACTAACGGTCAGCACAGCTGACCAAATTATAACGACCCCACCCCTTTTCCGGGGTGGCGGAGCTTCTACCCTGCAAGCAAGCCATACTAGCACAAGTACTAAATATAAAGAAAGTGCAACTACACGAGGTGAGGTTTCAAGCACAATCAATCTTCTAGGCTGAGCATCAAAAGAAGGGAACCTAGGTATGCACATGATGTTGGTTGGGTTCACCCGAAGGTTCCCCACAACCGCCTAAGCAGTCGCATGAGGCTAACATAACATCCATTTCACAAAACACTCCACCGTAAGGGCCACAACCTTGGGTGGAAACAAGAGCTTTTGGTCGGTCTAGGTATGACACCTTCCACGACCTCTCCCATGATCACACGGCTTTCCTGAGGAAGGGACCTCTTACCGATCTGCATGGAAACGGGTTCGGTTTAGCTTTGCCCGTGCTCTAATCGTCGCGATCTATCGCACGACGCGGGTACGGCTTCGCCTCGGCCCGTAAGGGTTTAGCACTTTCAAGTGCTACACTAAACATACGCTACGCACCTGACCCCTTCGCAAGGATCTAGGTTTCATGAATACTCAACAAGGGAGGTGCAATACACTCTGCATCAATTTCGTGGTGAAGGTTTGCCTTCATCCAAAACTCAAAGCATGGGGCTTTCGTTAGGATCTTCACAAGACGCCTACACTTAGTTCCCGCAATACTATAAGTGAGTTCACAGAGTCATTCTCCGGCACGCATTCTAGGCCTAACCTAAATGCAACGTCGCAAATCAAGCATCACCGATTCGGGCTCACGGCCACGAATAGGCTTCACACAAAATGCCTAAATCCGCACGACTACCGGATTTTCTACTTGCAATAATGCCGGGGACGGACACAATCTACCCGGAGTTCCGAAGAACTTGAGGAAATCCTGCACTTCACCCATTTGGTGAAAGAGATACCTCATGCAAACATAGGAAGAGGAATGAAAGGACAAATACAAGTCCAAAGTTCGGGAGGATGAATCGTTACCCTAAACGCGTTCTTTTTCGCCATAGATCCGAGATTCTACACGGAGAGAAACGACCGCACCGGGCTGCACTCTCCAAATCTGGAAACGGCTCGCGAAACGGAGCTCCGGAGCTCCGTCAATGGCGGGATCTACCTTCTTCTTCCTTAGCTCCTCCTTCTTTCTCTAGGGTTTGGAGAGAGAATGGCTTAGAGAATATGAGGGTTTAACCCCCTCTCATCAGCCCTAAAGGTCTCCCGCAACTAAACCTAGCCGTTGGATCAATTTCCAAAAGATTTGGACGGTCCGATCTTCTTCTCCGCTCAAAATCGCGGAACAGAATAAACAGGGCGCACGATCGCTGGCGCACGATCACTGGTCGTGCGCGAAGAGGGAAATGGTCATGCGCACTGTCCGAGAAAGAACTCGATTCTCTTCTGAATTAACGCACGATCGCTGGCACACGATTACTGGTCGTGCGCGAAGAGGGAAATGGTCGTGCGCACTGTCCGAGACAGAACTCGATTCTCTTCTGAATTAATGCACGATCGCTGGCGCACGATCGACGGTCGTGCGCGATGAGGCCACTGATCGTGCGCTAAGAGCAGAAAGGGAAGATTTAGCCTGCTTCAAGTGCAGCACTACCACTCCGCCTACTTCGCTGAACCACGATTTTTGGGGTGTTACAATATCAACCTCTAAATGATCTTGAATGGGTTAAAATTGTTCTCCTTTGGATTAAGGGCTCCGATCTCATTCCGAAAAGGTATTGTGGGCGAAAATCTAACAACCGGATCAATAGTTACGGATGTTTTTAGTTTAGGTCTCCTTCCGAGCTAAATACCTTATTACCAACCCGCTGTATATTGACCACTAAACAAATTGGAATGGGTAAAACTTATTCTCCATTGGATGTAGGGCTCCGAGCTCATTCCAAAAAGGTATTGTGCACAAAAATAGGACAACCACATCAAAAGTTATGGCTGTTACAGTTTATGTGTCAAGAGAAGTTAAAACCCTCATTACCATTGCAACACGATGTATATTGACCACTAAAATGAGCTGAAATGGTTTAAAATTGTGTTCCACTGGATGTATGCCTCTGTGCATATTCTGAAAAGGTATTGTCTTATTCTCGAATGGGTAAATCTTATTCTTTGTTGGATGGAGATACGAGCTATTTTTGAAAAGGTGTTGTGCGCAAAAAGCGAACAACTGGATCAAAAGTTATGGCTGCTTGAAGTTTAGGTGTAATTGGAGCTAAATCCCGCATTACCACTGGAACCCAGTGTATATCGAACAATACCCAAACTTGAATGGTTATATCCTACTCTCCATTGGATGTAGGGCACCGATCTCATTCCAAAAAGGTGTTATGAGCAAATATCAGACAACCAGATCAAAGATATGGATATATGAAGTTTAGGTGTCAATTGGAGAAAAATCCCTCATTTCCACTGCAATACACTATCTATCGACCACAAAATGAACTCGATCGAGTAAATCCTATTCTCCATAGGATGTATGGCTCTGAGCTCATTCCGAAAAGGTGTTTTGGGCATTATCCGGATGACCAGATCAAAAGTTATAGTTGTTTGAAGTTTAGGTGTCTGTTGGAGCTAAATCCCACATTACCACTGCAACTCAATGTATATCGACCACTAAATGAACTAGATTGGGTAAAACTTGCTCTCCATTGAATGTAGGTCTCAGATCTTTGGGCAAAAATCAGACAACCTGATCAAAAATTATGGCTGTTTTAAGTTTAAGTGTCATTTGGAGCTAAATTTCTCATTACCAGTGCAAATCGCTATATATCGACAACTAAATGATATGCAATGGGTAAAACTTGTGCTTTAATGAATGTAGGGCTCCGAGCTCATTCCTAAAAGGTGTTGTGGGGGTAAAATAAGACAATCGGATCAAAAGTTATTATTGTATAAAGTTTGAGTTTCAGTTGGAGCTAAATCTCTCACTTTCACTACAAACCGCATCTAAAATTCTTTCATTTTGGAAATTTATGTGTCATTTGGAGCTAAATCTCGCATTACCAGTACAACCCATTGTATATCAACCTCTAAACAAGCTTGAATGGGTTAAAATTGTTCTCCTTTGGATTAAGGGCTCCGATCTCATTTCGAAAAGGTATTGTGGGCGAAAATCTAACAACCGGATCAAAAGATACGAATGTTTTTAGTTTACTTCTCCTTTCGAGCTAAATACCTTATTACCAACCAGTTGTATGTTGACCACTAAACAAACTGGAATGTGTAAAACTTATTCTCCATTGGATGTAGGGCTCCGAGCTCATTCCAAAAAGGTATTGTGCACAAAAATAGGACAACCACATCAAAAGTTATGGCTGTTACAGTTTATGTGTCAAGAGAAGCTAAAACCCTCATTACCATTGCAACACGATGTATATTGACCACTAAAATGAGCTGAAATGATTTAAAATTGTGTTCCATCGGATGTATGCCTCTGTGCATATTCTGAAAAGGTGTTGTGGGCCATAATAAAACATACAAATCAGAAGTTATGGATGTTAGAAGTTTAGGAGTCATTTGGAGCTAAATTTTGCATTACCGCTACAACCCGCTATATATCGACAACTAAATGAACTGGGATGTGTAATTCTTGTGCTCTATTGAATGCAGTGCTCCGAGCTCATTCCAAAAAGGTGTTGTGGGGTAAAATCAGACAATCGCAACAAAAGTTGTTGCAGTTTAAATTTTTAGTGTCATTTGGAACTAAATCTCTCATTTTCACTACAACCCGCATTAAAAATTCTAGCATTTTGAAGTGTATGTGTCATTTGCAGCTAAATCTTGTATTACCACTACAACGCATTGTATATCGACCTTTAAACGAGCTGGAATGGTTTTAAATTGTTCTCCATTGGATTTAGGGCTCCGATCTCATTACGAAAATGTATTGTAGGCAAAAATCTGACAACTGGAAAGGTGTTGTCTTATTCTAGAATGGGTAAATCTTATTCTCTGTTGGATGGAGATACGAGCTCTTTTTGAAAAGGTGTTGTGCGCAAAAAGCGAACAACTGGATCAAAAGTTATGGCTGCTTGAAGTTTAGGTGTAATTGGAGCAAAATCCCGCATTACCACTGGAACCCAGTGTATATCGAACAATACCCAAACTTGAATGGTTATATTCTACTCTCCATTGGTTGTAGGGCTCTGAGCTCATTCTAAAAAGGTATTGTGGGCAATTATTGTGCAACTGGATCAAGAATTCTGTCTGTTTGAAGTTTATGTGTCATTTGGAGCAAAATCCCACATTACCAATGCAACCCATTGTAGATCAACCACTAAATGATCTGCGATGGGTAAAACTTGTTGTTCATTGGATGTAGGGCACCAGTCACATTCCGAAAAGGTGTTGTGGGCAAAAATTAGATAACTATATCAAAGTTATGGATGTTTGAAGTTTAGGTGTCAATTGGAGCAAAATCCTTCATTTCCACTGCAATCCACTATCCGTCGACCACTAAATGAACTCGATCGAGTAATTCCTATTATCCATAGGATGTATGGCTTTGAGCTCATTCTGAAAAGTTGTTTTTGGCATAAGCCGGACAACCGGATCAAAAGTTATAGCTGCTTGAAGTTTAGGTGTCAGTTGGAGCTAAATCCCACATTACCACTGCAACTCAATGTATATCGACCACTAAATGAACTATATTGGGTAAAACTTGTTCTCCATTGAATGTAGGGCTCAAATCTCATTTCGTAGAGGTTTTGTAGGGAAAAATCAGACAACCTGATCAAAAGTTTTGGCTGTTTCAAGTTTAGGTGTCATTTGGAGCTAAATTTCTCATTACCATTACAACCTGCTATATATCGACAACTAAATGAACTACAATGAGTAAAGCTTATGCTTTAATGAATGTAGGGCTTCGAGCTCATTCCTAAGAGGTGTTGTGCGAAAAAATCGGACAACCAGATCAAAATGTTATGGCTGTTACTGTTTATGGGTCAAGAGGAGCTAAATCCCTCATTAACATTGAAACCCACAGTATATTGACCACTAAAATGAGATAAAATAGTTTAAAATTGTGCTCCATTGGATGTATGCCTCCGTGCATATTCCGAAAAGGTGTTGTGGGCAAAAATCAAACATACAATTCAAAAGTTATGGCTGTTAGAAATTTAGGTGTCAATTGGAGCAAAAATTTTGCATTACCGATGCAACCCGCTATATATCGACAACTAAATGAACTGTAATGTGAAAAACTAGTGCTCCAATGAATGTAGTGCTCTGAGCTCATTCCGATAAGGTGTTGTGGGGTCAAATCAGACCACTACATCAAAAATTATTGCTATTTAAAGTTTGAGTGTCATTTGGAGCTAAATCTCTCATTTTCACTACAACGCACATTAAAAATTCTGGCATTTTGAAGTGTATGTGTCATTTGGAACCAAATCTCGTATTACCACTACAACTCACTGTATATCGACCTCTAAATGAGCTGGAATGGGTTTAAATTGTTCTCCATTGGATTTAGGGCTTCGATCTCATTCCGAAAAGGTATTGTGGGCGAATATCTGACAACCGGAAAGGTGTTATATTATTCTCGAATGGGTAAGTCATTTTCTCAGTTGGATGGAGAATACGATCTCTTTTCGAAAAAGTGTTGTGCGGAAATAGCGAACAATCGGATCAAAAGTTATGGCTGCTTAAAGTTTAGGTGTAATTTGGAGCTAAATCCTGCATTACCACTAGAATCCAGTGTATATCAAAAAATAAACAAACTTGAATGGTTATATCCTACTCTCCATTGGTTTTAGGGCTCTGAGCTCATTCTAAAAAGGTATTGTGGGCCAAAATTGAGCAACTGGATCAAGAGTTCTGTCTCTTTAAAGTAGTTTGTCATTTGGAGCTAAATCCCACATTACCAATGCAACCCACTGTAGATCATCCACTAAACAAACTGGAGTGGGTAAAACTTGTTGTCCATTGGATGTAGGGCACCGATTTCATTCCAAAAAGGTGTTGTGGGAAAATATCAGACAACCAGATCAAAGATATGGATGTATGAAGTTTAGGTGTCAATTGGAGAAAAAACCCTCATTTCCACTGCAATCCACTATCTGTCGACCACTAAATGAACTCGATCGAGTAAATCCTATTCTCCATAGGATGTATGTCTCTGAGCTCATTCCGAAAAGGTGTTTTGGGCATTATCCGGACGACCGGATCAAAAGTTATAGTTGTTTGAAGTTTAGGTGTCAGTTGGAGCTAAATCCCACATAACCACTGCAACTCAATGTATATCGACCACTAAATGAACTAGATTGGGTAAAACTTGCTCTACATTGAATGTAGGTCTCAGATCTCTGGGCAAAAATCAGACAACCTGATCAAAAGTTATGGCTGTTTTAAGTTTAAGTGTCATTTGGAGCTAAATTTCTCATTACCAGTGCAACCCGCTATATATCGACAACTAAATGATATCCAATGGGTAAAACTTGTGCTTTAATGAATGTACGGCTTCGAGCTCATTACTAAAAGGTGTTGTGGGGGTAAAATAAGACAATCGGATCAAAAGTTATTGATGTATAAAGTTTGAGTGTCAGTTGGAGCTAAATCTCTCACTTTCACTACAAACCGCATCTAAAATTCTTTCATTTTGGAAATTTATGTGTCATTTGGAGCTAAATCTCGCATTACCAGTACAACCCACTGTATATCAACCTCTAAACGAGCTTGAATGGGTTAAAATTGTTCTCTTTTGAATTAAGGGCTCCGATCTCATTCCGAAAAGGTATTGTGGGCGAAAATCTAACAACCGGATCAAAAGATACGGATGTTTTTAGTTTAGGTCTCCTTTCGAGCTAAATACCTTATTACCAACCCGCTGTATATTGACCACTAAACAAACTGGAATGGGTAAAACTTATTCTCCATTGGATGTAGGGCTCCGAGCTCATTCCAAAAAGGTATTGTGCACAAAAATAGGACAACCAGATCAAAAGTTATGGCTGTTACAGTTTATGTGTCAAGAGAAGCTAAATCTCTCATTACCATTGCAACACGATGTATATTGACCACTAAAATGAGCTGAAATGGTTTAAAATTGTGTTCCATTGGATGTATGCCTCCGTGCATATTCCGAAAAGGTGTTGTGGGCCAAAATAAAACATACAAATCAGAAGTTATGGATGTTAGAAGTTTAGGAGTCATTTGGAGCTAAATTTTGCATTACCGCTGCATCCCGCTATATATCGACAACTAAATGAACTGGAATGAGTAAAACTTGTTCTCCAATGAATGCAGTACTCCGAGATCATTCTAAAAAGGTGTTGTGGGGTAAAATCAGACAATCGCAACAAAAGTTGTTGGACTTTAAAGTTTTAGTGTCATTTGGAGCTAAATCTCTCATTTTCACTACAACCCGCATTAAAAATTCTGGCATTTTGAAGTGTACGTGTCATTTGCAGCTAAATCTTGTATTGCCACTACAACTCACTGTATATCGACCTTTAAACGAGCTGGAATGGGTTTAAATTGTTCTCCATTGGATTTAGGGCTCCGATCTCATTACGAAAAGGTATTGTAGGCAAAAATCAGACGACCGGAAAGGTGTTGTCTTATTCTCGAATGGCTAAATCTTATTCTCTGTTAGATGGAGAATACGAGCTCTTTCTGAAAAGGTGTTGTGCTCAAAAAGTGAACAACTGGATCAAAAGTTATGCTTGCTTGAAGTTTAGGTGTAATTGGAGCTAAATCCCGCATTAGCACTGGAACCCAGTGTATATCGAACAATACCCGAACTTGAATGGTTATATCCTACTCTCCATTGGTTGTAGGGCTCTAAGCTCATTCGAAAAAGGTATTGTGGGCAAATATTGTGCAATTGGATCAAGAATTCTGTCTGTTTGAATTTTATGTGTCATTTGGAGCAAAATCCCACATAACCAATGCAACCCATTGTAGATCAACCACTAAATGAACTGGAATGGGTAAAACTTGTTGTTCATTGGATGTAGGGCACCGGTCTTATTCTGAAAAGGTGTTGTGGGCAAAAATTAGATAACCGGATCAATGTTATGGATGTTTGAAGTTTAGGTGTCAATTGGAGCAAAATCCTTCATTTCCACTGCAATCCACTATCCGTCGACCACTAAATGAACTCGATCGAGTAATTCCTATTATCCATAGGATGTATAGCTTTGAGCTCATTCCAAAAAGTTGTTTTTGGCATAAGCCGGACAACCGGATCAAAAGTTATAGTTGTTTGAAGTTTAGGTGTCAGTTGGAGCTAAATCCCACATTACCACTGCAACTCAATGTATATCGACCACTAAATGAACTATAGTGGGTAAATCTTGTTCTCCATTGAATGTATGGCTCAAATCTCATTTCGTAGAGGTTTTGTAGGCAAAAATCAGACAACCTGATCAAAAGTTTTGGCTGTTTCAAGTTTAGGTGTCATTTGGAGCTAAATTTCTCATTACCAGTACAACCCGCTATATATCGACAACTAAATGAACTACAATGGGTAAAACTTGCGCTTTAATGAATGTAGGGCTTCGAGCTCATTCCTAAAAGGTGTTGTGCGAAAAAATCGGACAACCAGATCAAAAGTTATGGCTGTTACTGTTTATGGGTCAAGAGGAGATAAATCCCTCATTACCATTGAAACCCGCTATATATTGACCACAAAAATGAGATAAAATAGTTTAAAATTGTGCTCCATTGGATGTATGCCTTCGTGCATATAACGAAAAGGTGTTGTGGGCAAAAATCAAACATACAATTCAAAAGTTATGGCTGTTAGAAATTTATGTGTCATTTGGAGCAAAAATTTCACATTATTGATGCAGCCTGCTATATATTGACAACTAAATGAACTGTAATGTAAAAAACTAGTGCTCCAATGAATGTAGTGCTCCGAGCTCATTCCGATAAGCTGTTGTGGGGTCAAATCAGACAACCACATCAAAAATTATTGCTATTTAAAGTTTGAGTGTCATTTGGAGCTAAATCTCTCATTTTCACTACAACCCGCATTAAAAATTCTGGCATTTTGAAGTGTATATGTCATTTGGAACCAAATCTCGTATTACCACTACAACTCACTGTATATCAACCTCTAAACGAGCTGGAATGAATTTAAATTGTTCTCCATTGGATTTAGGGCTCCGATCTCATTCCGAAAAGGTATTGTGGGCAAATATCTGACAACCGGAAAGGTGTTGTATTATTCTCGAATGGGTAAATCTTATTCTCAGTTGGATAGAGAATATGAGCTCTTTGCAAAAAAGTGTTGTGCGGAAAAAGCGAACAATCGGATCAAAAGTTATGGCTGCTTGAAGTTTAGGTGTAATTTGGAGCTAAATCCTGCATTACCACTAGAACTCAGTGTATATCAAAACATAAACAAACTTGAATGGTTATATCCTACTCTCCATTGGTTGTAGGGCTCTGAGCTCATTCTAAAATGGTATTGTTGGCAAAAATTGGGCAACTGGATCAAGAGTTCTGTCTGTTTAAAGTTTATGTGTCATTAGGAGCTAAATCCCACATTACCAATGTAACCCACTGTAGATCAACCACTAAACAAACTGGAGTGGGTAAAACTTGTTGTCCATTGGATGTAGGGCACCGATCTCATTCCAAAAAGGTGTTATGGGCAAATATCAGACAACCAGATCAAAGATATGGATGTATGAAGTTTAGGTGTCAATTGGAGAAAAATCCCTCATTTCCACTGCAATACACTATCTGTCGACCACAAAATGAACTCGATCGAGTAAATCCTATTCTCCATAGGATGTATGGCTCTGAGCGCATTCCGAAAAGGTGTTTTGGGCATTATCCGGATGACCAGATCAAAAGTTATAGTTGTTTGAAGTTTAGGTGTCTGTTGGAGCTAAATCCCACATTACCACTGCAACTCAATGTATATCGACCACTAAATGAACTAGATTGGGTAAAACTTGCTCTCCATTGAATGTAGGTCTCAGATCTTTGGGCAAAAATCAGACAACCTGATCAAAAATTATGGCTGTTTTAAGTTTAATTGTCATTTGGAGCTAAATTTCTCATTACTAGTGCAAATCGCTATATATCGACAACTAAATGATATGCAATGGGTAAAACTTGTGCTTTAATGAATGTAGGGCTCCGAGCTCATTCCTAAAAGGTGTTGTGGGGGTAAAATAAGTCAATCGGATCAAAAGTTATTATTGTATAAAGTTTGAGTTTCAGTTGGAGCTAAATCTCTCACTTTCACTACAAACCGCATCTAAAATTCTTTCATTTTGGAAATTTATGTGTCATTTGGAGCTAAATCTCGCATTACCAGTACAACCCATTATATATCAACCTCTAAACAAGCTTGAATGGGTTAAAATTGTTCTCCTTTGGATTAAGGGCTCCGATCTCATTTCGAAAAGGTATTGTGGGCGAAAATCTAACAACCGGATCAAAAGATACGAATGTTTTTAGTTTAGTTCTCCTTTCGAGCTAAATACCTTATTACCAACCAGTTGTATATTGACCACTAAACAAAATGGAATGGTTAAAACTTATTCTCCATTGGATGTAGGGCTCCGAGCTCATTCCAAAAAGGTATTGCGCACAAAAATAGGACAACCACATCAAAAGTTATGGCTGTTACAGTTTATGTGTCAAGAGAAGCTAAATCCCTCATTACCATTGCAACACGATGTATATTGACCACTAAAATGAGCTGAAATGGTTTAAAATTGTGTTCCACTGGATGTATGCCTCCGTGCATATCCCGAAAAGGTGTTGTGGGCCAAAATAAAACATACAAATCAGAAGTTATGGATGTTAGAAGTCTAGGAGTCATTTGGAGATAAATTTTGCATTACCGTTGCATCCCGCTATATATTGACAACTAAATGAACTAGAATGGGTAAAACTTGTGCTCCAATGAATGCAGTGCTCCGAGCTCATTCTAAAAAGGTGTTGTGGGGTAAAATCAGACAATCGCAACAAAAGTTGTTGCAGTTTAAAGTTTTAGGGTCATTTGGAGCTAAATCTCTCATTTTCACTACAACCCGCATTAAATATTCTGGCATTTTGGAGTGTATGTGTCATTTGCAGCTAAATCTTGTATTACCACTACAACTCACTGTATATCGACCTTTAAACGAGCTGGAATGGGTTTAAATTGTTCTCCATTGGATTTAGGGCACCGATCTCATTACGAAAAGGTATTATAGGCAAAAATCAGACGACCGGAAAGGTGTTGTCTTATTCTCGAATGGGTAAATCTTATTCTCTGTTGGATGGAGAATACGAGCTCTTTCCGAAAAGGTGTTGTGCGCAAAAAGCGAACAACTTGATCAAAAGTTATGGCTGCTTGAAGTTTAGGTGTAATTGGAGCTAAATCCTGCATTACCACTGGTACCCAGTGTATATCGAACAATACCCGAACTTGAATGGTTATATCCTACTATCCATTGGTTGTAGGGCTCTGAGCTCATTCTAAAAAGGTATTGTGGGCAAATATTGTGCAACTGGATCAAGAATTCTGTCTGTTTGAAGTTTATGTGTCATTTAGAGCAAAATCCCACATTACCAATGCAACCCATTGTAGATCAACCACTAAATGAACTGGAATGGGTAAAACTTGTTGTTCATTGGATGTATGGCACCGGTCTCATTCCGAAAAGGTGTTGTGGGAAAAAATTAGATAACTGGATCAAGGTTATGGATGTTGGAAGTTTAGGTGTCAATTGGAGCAAAATACTTCATTTCCACTGCAATCCACTATCCGTCGACCACTAAATGAACTCGATCAAGTAATTCCTATTATCCATAGGATGTATGGCTTTGAGCTCATTCCGAAAAGTTGTTTTTGGCATAAGCCGGACAACCAGATCAAAAGTTATAGCTGTTTGAAGTTTAGGTGTCAGTTGGAGCTAAATCCCACATTACCAGTGCAACTCAATGTATATCGACCACTAGATTAACTATATTGGGTAAAACTTGTTCTCCATTGAATGTAGGGCTCAAATCTCATTTCATAGAGGTTTTGTAGGAAAAAATCAGACAACCCGATCAAAAGTTTTGGCTGTTTCAAGTTTAGGTGTCATTTGGAGCTAAATTTCTCATTACCAGTACAACCTGCTATATATCGACAACTAAATGAACTACAATGGGTAAAACTTGTGCTTTAATGAATGTAGGGCTTCGAGCTCATTCCTAAAAGGTGTTGTGCAAAAAAATCGGACAACCAGATCAAAAGTTATCGCTGTTACTGTTTATGGGTCAAGAGGAGCTAAATCCCTCATTACCATTGAAACCCGCTGTATATTGACCACTAAAATGAGATAAAATAGTTTAAAATTGTGCTCCATTGGATGTATGCCTCCGTGCATATTCCGAAATGGTGTTGTGGGCAAAAATCAAACATACAATTCAAAAGTTATGGCTGTTAGAAATGTAGGTGTCATTTGGAGCAAAAATTTCGCATTACCGATGCAACCTTCTATATATCGACAACTAAATGAACTGTAATGTGAAAAACTAGTGCTCCAATGAATGTAGTGCTCTGAGCTCATTCCGATAAGGTGTTGTGGGGTCAAATCAGACAACCACATCAAAAATTATTGCTATTTAAAGTTTGAGTGTCATTTGGAGCTAAATCTCTCATTTTCACTGCAACCCGCATTAAAAATTCTGGCATTTTGAAGTGTATGTGTCATTTGGAACCAAATATCATATTACCACTACAACTCACTGTATATCGACCTCTAAACGAGCTGGAATGGTTTTAAATTGTTCTCCATTGGATTTAGGGCTCCGATCTCATTCTGAAAAGGTATTGTGGGCGAATATCTGACAACCGGAAAGGTGTTGTATTATTCTCGAATGGGTAAATCTTATTCTCAGATGGATGGAGAATACGAGCTCTTTTCGAAAAAGTGTTGTGCGGAAAAAGCGAACAATCGGATCAAAAGTTATGGCTGCTTGAAGTTTAGGTGTAATTTGGAGCTAAATCCTGCATTACCACTATAACCCAGTGTATATCAAAAAATAAACAAACTTGAATGGTTAGATCCTACTCACCATTGGTTGTAGGGCTTTGAGCTCATTCTAAAAAGGTATTGTGGGCAAAAATTGGGCAACTGGATCAAGAGTTCTGTCTGTTTAAGGTTTATGTGTCTTTTGGAGCTAAATCCCACATTACCAATGCAACCCACTGTAGATCAACCACTAAACAAACTGGAGTGGGTAAAACTTGTTGTCCATTGGATGTAGGGCACCGATCTCATTCCAAAAATGTGTTGTGCGCAAATATTAGACAACCAGATCAAAGATATGCATGTATGAAGTTTAGGTGTCAATTGGAGAAAAATCCCTCATTTCCACTGCAATCCACTATCTGTTGACCACTAAATGAACTCGATCGAGTAAATCCTATTCTCCATAGGATGTATGGCTCTGAGCTCATTCTGAAAAGGTGTTTTGGGCATTATCCGGACGACCGGATCAAAAGTTATAGTTGTTTGAAGTTTAGGTGTCAGTTGGAGCTAAATCCCACATTACCACTGCAACTCAATGTATATCGACCACTAAATGAACTAGATTGGGTAAAACTTGCTCTCCATTGAATGTAGGTCTCAGATCTCTGGGCAAAAATCAGACAACCTGATCAAAATTTATGGCTGTTTTAAGTTCAAGTGTCATTTGGAGCTAAATTTCTCATTACCAGTGCAACCCGCTATATATCGACAACTAAATGATATGCAATGGGTAAAACTTGTGCTTTAATGAATGTAGGGCTCCGAGCACATTCCTAAAAGTTGTTGTGGGGGTAAAATAATACAACTGGATCAAAAGTTATTGCTGTATAAAGTTTGAGTGTCAGTTGGAGCTAAATCTCTCAGTACCACTACAAACCGCATCTAAAATTCTTTCATTTTGGAAATTTATGTGTCATTTGGAGCTAAATCTCACATTACCAGTACAACCCACTGTATATCAACCTCTAAACGAGCTTGAATGGGTTAAAATTGTTCTCCTTTGGATTAAGGGCTCCGATCTCATTCTGAAAAGGTATTGTGGGCGAAAATCTAACAACCAGATCAAAAGTTACGGATGTTTTTAGTTTAGGTCTCCTTTCGAGCTAAATACCTTATTACCAACTCGCTGTATATTGACCACTAAACAAACTGGAATGGGTAAAACTTATTCTCCATTGGATTTAGGGCTCTGAGATCATTCCAAAAAGGTATTGTGCACAAAAATAGGACAACCATATCAAAAGTTATGGCTGTTACAATTTATGTGTCAAGAGAAGCTAAATCCCTCATTACCATTGCATCACGATGTATATTGACCACTAAAATGAGCTAAAATGGTTTGAAATTGTGTTCCAATGGATGTATGCCTCCGTGCATATTCCGAAAAGGTGTTGTGGGCCAAAATAAAACATACAAATCAGAAGTTATGGATGTTAGAAGTTTAGGAGTCATTTGGAGCTAAATTTTGCATTACCGCTGCAACCCGCTATATATCGACAACTAAATGAACTGGAATGGGTAAAACTTGTGCTCCAATGAATGCAGTGCTCCGAGCTCATTCTAAAAAGGTGTTGTGGGGTAAAATTAGACAATCGCAACAAAAGTTGTTGCAGTTTAAAGTTTTAGTGTCATTTGGAGCTAAATCTCTCATTTTCACTACAACCCGCATTAAAATTCTGGCATTTTGAAGTGTATGTGTCATTTGCATCTAAATCTTGTATTACCACTACAACTCACTGTATATCAACCTTTAAACAAGCTGGATTGGGTTTAAATTGTTCTCCATTGGATTTAGGGCTCCGATCTCATTACGAAAAGGTATTGTAGGCAAAAATCAGACAACCGGAAAGGTGTTGTCTTATTCTCGAATGGGTAAATCTTATTCTCTGTTGGATGGAGAATACGAGCTCTTTCTGAAAAGGTGTTTTGCACAAAAAGCGAACAACTGGATCAAAAGTTATGGCTGCCTGAAGTTTAGGTGTAATTGGAGCTAAATCCCGCATTACCACTGGAACCCAGTGTATATCGAACAATACCCGAACTTGAATGGTTATATCCTACTCTCCATTGGTTGTAGGGCTCTGAGCTCATTCTAAAAAGGTATTGTGGGCAAATATTGTTCAACTGGATCAAGAATTCTGTCTGTTTGAAATTTATGTGTCATTTGGAGCAAAATCCCACATTACCAATGCAACCCATTGTAGATCAACCACTAAATGAACTGGAATGGGTAAAACATGTTGTTCATTGGATGTAGGGCACCGGCCTCATTAAGAAAAGGTGTTGTGGGCAAAAATTATGTAACTGGATCAAAGTTATGGATGTTTGAAGTTTAGGTGTCAATTGGAGCAAAATCCTTCATTTCCACTGCAATCCACTATCCGTCGACCACTAAATGAACTCGATCGAGTAATTCCTATTATCCATAGGATGTATGGCTTTGATCTCATTACGAAAAGTTATTTTTGGCATAAGACAGACAACCGGATCAAAAGTTATAGTTGTTTGAAGTTTAGTTGTCAGTTGGAGCTAAATCCCACATTACCACTGCAACTCAATGTATATCGACCACTAAATGAACTATATTGGGTAAAACTTTTTCTCCATTGAATGTAGGGCTCAAATCTCATTTTGTAGAGGTTTTGTAGGCAAAAATCAGACAACCTGATCAAAAGTTTTGGCTGTTTCAAGTTTAGGTGTCATTTGGAGCTAAATTTCTCATTACCAGTACAACCCGCTATATATCGACAACTAAATGAACTACAATGGGTAAAACTTGTGCTTTAATAAATGTAGGGCTTCGAGCTCATTCCTAAAATGTGTTGTGCGAAAAAATCGGACAACCAGATCAAAAGTTATTGATGTTACTGTTTATGGGTCAAGAGGAGCTAAATCCCTCATTACCATTGAAACCCGCTGTATATTGACCACTAAAATGAGATAAAATAGTTTAAAATTGTGCTCCATTGGATGTATGCCTCCGTGCATATTCCGAAAAGGTGTTGTGGGCAAAAATCAAACATACAATTCAAAAGTTATGGCTGTTAGAAATTTAGGTGTCATTTGGAGCAAAAATTTCGCATTACCGATGCAACCCGCTATATATCGACAACTAAATGAACTGTAATGTGAAAAACTAGTGCTCCAATGAATGTAGTGCTCCGAGCTCATTCCGATAAGGTGTTGTGGGGTCAAATCAGACAACCACATCAAAAATTATTGCTATTTAAAGTTTGAGTGTCATTTGAAGATAAATTTCTCATTTTCACTACAACCCACATTAAAAAATCTGGCATTTTGAAGTGTATGTGTCATTTGGAACCAAATATCGTGTTACCACTACAACTCATTGTATATCGACCTCTAAACAAGCTGGAATGGGTTTAAATTGTTCTCCATTAGATTTAGGGCTCCGATCTCATTCCGAAAAGGTATTGTGGGCGAATATCTGGCAGCTGGAAAGGGGTTGTATAATTCTCGAATGGGTAAATCTTATTCTCAGTTGGATGGAGAATACGAGCTCTTTTCGAAAAAGTGTTGTGCGGAAAAAGCGAACAATCGGATCAAAAGTTATGGCTGCTTGAAGTTTAGGTGTAATTTGGAGCTAAATCCTGCATTACCACTAGAACCCAGTGTATATCAAAAAATAAACAAACTTGAATGGTTATATCCTACTCTCCATTGGTTGTAGGGCTCTGAGCTCATTCTAAAAAGGTATTGTGGGCAAAAATTGGGCAACTGGATTAAGAGTTCTGTCTGTTTAAAGTTTATGTGTCATTTGGAGCTAAATCCCACATTACCAAGGCAATCCACTGCAGATCAACCACTAAACAAACTGGAGTGGGTAAAAATTGTTGTCCATTGGATGTAGTGCACCGATCTCATTCCAAAAAGGTGTTGTGGGCAAATATCAGACAACCAGATCAAAGATATGGATGTATGAAGTTTAGGTGTCAATTGGAGAAAAATCCCTCATTTCCACTGCAATCCACTATCTGTCAGCCACTAAATGAACTCGATCGAGTAAATCCTATTCTCCATAGGATGTATGGCTCTGAGCTCATTCCGAAAAGGTGTTTTGGGCATTATCCGGATGACCGGATCAAAAGTTATAGTTGTTTGAAGTTTAGGTGTCAATTGTAGCTAAATCCCACATTACCACTGCAACTCAATGTATATCGACCACTAAATGAACTAGATTGGGTAAAACTTGCTCTCCATTGAATGTAGGTCTCAGATCTCTTGGCAAAAATCAGACAACCTGATCAAAAGTTATGGCTGTTTTAAGTTTAAGTGTCATTTGGAGCTAAATTTCTCATTACCAATGCAACCCGCTATATATTGACAACTAAATGATATGCAATGGGTAAAACTTGTGCTTTAATGAATGTAGGGCTCCGAGATCATTCCTACAAGGTGTTATGGGGGTAAAATAAAACAACTGGATCAAAAGTTATTGATGTATAAAGTTTGAGTGTCAGTTGGAGCTAAATCTCTCACTTTCACTACAAACCGCATCTAAAATTCTTTCATTTTGGAAATTTATGTGTCATTTGGAGCTAAATCTCGAATTACCATTACAACCCACTGTATATCAACCTCTAAATGAGCTTGAATGGGTTAAAATTGTTCTCCTTTGGATTAAGGGCTCCGATCTCATTCCGAAAAGGTATTGTGGGCGAAAATCTAACAACCGAATCAAAAGTTACGGATGTTTTTAGTTTAGGTCTCCTTTTGAGCTAAATACCTTATTACCAACCCGCTGTATATTGACCACTAAACAAACTAGAATGGGTAAAACTTATTCTCAATTGGATGTAGGGCTCCGAGCTCATTCCAAAAAGGTATTGTGCCCAAAAATAGGACAACCAAATCAAAAGTTATGGCTGTTATAGTTTGTGTGTCAAGAGAAGCAAAATCCCTCATTACCATTGCAACACGATGTATATTGACCACTAAAATGAGCTGAAATGGTTTAAAATTGTGTTCCATTGGATGTATGCCTCCGTGCATATTTCGAAAAGGTGTTGTGGGGCAAAATAAAACATACAAATCAGAAGTTATGGATGTTAGAAGTTTAGGTGTCATTTGGAGCTAAATTTTGCATTACCGCTGCAACACGCTATATATCGACAACTAAATGAACTGGATTGGATAAAACTTGTGCTCCATTGAATGCAGTGCTCCGAGCTCATTCTAAAAAGGTGTTGTGGGGGTAAAATCAGACAATCGCAACAAACGTTGTTGCAGTTTAAAGTTTTAGTGTCATTTGGAGCTAAATCTCTCATTTTCACTACAACCCGCATTAAAATTCTGGCATTTTGAAGTGTATGTGTCATTTGCAGCTAAATCTTGTATTACCACTATAACTCACTGTATATCGACCTTTAAACGAGCTGGAATGGGTTTAAATTGTTCTCCATTGGATTTAGGGCTCCGATCTCATTATGAAAAGGTATTGTAGGCGAAAATCAGACAACCGGAAAGGTGTTGTCTTATTCTCGAATGGGTAAATCTTATTCTCTGTTGGATGGAGAATACGAGCTCTTTCTGAAAAGGTGTTTTGCGCAAAAAGCAAACAACTGGATCAAAAGTTATGGCTGCTTAAAGTTTAGGTGTAATTGGAGCTAAATCCCGCATTACCACTGGAACCCAGTGTATATCGAACAATACCCGAACTTGAATAGTTATATCCTACTCTCCATTGGTTGTAGGGTTCTGATCTCATTCTAAAAAGGTATTGTGGGCAAATATTGTTCAACTGGATCAAGAATTCTGTCTGTTTGAAGTTTATGTGTCATTTGGAGCAAAATCCCACATTACCAATGCAACCCAATGTAGATCAACCACTAAATGAACTGGAATGGGTAAAACTTGTTGTTCATTGGATGTAGGGCACCTATCTCATTCCAAAAAGGTGTTGTGGGCAAAAATAAGATAACCGGATCAAAGTTATGGATGTTTGAAGTTTAGGTGTCAATTGGAGCAAAATCCTTCATTTCCACTACAATCCACTATCCGTCGACAACTAAATGAACTCGATCGAGTAATTCTTATTAGCCATAGGATGTATGGCTTTGAGCTCATTACGAAAAGTTGTTTTTGGCATAAGCCGGACAACCGGATCAAAAGTTATAGTTGTTTGAAGTTTAGGTGTCAGTTGGAGCTAAATCCCACATTACCACTGCAACTCAATGTATATCGACCACTAAATGAACTATATTGGGTAAAACTTGTTCTCCATTGAATGTAGAGCTCAAATCTCATTTCGTAGAGGTTTTGTAGGAAAAAACCAGACAACCTGATCAAAAGTTTTGGCTGTTTCAAGTCTAGGTGTCATTTGGAGCTAAATTTCTCATTACCAGTACAACCCGCTATATATCGACAACTAAATGAACTACAATGGGTAAAACTTGTACTTTAATGAATGTAGGGCTTCAAGCTCATTCCTAAAAGGTGTTGTGCGAAAAAATCGGACAACCAGATCAAAAGTTATGGCTGTTACTGTTTATGGGTCAAGAGGAGCTAAATCCCTCATTACCATTGAAACCCGCTGTATATTGACCACTAAAATGAGATAAATAGTTTAAAATTGTGCTCCATTGGATGTATGCCTCCGTTCATATTCCGAAAAGGTGTTGTGGGTAACAATCAAATATACAATTCAAAAGTTATGGCTGTTAGAAATTTAGGTGTTATTTGGAGCAAAAATTTCGCATTACCGATGCAACCCGCTATATATCGACAACTAAATGAACTGTAATGTGAAAAACTAGTGCTCCAATGAATGTAGTGCTCAGAGTTCATTCCGATATGGTGTTGTGGGGTCAAATCAGACAACCACATCAAAAATTATTGCTATTTAAAGTTTGAGTGTCATTTGGAGCTAAATCTCTCATTTTCACTACAACCCGCATTAAAAATTCTGGCATTTTGAAGTGTATGTGTCATTTGGAACCAAATCTCGTATTACCACTACAACTCACTGTATATCGACCTCTAATCAAGCTGGAATGGGTTTAAATTGTTCTCAATTGGATTTAGGGCTCCGATCTCATTCTGAAAAGGTATTGTGGGCGAATATTTGACAACTAGAAAGGTGTTGTATTATTCTCGAATTGGTAAATCTTACTCTCAGTTGGATGGAGAATACGAGCTCTTTTCGAAAAAGTGTTGTGCGGAAAAAGCGAACAATCGGATCAAAAGTTATGGTTGCTTGAAGTTTAGGTGTAATTTGGAGCTAAATCCTGCATTACCACTAGAACCCAGTGTATATCAAAAAATAAACAAACTTGAATGGTTATATCCTACTCTCCATTGGTTGTAGGGCTCTGAGCTAATTCTAAAAAGGTATTGTGGGCAAAAATTGGGCAACTGGATCAAGAGTTCTGTCTGTTTAAAGTTTATGTGTCATTTGGAGCTAAATCCCAGATTACCAATGCAACCCACTATAGATCAACCACTAAACAAACTGGAGTGGGTAAAACTTGTTGTCCATTGGATGTAGGGCACCGATCTCATTCTAAAAAGGTGTTGTGGGCAAATATCAGACAACCAGATCAAAGATATGGTTGTATGAAGTTTAGGTGTCAATTGGAGAAAAATCCCTCATTTCCACTGCAATCCACTATCTGTCGGCCACTAAATGAACTCGATCGAGTAAATCCTATTCTCCATAGGATGTATGGCTCTGAGCTCATTCCAAAAAGGTGTTTTGGGCATTATCCGGACGACCGGATCAAAAGTTATAGTTGTTTGAAGTTTTGGTGTCAGTTGGAGCTAAGTCCGACATTATCACTGCAACTCAATGTATATCGACCACTAAATGAACTAGATTGGGTAAAACTTGCTCTCTGGGCAAAAATCAGACAATCTGATCAAAAGTTATGGCAGTTTTAAGTTTAAGTGTCATTTGGAGCTAAATTTCTCATTACCAGTGCAACCCGCTATATATCGACAACTAAATGATATGCAATGGGTAAAACTTGTGCTTTAATGAATGTAGGGCTCCGAGCACATTCCTAAAAGTTGTTGTGGGGGTAAAATAATACAACTGGATCAAAAGTTATTGCTGTATAAAGTTTGAGTGTCAGTTGGAGCTAAATCTCTCAGTACCACTACAAACCGCATCTAAAATTCTTTCATTTTGGAAATTTATGTGTCATTTGGAGCTAAATCTCACATTACCAGTACAACCCACTGTATATCAACCTCTAAACGAGCTTGAATGGGTTAAAATTGTTCTCCTTTGGATTAAGGGCTCCGATCTCATTCTGAAAAGGTATTGTGGGCGAAAATCTAACAACCAGATCAAAAGTTACGGATGTTTTTAGTTTAGGTCTCCTTTCGAGCTAAATACCTTATTACCAACTCGCTGTATATTGACCACTAAACAAACTGGAATGGGTAAAACTTATTCTCCATTGGATTTAGGGCTCTGAGATCATTCCAAAAAGGTATTGTGCACAAAAATAGGACAACCATATCAAAAGTTATGGCTGTTACAATTTATGTGTCAAGAGAAGCTAAATCCCTCATTACCATTGCATCACGATGTATATTGACCACTAAAATGAGCTAAAATGGTTTGAAATTGTGTTCCAATGGATGTATGCCTCCGTGCATATTCCGAAAAGGTGTTGTGGGCCAAAATAAAACATACAAATCAGAAGTTATGGATGTTAGAAGTTTAGGAGTCATTTGGAGCTAAATTTTGCATTACCGCTGCAACCCGCTATATATCGACAACTAAATGAACTGGAATGGGTAAAACTTGTGCTCCAATGAATGCAGTGCTCCGAGCTCATTCTAAAAAGGTGTTGTGGGGTAAAATTAGACAATCGCAACAAAAGTTGTTGCAGTTTAAAGTTTTAGTGTCATTTGGAGCTAAATCTCTCATTTTCACTACAACCCGCATTAAAAATTCTGGCATTTTGAAGTGCATGTGTCATTTGCAGCTAAATCTTGTATTACCACTACAACTCACTATATATCGACCTTTAAACGAGCTGGAATGGGTATAAATTGTTCTCCATTGGATTTAGGGCTCCGATCTCATTACGAAAAGGTATTGTAGGCGAAAATCAGACAACCGGAAAGGTATTGTCTTATTCTCGAATGGGTAAATCTTATTCTCCGTTGGATGGAGAATACGAGCTCTTTCTGAAAAGGTGTTGTGCGCAAAAAGCGAACAACTGGATCAAAAGTTATGGCTGCTTGAAGTTTAGGTGTAATTGGAGCTAAATCCCGCATTACCACTAGAACCCAGTGTATATCAAACAATACCCGAACTTGAATGGTTATATCCTACTCTCCATTGGTTTTAGGGCTCTGAGCTCATTCTAAAAAGGTATTGTGGGCAAATATTGTGCAACTGGATCAAGAATTCTATCTGTTTGATGTTTATGTGTCATTTGGAGCAAAATCCCACATTACCAATGCAACCCATTGTAGATCAACCATTAAATGAACTGGAATTGGTAAAACTTGGTGTTCATTGGATGCAGGGCACCGGTCTCATTCCGAAAAGGTGTTGTGGGCAAAAATTAGATAACCGGATCAAAGTTATGGATGTTTGAAGTTTAGGTGTCAATTGGAACAAAATCCTTCATTTCCACTGCAATCCACTATCCGTCGACCACTAAATGAACTCGATCGAGTAATTCCTATTATCCATAGGATGTATGGCTTTGAGCTTATTCCGAAAAGATGTTTTTTGCATAAGCCGGACAACCAGATCAAAAGTTATAGATGTTTAAAGTTTAGGTGTCAGTTGGAGCTAAATCCCACATTACCACTACAAATCAATGTATATCGACCACTAAATGAACTATATTGGGTAAAACTTGTTCTCCATTGAATGTAGGGCTCAAATCTCATTAAAGTTTTGGTTGTTTCAAGTTTAGGTGTCATTTAGAGCTAAATTTCTCATTACCAGTATGTTGAAACCGATTTCTCGGTCTCAAGTGGAGCTCGGGGCCCTCACCGAAATGAGGGGCAGCTAGCCCTTACCGGTCCCTCGGGAGAGGTAAGGTTGATGACTCGAGCTAAGAACGAAGACCCTAGTCTCAGCGAGGAGGTCCCTCCACTAACCCGGAAGATCGTTGAGCGCTTCCCCTCCCAAGCCAAAGCTAAGACTCGGGCACCTTGGAGAGCTAGAGAGCTCAAACCAAAGCGACCTAGGAAGAGAAGAGCTCAAAAATAAATGAACCGGTCCTCTTCCAAGGTGCCCTTTGAGGTCTATTTATAGATTTTAGTTTTGTGGCCTGTCAATAACCAAACCCGCTATCCATTCTCACTATTCGCACACCGGATTGGTCTGCTAACCGCCAAACTCCGCTGTTCGGAGAGGCTAAACGCAGACCTCCGAGCCAGCCCGCTTCGCGACCTCCCTCGCGAGTGGAGCTCGCGAGCCTCTGGGTCAGCGAATCCCAGAGGTATTATCGACACCTTACATGGCTCGCTCGCCTGCACCTCCTCGGCGAGTCCCAGGATGGCTATCCGCTCTAACTCTAGGCGGGCTCGCCTAGCGAACTCCTTCCTCAATTGGTTGGGCTCGCCAATTGCGACCCGGCCAAGCCCCAAAGTGGCTATCCGCACCCCAAAATGGCTAACTGTACCCCAAAATGGCTAACTGTACCCCAGGTGGGTCTGCTAACAACCAAGCTCCGCTGCTTGAGACCGTTACGATCGGAGCTCTCGCCTGCCTTCTCGCGGATCCTGTCCGCGACCCCTCCTCGCGGGGGTTGCATTGCGAGAACCCCGTTGAAGGAGCTCTCGCGAGCTCTCTCGCGAGTGCCGCCAGCGGCATCCCCTTTGGAGGGTTGCCTTGCGAGGACCGTGCCAGCCCATGGTGGTGGTCTGCTGAGGTCTCGTCGGCTGGGGGTTGATCTTAGCGAGGTCTGGATCTCGCCACTCCCGTCTCGCTTGATTTCTTTATCCGGCGAATATCGGGGTTGTACACAGTACAACCCACTATATATCGACAACTAAATGAACTACAATGGGTAAAACTTGTGCTTTTATGAATGTAGGGCTTCGAGCTCATTCCTAAAAGGTGTTGTGCGAAAAAAATCGGACAACCAGATCAAAAGTTATGGCTGTTATTGTTTATGGGTCAAGAGGAGCTAAATCCCTCTTAACCATTGAAACCCGCTGTACATTGACCACTAAAATGAGATAAAATAGTTTAAAATTGTGCTCCATTGGATGTATGCCTCCATGCATATTCCGAAAAGGTGTTGTGGGCAAAAATCAAACATACAATTCAAAAGTTATGGCTGTTAGAAATTTAGGTGTCATTTGGAGCAAAAAATTCGCATTAGCGATGCAACCCGCTATATATCGACAACTAAATGAACTGTAATGTGAAAAACTAGTGCTCCAATGAATGTAGTGCTCCGAGCTCATTCCGATAAGGTGTTGTGGGGTCAAATCAGACAACCACATCAAAAATTATTGCTATTTAAAGTTTGAGTGTCATTTGGAGCTAAATCTCTCATTTTCACTACAACTCGCATTAAAAATTCTGGCATTTTGAAGTGTATGTGTCATTTGGAACCAAATATCGTATTACCACTACAACTCACTGTATATCGACCTCTAAACGAGCTGTAATGGATTAAAATTGTTCTTCATTGGACTTAGGGCTCCTATCTCATTCCGAAAAGGTATTGTGGGCGAATATCTGACAACCGGAAAGGTGTTGTATTATTCTCGAATGGGTAAATCTTATTCTCAGTTGGATGGAGAATACGAGCTCTTTTCGAAAAAGTGTTGTGCGGAAAAAGCGAACAATCGGATCAAAAGTTATGGCTGCTTGAAGTTTAGGTGTAATTTGGAGCTAAATCCTGCATTACCACTAGAACTCAGTGTATATCAAAAAATGAACAAACTTGAATGGTTATATCCTACTCTCCATTGGTTGTAGGGCTCTGAGCTCTTTCTAAAAAGGTATTGTGGGCAAAAATTGGGCAACTGGATCAAGAGTTCTGTCTGTTTAAAGTTTATGTGTCATTTAGAGCTAAATCCCACATTACAAATGCAACCCACTGTAGATCAACCACTAAACAAACTGGAGTGGGTAAAACTTGTTGTCCAATGGATGTAGGGCACCGATCTCATTCCAAAAAGGTGTTGTGGGCAAATATCAGACAACCAAATCAAAGATATGGATGTATGAAGTTTAGGTGTCAATTGGAGAAAAATCCCTCATTTCCACTGCATACCACTACCTGTCGACCACTAAATGAACTCGATCGAGTAAATCCTATTCTCCATAGGATGTATGGCTCTGAGCTCATTCCGAAAAGGTGTTTTGGGCATTATCGGGACGATCGGATCAAAAGTTATAGTTGTTTGAAGTTTAGGTGTCAGTTGGAGCTAAATCCCACATTACCACTGCAACTCAATGTATATCGACCACTAAATGAACTAGATTGGGTAAAACTTACTCTCCATTGAATGTAGGTCTCAAATCTCTGGGCAAAAATCGGACAACCTGATCAAAAGTTATGGCTGTTTTAAGTTTAAGTGTCATTTGGAGCTAAATTTCTAATTACCAGTGCAACCCGCTATATATCGACAACTAAATGATATGCAATGTGTAAAACTTGTGCTTTAATGAATGTAGGGCTCCGAGCTCATTCCTAAAAGGTGTCGTGGGGGTAAAATAAGACAACCAGATTAAAAGTTATTGCTGTATAAAGTTTGAGTGTCAGTTGGAGCTAAATCTCTCACTTTCACTACAAACCGCATCTAAAATTCTTTCATTTTGGAAATTTAAGTGTCATTTGGAGATAAATCTCGCATTACCAGTACAACCCACTGTATATCAACCTCTAAACGAGCTTGAATGAGTTAAAATTGTTCTCCTTTGGATTAAGGGCTCCGATCTCATTCTGAAAAGGTATTGTGGGCGAAAATCTAACAACCGGATCAAAAGCTAAATACCTTATTACCAACTCGCTGTATATTGACCACTAAACAAACTGGAATGGGTAAAACTTATTCTCCATTTGATGTAGGGCTCCGAGCTCATTCCAAAAAGGTATTGTGCACAAAAATAGGACAACCATATCAAAAGTTATGGCTGTTACAGTTTATGTGTCAAAAAAGGCAAAATCCCTCATTACCATTGCAACACGATGTATATTGACCACTAAAATGAGCTGAAATGGTTTAAAATTGTGTTCCATCGGATGTATGCATCCGTGCATATTCCGAAACGGTGTTGTGGGCCAAAATAAAACATACAAATCAGAAGTTATGGATGTTAGAAGTTTAGGAGTCATTTGGAGCTAAATTTTGCATTACCGCTGCAACCCGCTATATATCGACAACTAAATGAACTGGAATGGGTAAAACTTGTGCTCCAATGAATGCAGTGCTCCGAGCTCATTCTAAAAAGGTTTTGTGGTGTAAAATCAGACAATCGCAACAAAAGTTGTTGCAGTTTAAATTTTTAGTGTCATTTGGAGCTAAATCTCTCATTTTCACTACAACCCGCATTAAAGATTCTGGCATTTTGAAGTGTATGTGTCATTTGCAGCTAAATCTTGTATTACCACTACAACTCACTGTATATCGACCTTTAAACGAGCTGGAATCGGTTTAAATTGTTCTTCATTGGATTTAGGGCTCCGATCTCATTACGAAAAGGTATTGTAGGCGAAAATCAGACAACCAGAAAGGTATTGTCTTATTCTCGAATGGGTAAATCTTATTCTCTGTTGGATGGAGAATACGAGCCCTTTCTGAAAAGGTGTTGTGCGGAAAAAGCGAACAACTGGATCAAAAGTTATGGCTGCTTGAAGTTTAGGTGTAATTGGAGCTAAATCCCGCATTACCACTGGAACCCAGTGTATATCGAACAATACCCAAACTTGAATGGTTATATCCTACTCTCCATTGGTTGTAGGGATCTGAGCTCATTCTAAAAAGGTATTGTGGGCAAATATTGTGCAATAGGATCAAGAATTCTGTCTGTTTAAAGTTTATGTGTCAATTGGAGCAAAATCCACATTACCAATGCAACCCATTGTAGATCAACCACTAAATGAACTGGAATTGGTAAAACTTGGTGTTCATTGGATGTAGGGCACCGGTCTCATTCCGAAAAGGTGTTGGGTGAAAAATTAGATAACCGGATCAAAGTTATGGATGTTTGAAGTTTAGGTGTCAGTTGGAGCTAAATCTCACAATACCACTGCAACTCAATGTATATCGACCACTAAATGAACTATATTGGGTAAAACTTGTTCTCCATTGAATGTAGGGCTCAAATCTCATTTCGTATAGGTTTTGTAGGCAAAAATCAGACAACCTGATCAAAAGTTTTGGCTGTTTCAAGTTTAGGTGTCATTTGGAGCTAAATTTCTCATTACCAGTACAACCCGCTATATAACGACAACTAAATGAACTACAATGGGTAAAACTTGTGCTTTTATGAATGTAGGGCTTCGAGCTCATTCCTAAAAGGTGTTGTGCGAAAAAATTGGACAATCAGATCAAAAGTTATGGCTGTTACTGTTTATGGGTCAAGAGGAGCTAAATCCCTCATTACCATTGAAACCCGCTGTATATTGACCAGTAAAATGAGATAAAATAGTTTAAAATTGTGCTCCATTGGATGTATGCCTCCATGCATATTCCGAAAAGGTGTTGTGGGAAAAAATCAAACATACAATTCAAAAGTTATGGCTGTTAGAAATTTAGGTGTCATTTGGAGCAAAAATTTCGCATTACCGATGCAACCAGCTATATATCGACAAATTAATGAACTGTAATGTGAAAAACTAGTCCTCCAATGAATTTAGTGCTTCGAGCTCATTCCAATAAGGTGTTGTGGAGTCAAATCAGACAACCACATCAAAAATTATTGCTATTTAAAGTTTGAGTGTCATTTGGTGCTAAATCTCGTAGTACCACTACAACCCGCATTAAAAATTCTGGCATTTTGAAGTGTATGTGTCATTTGGAACCAAATCTCGTAGTACCACTACAACTCACTGTATATCGACCTCTAAACGAGCTGGAATGGGTTTAAATTGTTTTCCATTGGATTTAGGGCTCCGATCTAATTCTGACAAGGTATTGTGAGCGAATATCTGACAACCGAAAAGGTGTTGTATTATTCTTGAATGGGTAAATCTTATTCTCAGTTGGATGGAGAATACGAGGTCTTTTCAAAAAAGTGTTGTGCGGAAAAAGCGAACAATCAGATCAAAAGTTATGGCTGCTTGAAGTTTAGGTGTAATTTGGAGCTAAATCCTGCATTACCACTAGAACCCAGTGTATATAAAAAAATAAACAAACTTGAATGGTTATATCCTACTCTCCATTTGTTGGAGGGATCTGAGCTCATTCTAAAAAGGTATTGTGGGCAAAAATTGGGCAACTAGATCAAGAGTTCTGTCTGTTTAAAGTTTATGTGTCATTTGGAGCTAAATCCCACATTACCAATGCAACCCACTGTAGATCAACCACTAAACAAACTCGAGTGGGTAAAACTTGTTGTCCATTGGATGTAGGGCACCAATCTCATACGAAAAATGTGTTGTGGGCAAATATCAGACATCCAGATCAAAGATATGGATGTATGAAGTTTAGGTGTCAATTGGAGAAAAATCCCTCATTTCCACTGCAATCCACTATCTGTCGACCACTAAATGAACTCGATCGAGTAAATCCTATTCTCCATAGGATGTATGGCTCTGAGCTCATTCCGAAAAGGTGTGTTGGGCATTATCCGGACGACCGGATCAAAAGTTATAGTTGTTTAAAGTTTAGGTGTCAGTTGGAGCCAAATCCCACATTACCACTGCAACTCAATGTATATCGACCACTAAATGAACTAGATTGGGTAAAACTTGCTCTCCATTGAATGTAGGTCTCAGATCTCTGGGCAAAAATCAGACAACCTGATCATAAGTTATTGCTGTTTTAAGTTAAAGTGTCATTTGGAGCTAAATTTCTCATTACCAGTGCAACACGCTATATATCGACAACTAAATGATATGCAATGGGTAAAACTTGTGCTTTAATGAATGTAGGGCTCCGAGCTAATTCCTAAAAGGTGTTGTGGGGGTAAAATAAGACAACCAGATCAAAAGTTATTGTTTTATAAAGTTTGAGTGTCAGTTGGAGCTAAATCTCTCACTTTCACTACAAACCGCATCTAAAATTCTTTCATTTTGGAAATTTATGTGTCATTTGGAGCTAAATATCGCATTACCAGTACAACCAACTGTATATCAACCTCTAAACAAGCTTGAATGGGTTAAAATTGTTCTCCTTTGGATTAAGGGCTTCGATCTCATTCCGAAAAGGTATTGTGGGCGAAAATCTAACAACCGGATCAAAAGTTATGGATGTTTTTAGTTTAGGTCTCCTTTCGAGCTAAATACCTTATTACCTACCCGCTGTATATTGACCACTAAACAAACTGGAATGGGTAAAACTTATTCTCCATTGGATGTAGGGCTCCGAGCTCATTCCAAAAAGGTATTGTGCGCAAAAATAGGACAACCAGATCAAAAGTTATGGCTGTTACAGTTTATGTATCAAGAGAAGCTAAATCACTCATTACCATTGCAACACGATGTATATTGACCACTAAAATGAGCTTAAATGGTTTAAAATTGTGTTCCATTGGATGTATGCCTCCGTGCATATTCTAAGAAGGTGTTGTGGGCCAAAATAAAACATACAAATCAGAAGTTATGGATGTTAGAAGTTTAGGAGTCATTTGGAGCTAAATTTGGCATTACCGAAGCAACCCGCTATATATCGACAACTAAATGAACTGGAATGGGTAAAACTTGTGCTCCAATTAATGCAGTGCACCGAGCTCATTCTAAAAAGGTGTTTTGGGGTAAAATCAGACAACCGCAACAAAAGTTGTTGCAGTTTAAAGTTTTAGTGTCATTTGGAGCTAAATCTCTCATTTTCACTACAACCCGCATTAAAAATTCTGGCATTTTGAAGTGTATGTGTCATTTGGAGATAAATCTTGTATTACCACTACAACTCACTGTATATCGACCTTTAAATGAGCTGGAATGGGTTTAAATTGTTCTCCATTGGATTTAGGGCTCCGATCTCATTACGAAAAGGTATTATGGGCAAAAATTAGACAACCGGAAAGGTGTTGTCTTATTCTCGAATGGGTAAATCTTATTCTCTGTTGGATGGAGAATACGAGCTCTTTCTGAAAAGGTGTTGTGCGCAAAAAGCGAACAACTGGATCAAAAGTTATGGCTGCTTGAAATTTAGGTGTAATTGGAGCTAAATCCTGCATTACCACTGGAACCCAGTGTATATCGAACAATACCCGAACTTGAATGGTTATATCCTACTCTTCATTGGTTGTAGGGCTCTGAGCTCATTCTAAAAAGGTATTGTGGGCAATTATTGTGGAACTGGATCAAGAATTCTGTCTATTTGAAGTTTTTGTGTCAATTGGAGCAAAATCCACATTACCAATGCAACCTATTGTAGATCAACCACTAAATGAACTGGAATTGGTAAAACTTGGTGTTCATTGGATGTAGGGCACCGGTCTAATTTCGAAAAGGTGTTGTGGGAAAAAATTAGAAAACCGGATCAAAGTTATGGATGTTTGAAGTTTAGGTGTCAATTGGAGCAAAATCCTTCATTTCCACTGCAATCCTCTATCCATCGACCACTAAATTAACTCGATCGAGTAATTTATATTATCCATAGGATGTATGGCTTTGAGCTCATTCCGAAAAGTTATTTTTGGCATAAGCCGGACAACCAGATCAAAAGTTATAGCTGTTTGAAGTTTAGGTGTCAGTTGGAGCTAAATCCCACATTACCACTGCAACTCAATGTATATCGACCACTAAATGAACTATATTGGGCAAAACTTGTTCTACATTGAATGTAGGGCTCAAATCTAATTTCGTAGAGGTTTTGTAGGAAAAAATCAGACAACCTGATCAAAAGTTTTGGCTGTTTCAAGTTTAGGTGTCATTTGGTGCTAAATTTCTCATTACCAGTACAACCCGCAATATATCGACAACTAAATGAACTACAATGGGTAAAAATTGTGCTTTAATGAATGTAGGGCTTTGAGCTCATTCCTAAAATGTGTTGTGCAAAAAAGTCGGACAACCAGATCAAAAGTTATGGCTGTTACTGTTTATGGGTCAAGAGGAGCTAAATCCCTCATTACCACTGAAACCCGCTGTATATTGACCACTAAAATGAGATAAAATAGTTTAAAATTGTGCTCCATTGGATGTATGCCTCCGTGCATATTCCGAAAAGGTGTTGTGGGCAAAAATCAAATATACAATTCAAAAGTTATGGCTGTTAGAAATTTAGGTGCCCTTTGGAGCAAAAATTTCGCATTACCGATGCAACCCACTATATATCGACAAATAAATGAACTATAATGTGAAAAACTAGTGCTCCAATGAATGTAGTGCTCCGAGCTCATTCTGATAAGGTGTTGTGGGGTCAAATCAGACAACCACATCAAAAATTATTGCTATTTAAAGTTTGAGTGTCATTTGGAGCTAAATCTCTCATTTTCACTACAACCCGCATTAAAAATTCTGGCATTTTGAAGTGTATGTGTCATTTGGAACTAAATCTTGTATTACCACTACAACTCACTATATATCGACCTCTAAACGAGCTGAAATGGGTTTAAATTGTTCTACATTGGATTTAGGGCTTCGATCTCATTCCGAAAAGGTATTGTGGGCGAATATCTGACAACCGGAAAGGTGTTGTATTATTCTCGAATGGGTAAATCTTATTCTCAGTTGGATGGAGAATACGGGTTTTTTCGAAAACATGTTGTGCGGAAAAAGCGAACAATCAGATCAAAAGTTATGGCTGCTTGAAGTTTAGGTGTAATTTGGAGCTAAATCCTGCATTACCACTAGAACCCAGTGTATATAAAAAAATAAACAAACTTGAATAGTTATATCCTACTCTCCATTTGTTGGAGGGATCTGAGCTCATTCTAAAAAGGTATTGTGGGCAAAAGTTGGGCAACTGAATCAAGAGTTCTGTCTGTTTAAAGTTTATTTGTCATTTGGAGCTAAATCCAACATTACCAATGCAACCTACTGTAGATCAACCACTAAACAAACTCGAGTGGGTAAAACTTGTTGTCCATTGGATGTAGGGCACCGATCTCATTCCAAAAATGTGTTGTGGGCAAATATTAGACAACCAGATCAAAGATATGGATGTATGAAGTTTAGGTGTCAATTGGAGAAAAATCCCTCATTTCCACTGCAATCCACTATCTATCGACCACTAAATGAACTCGATCGAGTAAATCCTATTCTCCATAGGATGTTTGGCTCTGAGCTCATTCCGAAAAGGTGTTTTGGGCATTATCCGGACGACCGGATCAAAAGTTATAGTTGTTTGAAGTTTAGGTGTCAGTTGGAGCCAAATCCCACATTACCACTGCAACTCAATGTATATCGACCACTAAATGAACTAGATTGGGTAAAATTTGCTCTCCATTGAATGTAGGTCTCAGATCTCTGGGCAAAAATCAGACAACCTGATCAAAAGTTATGGATGTTTTAAGTTTAAGTGTCATTTGGAGCTAAATTTCTCATTACCAGTGCAACCCGCTATATATCAACAACTAAATGATATGCAATGGGTAAAACTTGTGCTTTAATGAATGTAGGGCTCCGAACTAATTCCTAAAAGGTGTTGTGGGGGTAAAATAAGACAACTGGATCAAAAGTTATTGCTGTATAAAGTTTGAGTGTCAGTTGGAGCTAAATCTCTCACTTTCACTACAAACCGCATCTAAAATTCTTTCATTTTGGAAATTTATGTGTCATTTGGAGCTAAATATCACATTACTAGTACAACACACTGTATATCAACCTCTAAACAAGCTTGATTGGGTTAAAATTGTTCTCCTTTGGATTAAGGGCTCCGATCTCATTCCGAAAAGGTATTGTGGGCGAAAATCTAACAACCGGATCAAAAGTTACGGATGTTTTTAGTTTAGGTCTCCTTTCGAGCTAAATACCTTATTACTAACCCGCTGTATATTGACCACTAAACAAACTGGAATGGGTAAAACTTATTCTCCATTGGATGTAGGGCTCCGAGCTCATTCCAAAAAGGTATTGTGCGCAAAAATAGGACAACCAGATCAAAAGTTATGCCAGTTACAGTTTATGTATCAAGAGAAGCTAAATCCCTCATTACCATTGCAACACGATGTATATTGACCACTAAAATGAGCTTAAATGGTTTAAAATTGTGTTCCATTGGATGTATGCCTCCCTGCATATTCCGAAAAGGTGTTGTGGGCCAAAATAAAACATACAAATCAGAAGTTATGGATGTTAGAAGTTTAGGAGTCATTTGGAGCTAAATATGGCATTACCGCAGCAACCCGCTATATATCGACAACTAAATGAACTGGAATGGGTAAAACTTGTGCTCCAATTAATGCAGTGCACTGAGCTCATTCTAAAAAGGTGTTGTGGGGTAAAATCAGACAACCGCAACAAAAGTTGTTGCAGTTTAAAGTTTTAGTTTCATTTGGAGCTAAATCTCTCATTTTCACTACAACCCGCATTAAAAATTCTGGCATTTTGAAGTGTATGTGTCATTTGGAGCGAAATCTTGTATTACCACTACAACTCACTGTATATCGACCCTCTAAATGAGCTGGAATGGGTTTAAATTGTTCTCCATTGGATTTAGGGCTCCGATCTCATTACGAAAAGGTATTATGGGCGATAATCTGACAACCGGAAAGGTGTTGTCTTATTATCGAATGGGTAAATCTTATTCTCTGTTGGATGGAGAATACGAGCTCTTTTCTAAAAAGGTATTGTTCGCAAAAAGCAAACAACTGGATCAAAAGTTATGGCTGCTTGAAGTTTAGGTGTAATTGGAGCTAAATCCTGCATTACCACTGGAACCCAGTATATATCGAACAATACCTGAACTTGAATGGTTATATCCTACTCTCCATTGGTTGTAGGGCTCTGAGCTCATTCTAAAAAGTTATTGTGGGCAAATATTGTGCAACTGGATCAAGATTTCTGTCTGTTTGAAGTTTATTTGTCAATTGGAGCAAAATCCACATTACCAATGCAACCCATTGTAGATCAACCACTAAATGAACTGGAATGGGTAAAACTTGTTGTTCATTGGATGTAGGGCACCGTTCTCATTTCGAAAAGGTGTTGTGGGCAAAAATTAGATAACCGGATCAAAGTTATGGATGTTTGAAGTTTAGGTGTCAATTGGAGCAAAATCCTTCATTTCAACTGCATTCCAATATCCGTCGACCACTAAATGAACTCGATCGAGTAATTCCTATTATCCATAGGATGTATGGCTTTGAGCTCATTCCGAAAAGTTGTTTTTGGCATAAGCCGGACAACCGGATCAATAGTTATAGCTGTTTGAAGTTTAGGTGTCAGTTGGAGCTAAATCCCACATTACCACTGCAATTCAATGTATATCGACCACTAAATGAACTATATTGGGTAAAACTTGTTCTCCATTGATGGTAGGGCTCAAATCTCATTTCGTAGAGGTTTTGTAGGCAAAAATCAGACAACCTGATCAAAAGTTCAAACAGCTACCGAGCCCGTTGTATATTGACCAATAAACAAATTGGAATGGGTAAAACTTATTCTCCATTGGATGTAGGGCTCCGAGCTCATTCCAAAAAGGTATTGTGCGCAAAAATAGGACAACCAGATCAAAAGTTATGCCAGTTACAGTTTATGTATCAAGAGAAGCTAAATCCCTCATTACCATTGCAACACGATGTATATTGACCACTAAAATGAGCTTAAATGGTTTAAAATTGTGTTCCATTGGATGTATGCCTCCCTGCATATTCCGAAAAGGTGTTGTGGGCCAAAATAAACATACAAATCAGAAGTTATGGATGTTAGAAGTTTAGGAGTCATTTGGAGCTAAATTTTGCATTACCGCAGCAACCCGCTATATATCGACAACTAAATGAACTGGAATGTGTAAAACATGTGCTCCAATTAATGCAGTGCTCCGAGCTCATTCTAAAAAGGTGTTGTGGGGTAAAATCAGACAATCGCAACAAAACTTGTTGTAGTTTAAAGTTTTAGTGTCATTTGGAGCTAAATCTCTCATTTTCACTACAACCCGCATTAAAAATTCTGGTATTTTGAAGTGTATGTGTCATTTGGAGCTAAATCTTGTATTACCACTACAACTCACTGTATATCGACTTTAACGAGCTGGAATGGGTATAAATTGTTCTCCATTGGATTTAGGGCTCCGATCTCATTACGAAAAGGTATTGTGGGCGAAAATGAGACAACCGGAAAGGTGTTGTCTTATTCTCGAATGGGTAAATCTTATTCTCTATTGGATGGAGAATACGAGCTCTTTCTGAAAAGGTGTTGTGCGCAAAAAGTGAACAACTGGATCAAAAGTTATGGCTGCTTGAAGTTTAGGTGTAATTTGGAGCTAAATCCCGCATTACCACTGGAACCCAGTGTATATCGAACAATACCCAAACTTGAATGGTTATATCCTACTCTCCATTGGTTGTAGGGCTCTGAGCTCATTCTAAAAAGGTATTATGGGCAAATATTGTGCAACTGGATCAAGAATTCTGTCTGTTTGAAGTTTATGTGTCATTTGGAGCAAAATCCCACATTACCAATGCAACCCATTGTAGATCAACCACTAAACAAACTGGAATGGGTAAAACTTGTTGTTCATTGGATGTAGGGCACCGGTCTCATTCCGAAAAGGTGTTGTGGGCAAAAATGAAATAACCGGATCAAAGTTATGGATGTTTGAAGTTTTGGTGTAAATTTGGAGCAAAATCCTTCATTTCCACTGCAATCCACTATTCGTCGACCACTAAATGAACTCGATCTTGTAATTCCTATTATCCATAGGATGTGTGGCTTTGATCTCATTCCGAATAGTTGTTTTTGGCATAATCCGGACAACCAGATCAAAAGTTATAGCTGTTTGAATTTTATGTGTCAGTTGGAACTAAATCCCACATTACCACTGCAACTCAATGTATATCGACCACTAAATGAACTAGATTGGGTAAAACTTGTTCTCCATTGAATGTAGGGCTCAAATCTCATTTCGTAGAGGTTTTGTAGTAAAAAATCAGACAACCTGATCAAAAGTTTTGGCTGTTTCCAGTTTAGGTGTCATTTGGAGCTAAATTTCTCATTACCAGTACAACCCGCTATATATCTACAACTAAATGAACTGCAATGGGTAAAACTTGTGCTTTATTGAATATAGGGCTCCAAGCTCATTCTGAAAAGGTGTTGTGAGGGTAAAATCAGACAACCGGATCAAAAGTTATTGTTGTATAAAGTTTGAGTGTCATTTGGAGCTAAATCTCTCACTTTCACTACAAACCGCATCTAAAATTCTTTCATTTTGGAAATTTATATGTCATTTGAAGCTAAATCTCGCATTTCCAGTACAACCCACTGTATATCAACTTCTAAACGAGCTTGAATGGGTTAAAATTGTTCTCCATTGGATTTAGGGCTCCGATCTCATTATGAAAAGGTATTGTGGGCGAAAATCTGACAACCCGATCAAAAGTTATGGATGTTTGAAGTTTAGGCCTCCTTTCGATCTAAATACCTTATTACCAACCCGCTGTATATTGACCACTAATCAAACTGGAATGGGTAAATCTTGTTCTCCATTGGATGTAGGGCTCCGAGCTCATTCCAAAAAGGTGTTGTGCGAAAAAATCGGACAACCAGATCAAAAGTTATGGCTGTTACAGTTTATGGGTCAAGAGGAGCTAAGTCCATCATTACCATTGAAACCCGTTGTATATTGACCACTAAAATGAGATGAAATAGTTTAAAATTGTGCTCCATTGGATGTATGCCTCCGTGCATATTCCGAAAAGCTGTTGTGGGCAAAAATCAAACATACAATTCAAAAGTTATGGCTGTTAGAAGTTTAGGTGTCGTCTGGAGCTAAATTTCGCATTACCGATGCAACCCGCTATATATCGACAACTAAATGAACTTGAATGGGAAAACTAGTGCTCCAATGAATGTAGTGCTCCGAGCTCATTCCGAAAAGGTGTTGTGGGGTAAAATCTGATAACCACATCAAAAATTGTTGCTGTTTAAAGTTTGAGTGTTATTTGGAGCTAATTCTCTCATTTTCACTACAACCCGCATTAAAAATTCTGGCATTTTGAAGTGTGTTGAATCCGAAAATGCACCTCTGAAGGAAAACAGAAGCTGCGGGCTGTCGGTTACTATTTGATTAGAGAAAGTTAGACCGTTGGCAGCGGTCGAGGCCAGACTTCGCCCGTCACGGCAAATGTCACTCCTGTGATGGGCTTTCCTTTGATTTAAGTGAAAAGATTACAGCGGGTTACAGAACCAAGAAAGGGGAAGCCAGTCGGTCAGATAGGTCGCAAGACAGTGAAATCGAGACCGCAGCTCTAACAAGCGAGCTCTAGGATTCGAGTGTGCGTGTCTTGGGAACGTTGCAGCCCTATTTATAGGCTCGGGGGCCTGCCCGAACGGGCAGGGATAAAATAACCGCCTGCCCAGATACAGGAGAATCGGGCAGGCGGCGATGGGATACAGAAAGGAGAAAAGAAAGAAGTCGTGCGGCTTGGAGGCTTGCGCTCCCGATCTGTCCTGGCCGGAGACCAAAGACGCTACAATCAAGGCAATGCTTCAACTCAGGCGGCCTCTGACATGAGACCGTGGCTTACCTTCTGTACTTGAGCCTTGACAATCTTCAATCCTCGGAGGCGGCCTCGATTTTATCAGACCTCCCGGTTTGTACTGGCTGGGCCAATGGACTTTGTTGAATCCGAACTGGGCGACTTGGCTCCTCAAACCACCCGGTATGCGAGAAGTACTATTCAGATGGCGGTCTTCTGGGTAAACATAATCCCCGCATATTTTCAAATCTCGAGGAAATTTCGAAAATATTAGTTCTAGCAGGAGACCGCACCGACCTTGTCCCAATGGTTATAAAACATCCCGGAATCTTTCTTTTCTGTATAATTACAGTGTTACCATGAGTCACTACTCGCCTCTTGCGGTTAAAACCCTCCGGCTTACTAGCCCAATTAAGATGGTGAATCTCATGGCTGAGTTTGAAGACCGCCAAAAGAAAAGTAAAGACCGTGAGGGAGACCGCTCGAAGGAGAAGAAGAAGAAGAAGCCTCATCAACCCAAAAAAGTTGATCAAACCATTACTATCGCTTATGTGGGGAAGCAGCCGAGCTGCCCCTTTTACTAACAGATGATTTGTTGACCAAGGGTGAAGAGGGTTGTTCCAACCCGCCCCCAGCTGATCCGCCTGCTCTTTCTAACAAGGCGAATTCTGGAAATGTTCATTCGGAGGCCGCCGCGGCTGATTCTTTTAAGGTAGAGATCACTCCTTCTGGAGTATTTCATCAGAAGATGAGTGAAGGAGGAGAAGCGGTTGACTCTCCCAAGTCGACCGAACAACAAAGCTTGGTGCCGGTGGTAAATGTTGAGGACAGCCTATCCCTTTGCAATAAGCCGACCAGGAGTCGGCTAAGAAGAGGAAGAGGGCCGAGACGTCTATAGAAAGGATCTTGAAGAAAGCCAAGAGTTTGAAGGCAAAGAATAAGGCGTCCTTGAGAAAACCGGGAGCAGGAAGCCTTCAGAACAAGGCGCATGAAAAAGATGTTTCTGAAGGACTGATAACTCCTTCCCCCAAACCGGGCAATCAGGTATCTTCCACTGCGAATAGCTTGACTGTGAGCGACGTCATCAAAGATTTTGACCCTCAGAAGAAGCAGGACGAACTACTTGACTCCCCTGTCAATTAGAATGTGGTTGTTCGCCCTGGCGAGGACACGACCAGGATTGAGAAGGCCGAGCTGCCCTCTGAGGATCTTGTGATGGTCGGGCTGCGGATCATGAAAGTGAAGGCGGAGAGGGCGAGAGAGCTTCTGGACAAGCCGCCGCATCCGCCTCTCTATCTTCTTGCACATGGTAAAGAAGTCGTGGGTTACCACCCTGTCCGTTTTTTCCAAACACGGTCTCGAAAAAGCTGAACGACTTGACACTGAACCCGCCACCGAGCTACTTTCCCTCCGCCGATCAATTTTCTGCTGCTAAGCGGAGGCAGAATGAGAGGTCGTGGAGAGAGCAGCGTCGAAGGATGGATTCTGAGCAAGCAAGGCGATCTGTCATTCCGAACTTTAACCCCACCGTTGCGGCTAGTAAGGGAGGAGAATTCGGAATGAGCGGTCTTCATTCAGTAATGCCCCTTTTGTATAAAATTATATGCGCTCAATCTTTCTGACCGTGTCTTTTTTGCTGCAGATGATCAAGAACCCGCTCCGAAGCCAGGCGAATTGGAGGCTTGCCTTCCTCCATTAACTTCATCCATTCCAAGCTCTTTATTGAACCCGGATGCCCGGATGGAGGAGGAGCTAGCCGCTCATCAAGGCAACTTTGAGATCCTTAGGCAACAGGTGAAGATCCTCGAGGAGTAAGAGAAGGCCCCTCGGGATGAAAAGACCGCCATGCGGGTTGTGCTTGAGGCCAAAAGGAAGGAGAGACGGGAGAAGGAGAAGATGTAGCAGGACCAGGTCGCTGCTTTGACCGCTCGCCTTGATAAAGGGAAAAAAGATATTAAAAAGCTCGAGGATGACTGCGCATACTATAGGGACAAGTACCTCCATATAACAAGCGAAGTCGGTGTAAGCCGGCGACCTTTTAATACGACTGATGAAGGACGGCGCGGGTCAAACCACCAGCTGTTGGTATGAGTTCAACTCTTCCAACGGTCGGGATGGCTGACTCTGTTGCTAATGCAGGTGAAGCCGCAGCGGCCTTGCCTGCTCATATGATTCCAGCCGCGGGAGTAGAGCGGGATGCTGCGCAGCTTCACAGCATTATTAACCACCTTCATCATAATATCAACAAGATGCACGGTACTGTCCTTCAAGTCGGCGATCATATCGCGCGGCTTCGTCAAGAAGATACTCCGAATGATTCCCGCCAGCAATGAGCGGTTTTAAACAATGTTTGTAATATTATTTTATTTGGTCCTTGGGACAACCTTAAACATTGAACTCAACTTTATGATGTCCGATTTTACTTTGTAGACCGTGCGGTCTGTTATTTGGATTTGCTTATATTTTCTTCCTTATGATATATTGTCGGATGTGAATTGCTCTGTAAGTCGAGCGGCTTGTTTCTGCTGTTCTTCAAACCGCTTGCCTCAATTTCATTTTCTGTGGTTTGCTGTTCATAAACTGGCTTAACTATGAGAGATTCTGCCCGGGCGGGTTAGCTATGTTAGCCGCGATTTGACCTTGCTAGATGCAGATCACTGACTCTATAAGTAGCGGCCCTTCCGAAGACCCATTCAACCAAAATCTTGAGATGGGAGCTAAGAGCCAGCCAGAGTGACCTGAAAAGGTATCCGTCACGCGATCTGATACGGCCTTGGCTTCCATTCAGCCGACCATGAAGAGTGCCGTTTAACCAAGGCAGAGCTAGATGAATTCATTGAGAATTATATGGTAGGGAGTCCATTACTCGCACGGCTTCCGCTCCGTGACGAGCGGATAAACTCTTCCGCCCCCAACCAAATTGCCATCCCAATTGACCATTTCGACTGTGGCTTCAGGATCCCAATCCCTATTGAAGTCGCCATGATTTTCGACCATTATGGGGTTGTTCCCGGGCAACTCTCTCCCAACTCGATAGCGGCCATTCTCAGCTTCGTCTCCTACATGCGGTCTGAGAAAGTTCTTTTCTCAATGAACTTATTCAGGAAAATCTTCTCGGTGCGGGCTATCCCCGACGCAGAAACGAAGGTGTTCAAGGGCCACTTGTACTTTGGTTGTAGATGGTTGAAGATGGTCAACCTTGCGAACAAGGTTGCGAACTGGTCTGAAAGGTACTTGATATTCGAAGGCCGACTTGGCTTGTTGACTCCTAACCCGCAGGTGCGGTCAAAGGAGGTTTTCAAGAAGATCGCAGTTAACAAGGTTGAGCAGGAAACCTACTCGCTACTCAAAACTGAGCGACTTAATGTAGGTCACTATGTCCCACTGCTCTCCGAGTTGGAGCATATTTGTCCTGAAGATAGTAAGTCTCTTTCAACCCAATTTCTGTTCTGATATTGATCGCGCGGCCTTTCGTTATGATACTCTTCTATTTTATAGCTAAAGCCATCGTCCCTAAGAACAAGCCGGTTAGCCCAACCTGCTTGATTCTGACCCAGATGGAAAAGAGGCAGAGGCTGGGAAAAGATAAGCCGCTGGTGTCTGATGGTGAGGAATCAGCTTCTTCTGGCGATTTCTCCTTTTTCGCTCTTTCAGCAAGGTAAAGGACATAAAGGGTCGCACGACCTTGTCCTGGCACCCAGATGGTGATGGTGTTCAAGTCTCTATAGCGCTCCCCCATTGGGAGAATGAAAAATCTGGCCGATACACAGAGGCCGCCGGTATCGCCCTATATGGCCGGCGAAATTTCAGGAGGTTAAGGAAGGTCCCCGAGGAAGAGCTCACGCGGGGTGCCGTGCGGGTTAGCGCTGAAAGCTTCATTACCAACCACTTCATGGGCATGACCTTCAAAAGATTAATCAAGGCAAATGATTATCTGGAGAAGAAGAATGTCGAGTTGAAGGAAGAGGTTGAGCGATTAAAGGAGGCAGAGTTGGTAAGTTATCACCTTGTTAGTCGACTCCCTCATTCCTTAAACCATGCGACCTAACCTTTATTTCTTTTGGCAGAAAAGTATGACGAGATGGACCCGGTCTATCAAGAAGAGCTCTTCCCTCATGTCGCCGAGGGGATTGACGGGGCCTTTGACCGCGTGAGAGAACTCGGTGGGTTTGCTCTGGGTTTTGAGAATTTCTCTTTCTCGGATGCCTATCCGACCTTACAGAAGAAGCTGGACAAGATCAGGAGAAAAGCTAAAGGAAAAGATAAGGTCGATGGCACTAGCTCAGAGGAGGAGAGTGACGATGAAGAGGAGGAAGGCGCCGAGGAGCCCGCTGCGGCTGACGGCGATGCAGAAAGCAGCTCAGGTTCAGAGTCCAGCGATTCTGGCGAAGAACCCGAGCGGCGTAAGTCAGGCGACTTGAGCAGTTCATCCTCGTCGGGTAGCGAAGGATACTCTCCTGATGTTATTATTGATGGTAGCGAAGACTCAAGCTCCCCTGCGTAAAAAAAGCTCAAGCCGGACGAGCAGTCATAATTGTTATCTTTTGTATTTGCTTTTTATTTTGCATAACCGATGACTTAATTTTGTTAGCCGGTCGGTTAAGAAATGATGTAAAGATATTTTGACAATGAATGAAAAGTTTTTACCTATTTGGCTGCTTGTTATTCTGTGACTTACTTGTAATTGTTGTGATCTCTTTCTTATTTACACAATTAACTCTCTTTTAACCAGGTCGTGCGGTTTAATAACAACTCGATCGGTCAGAGCATTGAGCTTTTTAGAATTCCAATTAGATAGCCACTCGAACACTGTAAAGCTTGTTCGGGCGGCCCGTTTCTTCGATCTCAACTCGGCAAATGCGGTATAACCAGGAAAAACGTCAACCATGATACCTTGATTAATAATTGATGCGGTTACAATATATAATTGAGCGGATAGAAATTCAAACTCTGGAGGATCTCAATATGAATGACTTGAGTCAACCAGAAACCGAACGCAACTTTAAGCCGTTGTAGTAGTTATATCCAGATTACAAATTGTGCGATTTGAATGTGTCTTATGCGATTAGATAGCTCCATATATTTAAGATCGAGCCGCGCGACTATTTCCCATCTTTGCATGATTGCTTCACAAAAATAGAGAGCATCCAAGTCATAAGAAAATAATCAACCGGTCGCGCGGTTATTATTCAGATTTCTGCAAGACCTATCCTTGTGAACATAAACATTAATTGATAAGTTCGTGCGGCCTATATATAGCTCAGGCGGTTAGTGACTTGATACTTGGTAATTATATATCCATCCTCATCATAATCACTTTTTTGTGGAAAACCTGTTTTAACCGAGCGAACAGAACTGATACCCATAAGGATGATAGAATTACAGATCGAATGAAAAGACCGACCCTTGCCTTATGGCATTTTATGACAGCCCGTTCTAAAACTGACCGGTTTAAAGCAACCTAATATGATTGAACCGATTGGTTTAAAGATTTAAAACCGCCTGGTATAAAATAATCGCCTGATATAACTAAACCGACCGGTTTAAAGATTTAAAACCGCCTGATAACCGCCTGCTATATTATAATCGTCTAATATAATTGAACCGATCGGTGTAAAGATTTCAAACCGCCTGATACATTATGTTGTACCTGCTTATCTCAAATTGATCGATTTAATAATCAAACCGCCCGGTCTGCTATATACCTGTTAAAATCCCGTTCTCTCCCAAATGGTCCAAAAAGACCATCTGAGATGAGATAACATCCTGCAATGAAATAAGAAATGGCTACAGACTCAGATGACCAAGTGGGCAGGTGGGCCTAGGCGGCGAACATTGCTTTCCTCAAGTGATCATAAGAGTTGTAGAAATAAAGAAAAAGGTAAGTACAGACCCAGATGACCAAGTGGGCAGGTGGGCCTAGGTGGAGAACATTGCTTTCCTCAAGTGTTCATAAGGTCTGTAAGCGACTCAACTGCTCTCTTGCCTAGGGCTACAAGCCGAGTTGATCAATTGGGCAGGTGGTCCTAGGTGGCGAACATTGCTTTCCTCAGAGAGATCAACTCAGTTGTGGGTCCCACTTAGGCATCGCTTGAGAGTACCTAGGAGTATTCGATGGTCACAGACTAAGATGATCAGTTGGGCAGGTGGGCCTAGGAGGCGAACATTGCTTTACTCAGAAAGATCATCAAAGCTATAACTATATCCCTCTCGGGGCGTGATAGAGCTAACAATCACCTAGACCTCCCTTGATGCAGGGGTGTGTTAGATATCAGCCGGGATCCAAGGTTCCGAAGACCACCGCACGGGAATTGGCAAGCTACCACTACACATGTGCGAAAACTCCCTGCTACACATGATCTCCATGGTTTTACGCTAATGACTACAATCCGAGGGGGTTCGAGCAGAACATGGCGATGTCTCCGCGGTTCAGTGAGGGATATATATACATAAAAAATGCAAAAGAATCACCAGACAGGGAGAAGTGTCAGTATGGAGCTTTTTTATCGAATATCCAAAAAATGCAGGAAATCAAGGAAACATTTAAGGATACAACCATTTAAGATCGTCACCGCTCCAGGTGCATGAGATGCCCACTCCTTCGCTTGTCTGGAGGCGATAAGCCCCGCTCTTTAGTACCTCCTTGATAATGAAGGGCCCTGCCTAATTGGGATTTAATTTTCCGATGTTGCCTGTCCTAGCTGCGACATCAACTTTCTTTAGTACAACATCACCAACTGCAAAATGTTTTACCCTGACATTTCTGTCAAAGTATTTGGCCATTCTTCTTTTCACTTCCTCCTGCCTGATTGTTGCTTCACCCTAAAGCTCTTCAATCAAATCCAGACTATATTTGATAGCTTCATCATTATCCTCTATCCATGCTTCTCCTCCCTCCTTTGCATATACAACTCTGGTGGTGACCACTTCAAATTCTATAGGAACGACTGCCTCCGAGCCCTGAGATAATTTGAACTGTGTCTCCCACGTAGCTGAAGATGGAGTAGTACGGAGAGTCCAAAGGATGGAAGGGAGTTGTTCTGCCCAATTCCCTCTTTGATTCAAGACTCTCTTCATCAAAAGTTGCTGGATTTGCATATTTGCTGCTTCCACCTGGCCATTAGTCCTAGGATGATGTACTGAGGAGAACCGAAGATCAATTCCAACCTGATCACAAAAGTTTATCATTTCTGAATTGTTGAACTGTGGACCATTGTCAGTGACAATTGCTAGCGGGATTCCATGCCGACAAACTATTTCTCCCCAGATGAAGTTTTTGATGACCTGCGTTGTAGTCTTTTCCAATGCCTTTGCCTCAATCCACTTACTGAAATAATCAATCATCACAATTATAAAATGATGCTGGACGCTAGCCATTGGAAAGGGTCCGATTAGATACATCCCACAAACTGCGAAGGGCCAGGGCGCAGTTATTGATCTAAGTGATTGATCGAGTAGATGTTAAAGAGGAGCAAATTTCTGACACTGAACACATCGTTTGGCAAATGCTTCGGCATCTTTTCTCATAGTCGGCCAAAAATATCCCTGCCTCAAAATCCTATTCTCCAAAGTCTTGGCCCCTGAATGACTACCGCATTCTCCGGAGTGAACCTCCTGAAGTATGGTTGGAATTTCTTCCTCAAAAACACACCGCGCCAAGGGAGAAATCAAAGTTTTCCTGTACAGGATTCCTGCTATTAAGTAATAATAGGCTGCCTTTCTTCTAAATCTCTTTCTGTCTTTGATGGATTGATGAAATTCTCCTTTCAATAAGTATAGTTCATAAGGATCCTTCCAAGAAGGATGTTGGTCGATCTGCATGAGTTCCCCTTCTTCTGTTGCTGGATGGAAAAGTTCAGAGGTCACTCCTCTTGATGGAAGACCAAACTTTGACAATTCATCTGCTTATTCATTCTGTGTCCTGGGGATATGCTCAATGATGAATGATTTGAATCTCCCAATCTCCTCCTTTACTAGCAGCAGATACTTCCTCAGCATTGGTTCTCTTGTTTCGTAATTCCCCAAAACATGAGAGGCCATTACTAGTGAATCAGTTTTGACATGCACATGTTCGATCCCCAGCTCTTTTGCAAGCCTCAGACCGGCCTAAAGTGCCTCGTACTCTGCCTGATTATTTGTGACCGAAAAGAAGAACTTGATAGCCTGTTTAAGCTTGATGCCATTTGGGCTGATCAAAACTACTCCGACTCCCACGAAGTTTGTACCAGAAGCTCCATCCACATAAACGATCCAAGCCAAGGGGGATTTCTCCACTTGTTCAGGATTGGAATCCGTTGTATCAACCAGGAAATCTGCCAGGACTTGTGCTTTGATTGTCATTCTAGGAATGTAGGACATTTCAAACTCGCTCAGCTCGATAACCCATTTAGCCAATCTCCCCGAATGATCTGGCTTTTCAAGAATACTCCTTAGAGGATGATTTGTAACTACTTGGATAGGATGATCTCGAAAGTAAGGGCAAAGCCTTCGTGATGACATAACTAAAGCCAGAGCTAGCTTTTCGAAGATCAAATATCTTGTTTTTGCATCCTTGAGGTGATGGCTGACATAGTATATCGGAAACTGTTTCTTCTTTTCCTCCAGGATGAAGACAAAACTCATTGCATCTGGGCCGACACCCAAATATAAGAACAATATTTCCCCTTCATGGGGGCTTTGAAGTAGAGGGGTTGAAGTTAACTGCACTTTTAACTGTTCGAAAGCTTTATCACACTCTTCGCTCCATTCAAACTTGGATCCTCCTCGGAGTGTTTTAAAGAATGGAGCACTTTTATCTCCTGATTTGGAAATGAACCTCCTCAGCCCTGCCAACCTTTCTCCAAGTTGTCGGACCTCCTTAGTATTATGAGGAGGAGTCATGTGGAGGATGGCCTTCACCTTATCTTGGTTCGGTGCAAGGCAATCAGGAGTGAGGAGATGCCCGAGAAATTTCCCCTTATTTGCTCTAAACACACATTTCAATGGGTTCAATTTTAATTTGAATCTCCGCAGAGTAGCGAACGTCTCTACGAGGTCTTTCAAATGTATTGAAAATATTTTACTTTTGAGGAGGAGATCGTCGACGTAAACTTCAAGGTTCCTGCCTTTTTGATGTTTAAAAACCGTATCCATCATTCTATGATACGTTGCACCAGAATTTTTAAGGCCGAAAGGCATTACGAGGTAACAGTAACACCCATCGTTCGTGATAAAAGAAGTGTGCGGGATATCTGGTTTGTGCATTTTTATTTGATGGTGCCCAGAAAATGCATCGAGAAAGCTCATGAAATTAAACCCAACCGCAAAATCTACTAAAACATCTATCCGAGGCAGAGGGTAGCAATCTTTGGGGCATGCTTTATTAAGTTTTTTAAAATCCACGCACATACGCCACTTCCCACCGGATTTTTTCACCATTACAACGTTAGACATCCATGTGGGGTATTGAATTTCTGAAATAAAGTTTGTTTTCAGGAGTTTGGCAACCTCCTTTCTGATAGGCACCGCCAGCTTGGTTGCCACTTCCCTTTTCTTCTGCTAGACTGGCTTGAACTCAGGAGAAACGTTGAGATGATGGCAAGCCACGTTCGGATCCACACCTGGCCTATCCTCCGCTGACCAGGTGAAGATATCCAAGTTCTCCAGAAGGCAGGAGATCAACTGTACTTTCTCCTCTTCCGGCAGCTCCGCATTGATGATCAACTTCTTGTCCTCCCCCTCAGCAATGTAGACTACTTGGGTCGCTTGGGCAGGTTCTAGGTGAGCCCCTTCTCGATCCTTCCTTTCCTATGCAGCCTTTGAAGATTCAGCAACTTTGAGAACTTGAACCGGTGACTCGGGAAGTGGAATGTTGGTGATCATATTAACGGTTCGTACGTAACATTCCCGATCCACTTTTGGATTGCTCTGGATCCGATATTGCTTCCCCTCGGCAGCAAATTTAAGGGCGAGGTGGAAAGTGGACACGACATCTCTGTAGGCATTAAGAATGGGTCTTCCGAAGATGGCGCAACAGTTGCTTGGGGCATCCACAACCACGAAGTTGATCAGTTTCACCACTCCACCTATTGAAACTAGAAGCTTCACAGAGCCTTCCACTTCCTTCTTCTCTCCGGAGAAGCTGTATACGGGCCCTTCAGTGGAAAGCAGAGGCTTCCCAGTCCTCAGGGCATCGAAAGTTGAACGGAAGAGGAGATTAACAGAACTGCCCGTGTCGATCAGAATTTTATGAACTGTATAATTCTCAATAATAGCTTTGATGACCACGACGTCGTCAAAAGGATTGGCGTTTGGAGAAAGATCATCTTGACCGAAAGTGATGATTGTGCTTTCAGGGGCAGAAGTTGTAATTGCCGCCACTTCTTGCTTTAGGACTCTCGCAATACTTGATTTTCGGGATGATTCAGCTCCAGCCCCTCCATGAATGCAGTATATGTCCCCCAGGGGGCCCACATCATTTACCTCTATGCACTCCGTTGAGGGCTGAATATCCCCATAACAGCCGGCGTCTTCAACGTCGGCATATTCCCAAGTTACCTCAACAGCTTCCTTTTTTTCTCAGTTGCTGGTTCAGCAGTCACTTCCTTTCGGACTAGGCCTCGGAGCTTCCCCTCTCCCAAAAGCCTTTCTATCAGTAAGCGGAGGGCCCAACAATTCTCGGTCAGATGCCCTCACTCCTTATGATATTCGCAGTAGAGATTTGGATTTCGGTTACAAACATCTGACTTTAGAGGAGCGGGCCTTTTAAAATCTGGCCTCTTTTGAAGGATTTGGACGACCTCGTCCATGGTAACATTGAGAGGAGTAAATGACTCTTGCGAATCATCATACTGGGTGGATGGAATAGGTGGAGATGGCTGCGCAGTATACTGTGGCAGGTATACTGGCATTATTTGTGGAAGAGAAGTTGATGGAGCGGGTGTGATGGCCAAAAGCGGTTTCTGATCCTGAAACCGTTGATGGCCGATGAAGGGTTGCTTATGTTTGTAGTTTCTTCCCCTCTGGGAACGGGGCTCAAAATGGGGTAGTTTTGCTTGTGGATGAGTGAAGGATGAGTTGGGTTGCTCCTTGTCGCTCACCAATTTCGCGACATACACGGGGTGACTTTTCCCCCCTTATGAACATATTGGCCAAACTTATCTTTTCCTGATAAGTCCTTGGCTCCCTAATATTTGCTTCAAATTTCAGGGGGTCTTCCCTCAAGCCATGAATCAGGGCCCCCTTGTACAATTCTGGATCTACATTTTGAACCTCCATGATTTCTTTTTGAAAACGATCCACGAAACGGGCCCACATTTCGTCTTCTCGTTGCCTGATTTCAAAGAGGGTCGCTGGGCCACGTTTTCTCTTCTTTGAAGTGGAGAACCTGAGCAGAAAATCCCTGTGCAGCTCAGCGAAGCAGCTAATTGACCTGGGATGCAACCCATAGAACCACTCCCTTGCTTGTCCATCAAAGGATGTCACAAGGAGTTTACATTTGGTTGCATCTGAGAGGGTTCTAAAAGCGATGGCCGATTCGAAGGCTTGGAGGTGGACAATAGGATCGGTTTCCCCATTGTATGCCGGCAGGCGTGGCTCCCTGAAATTATTTGGGTCTGGCTCCCCTCGGACTTTGTCCACGAAGGGACAGGTTTCTTCAGCATCCTCATACAGAAGAGGAACAGAGTAGCAAGCCGCATGGGCTGCGGCTACTCGCGGGCAAGCCTCCTGGTAGGAAGAGCGGGCAGCGACTTCTAACGGGTAGGAAAGGTGGGCAGCGACTTCTGGCGGGTAAGAAAGGCGGGCATCGTTAGAAGCCGCCCCCTGAAAGTTGAGAACTCGGGCCGACATGCTATGCGCGGCCTCTTGATAGAAGTTCTGCCGGGCTGCAAAACCTTCTTGCAGCGGTGGGAAATTGGCGACTTGTGGTAGCGGGTATGGAGGAGGAAGAGGAGGGACTGGAGTCACCACCAGGTTAACCATGGTCTGCTGAGGGACCAACCGCTCGGTTAACAGTGCTAAGGCCTGACTGATCGCGTCCAAACGCTGATCAGTTGCCTTTTGAGCACGCTCGGATTCTCTCTTCGACTGCTCCAAGGCCTCCCATAGGGAATCTTCACTGTGGTCGGAGCGGTCTCCTAGAGGGAACTGGCTGTCTGACATTTTTGACAAAGATTTTACTGACAGTCTGCGATCTGAAGGTCGAGTATTTCTGTTGAATCCGGAAATGCGCCTCCAAAGGAAAACGGAGGCTGCGGGCTGTCGGTTACTATTTGATTAGAGAAAGTTAGACCACTGGCAGCAGTCGAGGCCAGAATTCGCCCATCATGGCGAATGCCACTCCTGTGAAGGGATTTCCTTTGATTTAAGTGAAAAGATTACAGCGGGTTACAGAACCAAGAAAGGAGAAGCCGGCCGGTTAGACAGATCGCAAGACAGTGAACTCGAGACCGCAGCTCTAACAAGCGAGCTCCAGGATTCGAGTGTGCATGACTTGGAAACGTTGCCGCCCCCTATTTATAAGCTCGGGGGACTGCCCGAACGGGCAGGGATAAAATAACCGCCTTCCCGTATACATGAGAATTGGGCAGACGGTGATGGGATACATAAAGGAGAAAAGAAAGAAGCGACGCGGCTTGGCGGCTTGCGCTCCCGATCTGTCCTGGCCGGAGACCAAAGACGCAGCTTGCCTTCTGGACTTGAGACTTGACAGTCTTCAATCCTTGGAGGCGGCCTAGATTTTATCAGATCGCTTGGTTTATATTGGCTGGGCCGATGGACTTTGTTGAATCAGAACTGGGCGACTTGGCTCATCAAACTGCCCGGTGTGCGAGAAGTACTATTCAGATGGCTGTCTTCTGGGTAAACAAAGTGTATGTGTCATTTGGAGCTAAATCTTGTCTTATCACTACAACTCACTGTATATCGACCTCTAAACGAGCTGGAATGGGTTTAAATTCTTCTCTATTGGATTTAGGGCTCCAATCTCATTCCGAAAAGGTATTGCCGGCGAAAATCAGACAACCGGAAAGGTTTTGTCTTATTCTTGAATGGGTAAATCTTATTCTCTATTGGATGGAGAATACGAACTCTTTCCGAAAAAGTGTTGTGAGCAAAAAGCAAACAACTGGATCAAAAGTTATGGCTACTTGAAGTTTAGGTGTAATTTGGAGCTAAATCCCGCATTACCACTGGAACCTAGTGTATATCGAACAATAAACGAACTTGAATGGTTATATCCTACTCTCCATTGGTTGTAGGGCTCTGAGCTCATTCTAAAAATGTATTGTGGGCAAATATTGGGTAACTGGATCATGAGTTCTTTCTGTTTGAAGTTTGTGTCATTTGGAGCTAAATCCCGCATTACCAATGCAACCCACTGTAGATCAAACACTAAACAAACTGGAATGTGTAAAACTTGTTGTCCATTGGATGTAGGGCACCGGTCTCATTCCGAAAAGGTGTTGTGGGCAAAATCAGTCAACCAGATCAAAGTTATGGATGTTTGAAGTTTAGGTGTCAATTGTAGCCAAATCCCTCATATCCACTGCAATCCACTATCCGTCGACCACTAAATGAACTCGATCGAGTAAATCCTATTCTCCATGGGATGTATGGCTCTGAGCTCATTCTGAAAAGGTGTTTTTAGCATAATCCGGACAACCTGAGCAAAAGTTATAGTTGTTTGAAGTTTTGGTGTCAATTGGAGCTAAATCACACATTACCACTGCAACTCAATGTATATCGACCACTAAATGAACTAGATTGGGTAAAACTTGCTCTCCATTGAATGTAGGGCTCAGATCTCATTTCATAGAGGTTTTGTAGGCAATAATCAGACAACCTGATCAAAAGTTGTGGTTGTTTCAAGTTTAGGTGTCATTTGGAGCTAAATTTCTCATTACTAGTGCAACCCGCTATATATCGACAACTAAATGAATTGCAATGGGTAAAACTTGTGCTTTAATGAATTTAGGGCTCTGAGCTCATTCCTAAAAGGTGTTTGTTGAATATGGAAATGCACCTCTGAAGGAAAACGGAGGCCGCAGGCTGTCGGTTACTATTTGAATAGAGAAAATTAGACCGCTGGCAGCGGTCGAGGCCAGACTTCGCCTGTCACGGCAAATGTTACTCCTGTGACGAGCTTTCCTTTGATTTAAGTGAAAAGGTTACAGCGGGTTATAGAACCAGGAAGGAAGAAGCCGGCCGGTCAGACAAGTCGCAAGACAGTTAACTCGAGACCGTAGCTCTAACAAGTGAGCTCCAGGATTCGAGTGTGCGTGTCTTGGGAACGTCGCCGCCCCCTATTTATAGGCTCGGGGGCCTGCCCAATCGGGCAAGGATAAAATAACTGCCTGCCCGGATACAGTAGAATCGGGTAGGGGTTGACGGGATACGGAAAGGAAAGAGAAATAGGCCGCGCGGCTTGGCGGCTTGAGCATCCGATCTGTACTGGCCGAGGTCAAAATGCGCTGCGATCAAGGCGATGATGCAGACCGGGCAGCCTCTGACCTGAGGCCGTGGCTTGCCTTCTAGACTTGAGCCTTGGCAGTCTTCAATCCTGGGAGGCGTTCTGGATATGTTAGACCGCCCGATCTGTTCTAGAGCTGGGCGACTTGATGCAGCAAACCGCCCGGTCGGAGAGAGGTATTGCCCGGGAAGTGGTCTTCTGGGTAAACATAATCCCCTTATATTTTCAAATCTCGAGGAAATTTTGAAAATATTAGTTCTAGCAGTAGACCGCGCCCGGTTTGTTCTGAATCTTATAGAAAACCCCGAGGGCCCTTCGCTCTGCATACTTTCTTTGAAATCATGGGGAGCTACTCTCCAACTGCGGTTATGCTTTTTCAAGTCGGCAATCCTTTGATCAGAATGAACTTCCTTGACCATCTCCAAGTCTGCGTGGACAAGAGTGGAGACCAGAATAAGGAAGAGGACCGAAAAAAGAAAGATCGGAAGAAAAGCCACCGGTCTGGGAAACCCACAGCGGATAGCCCAAAACCCTATGCGGACCTGACACCCTCGAAGGTGCCTGAAGAGCCCGAAGTAGGTTGTTTTAAACCACTGAACTATCCACCAGCACCTTTCGATAAGATGGATCCAGAGGCCATTCTGCTAAAGACCGGGTAGTCCACCCCTTCTGACAAGGCGGGCTCGAGCAATGCAGCACCGAAGGTCGGAGAAACCGCGTCCTTTGATATTGAAATTACCCCTTCTGGGAATCCCCTTCTCTTGATACACGAGGGAGAAGAAGGGGTGGTCAACTCTCCCCAACCGGATGGGTTTACCACTCCTTTGGTAGTGGTGGATGACAACTCCAGCCCCTCTCCTCAAGCGAAATCGGAGACGGGTAAGAAGAAAAGGAAGAGAGTCGAGAGGGAGGCGGAGCAGATAGCGAAGAAGGTCCGAAAGATGAGGACCAAGAGCAAAGAACTCTACAAGAAACCAGCAGAGGCCTGCCTCCAGACCAACCCGCGTATAAAGGAAGAGGTTGAAGAACAGGTCACCCCTTCTGCCAAAACAGACGGTTTACCTCCGGATTCTGCGGATAGTATGAACCTTAGCGATATTTTAAACTGCATAGATGACCTCCAAAAGGGGGACAAACTTCTTGACAACCCTGTGACCTCAAATCATGCAGAACCTCTTGGCGAGGATGCGGGTAAACCTGAAGAGTCGTCACCAAAAGAAGATGACCCGACGATGACCGGGCTACGTTTGATGAAAGTGAAGGCGGAGGAGAGGAGACAGGCTCTGGACAAGCCGCAGCCACCAAATCCTTTAGCAGCAGGTAAGCGCGATGCGGGTTGTAACCCTGTTTGTTACTTCATTCTGCGACCTCGAAAGAACGCTTTGCTGTTGAACCCGCTTTAGGGTTATTTTCCATCTGCGACTCAAATTTTTGTAATCAAGAGAGGGCAGAATGAGCAGTGCCGCATGATGGACCCTGAGCAGTTGCGATGGCCTGTGCACTCAGGCATTTTATCTTGTAACATTCTGTCGTATTACTCACTTCCGGCTATGCTAACCGCACTTTTTTCTTTGCAGACAAGCCGAAAGAAGCAGTGAGGCCGGGCGACCTCTTATCTAGCCTACCTCCGCTGTCTCAGGTGCCGAGCCTTGCACAGAGCTCAAACTCTGGGCAGGAGGAGTTTTCCAACCTTCAACGCCTTCTTGGCGACTTGGAAGGGAAGGTGAGGGAGATTGAAAGCCGGGAGGAAGCCACCCGGGTTGCTCTGGAGGTAGAGAAGAAGTCGCGGCAACAGGAGCAACAGATGCTCGGAGCCCAGCTGAAGGCCGCTCGAGCTGCGTTGGAGGCCGAGAAAAAGGCACGGCCGGAGAGAGAGAAGGCACTGGAGACTCAGCTAGAAGCCGCTCGGGCTGCCCTGGAGGCCGAGAAGAGGGCACGAGTGGAGCAGAGGGCTAGTCTGACAGCGCGGCTTGAGAGAGAGAAGAAAGCGGTCTCGAAGCTTGATAGTGATTGTCGTTACTATCAAGAGAAATATCTGTGCTTGACTAGGGAAGCCGTCTGAAGCCGGCGGAAGCCAGCGACCCGTGAATGATGAGAGGGTGCAACTGTCAAGCCTCCCGACTGTTGGAGCGACCTCAGATCCGCCCGACTGTAGGGCGACCGATCCTATGATTGACCAGGCCACTAGGATTACTCCTGCTCGCGTGATTTCTGCTATGCGGGTAGAGATGGATGTCGTGCGGCTTCACAGTACAATTAATCATCTTCACTACCATTCAAGCCAGATTTATAGTCTCTTTAATCAAACCAGCGATCAAGTCACTCGGCTTCATCGAGAAGACCCTTCTGTTGAGAATCGCCGACCGTGAGCGGTCTTTAAAAACAACCTCTGTAATATTATTTGTTGGATACTTCGGATAATCTGTTTGTTGAATATTTGTTTGATAATACTATCTTTTGCTCCCTTTTAATGTTCGCGTAATCCGTGCGGATTGTTTTTGAATATTTGCTGTCTGTGCCTTTGAATCTCTCAAATATTATCTGAAATGCTTGACAGGTCGGGCGACTTGTGATTTATGCTTGAAGCTTTTCTGTTGAACTTAATTAATATGATGATGCAGGTTGCTGACCACGCGACTTGTGTTGCTTTAGTCGCGGTCTGACTTGGCTATACGCAAACCATTGATCCTTGTTGTGAGATGTTTGTGAATATTTCCGATGTCTTCATGCCGACGACTTGCATGTATAGTTCGTAATAATCCTTTGTGAAACTAATCATGCAGGTTTCTAACCGCGCGGTTAGACCACATATCCGCCGCACGATTTTACTATTTGCAGATCGTTGGTTCTTATAAGTAGTAGCGATCCCGGAGGTTCATTACACTTCAAAAATGGCGCGGGCTAAAAGCAAACCGAAGCGGACTGAGAAGGTTAAGGCCGTGCAAACTGATGCGACCTTCGCCTTTCACTCTGCTGATCACAAGGAGTGCCGTCTGACTAAGGCTGAGTTAGACGAGTTCGTCGAAAAGCACAGGGCAGGGAGTTCCTTGCTCGCGCGGCTTCCACTTCGCAATAAGTGGATAAACTCTTCCACCCCAAATCAGATCGCAATCCCAATCGATCATTTCGACTGCGACTTCAAGTTTCCCCCGCCCCTTAAAGTTATTTAAATTTTTGATCACTACGGGGTTGCGCCCGGACAACTCCCGTCAAACTCCATCGCCTCCAACTACAGTTTCATCTCATATATGCGGTCTGAGCGGGTCAGATTTTTGATTGACCTGTTCAAAAAATTCTTTTCCGTGCGGTCTATCCCAGACGCCGAAACTTCAATCTTTAGAGGGCACCTTTACATTGGGTGTCGTGGGATGAAAGTTGTCAACTTTGCGAACAAGGTGACAAGCTGGTCGGAGCGGTATGTGATGTTTGAAGGCCACCTCGGGTTGTTGCAGGTCAACCCGCAGGTGCGGAGTGAGGCGGCCTTCCAGACAGTCAAGATCGGAGAGGCCGAGTTAAGGATATTCAAATTCCTGGAGAACGAGCGGCTTGATGTGAACTACTACATCCCGCTGTTCGCGGAGTTGGAGGATGTCCATCCAGAAGATAGTAAGTTTCTCACAACTCGCTGCTTTGTAACCGCCCGGACTATTTTGTTAAACTTTTAACTTTGCTTTGCTGTCGCCACCATTGTTTCGCAAAACAAACCGGTCAGCCCGGCCGGCCCGGTCTTGACCTAGAGAGAGAAGCGGAAGAGGAAGACCAAACCACAATCGTCTGTGGAGGAAAGCTCGGCTTCTTCAGGCGAGTTTGATCTCCTTCGCTCCTGCACCAACCCGCGTGACCTGAAGGGCAAACCAACGATCCTCAGGCATCAGGACGGGGATAGTGTGCAAGTTTCAACTACGCTCTCGTTCTGGGGGAGCGAAAGAGTCAGTCGTCATGCACTAGCCGCCGGAGCCACTATGTATGGTCGAAAAACACTGAAAAAATTGAAGTAGGTTCCAGAGGAGGATCTTTCCCGACTAGCCGCGCAAGCCGGTGCGTGGGGCTTCACAGCTAACCACTTTATGGCTCTGTCATACAAGCGGTTAGTTTCGGCCAACACATACTTGGAGAAGAAAAGTACCGAGCGGGCCGAGGAGATCGCCCGGTTAAGGGAGATCGTGGCGGTAAGTTATCTGGCAAGTACTCGTGCGACCTATTTTCTTCAAACCATGTGATCTAAGCCATTCTTTTTTCTTTTTACGGCATCAATATGATATGGACAACCCGGCCTTTCAGGACGAGGTCTTTCCCCATGTTGCCAAAGGGATTGACGCTGCCCTCAACCGTCTGAGAGATCGTGACGGTCTGGCTGCGGGTTTCGAGGATTCCCCCTTCCCGGACATCTTTCCCGACCTGAAGGGCCTATTTGATGAGAAGAACCGTAAGGCCAAAGGAAAGGATAAGTTTGAGTCCAGTACCTCGGAAGAGGCTGATGACGACGATGATGAGACCGCCGCGGGTAGAGAAGCCGCTGCGGTTGACGGGACCGCTGCAGATCAGGAGGCTGCTGCTGACAATGAGAATGAAAGAAGCTCGGGTTCGGAGTCCAGCGATTCCGGAAAAGAAGCTGTGCGGTCTAAGCGGCGGAAGTCGGGCGGCTCAGGCAGCTCGAGTAGTGGTTCATCGAGCTCTTCATCGAGTAGTGAAGGCTATTCTCCTGAAGTAAACATTGATGGGAGCGAGGACTCGAACTCTCATGTAGCCAAAAAGCTCAAGACGGACGAATAGTCATGATTGTTATATATATATTTTTTTACTTGTTTTTATTTTGCATAACCGACGACTTGATTTTGTTAGCCGGTCGGTTTTGAATGATGTAAAGACATTTTGATAATGAATGAAAAGTTTTAACCTGTTTGGTTGTCTATTCCTTGCGACCTACTTGTGATTATTGCGATCTCTTTTCTCTTAAAACTCCAAGTCCCTTTAATCAGGTCCTACGGTTTAATATCAACCCGGACGGTCACGACTTTGAGGTTTTAGAATCCCAGCTAGCCACTCGAATATTTTAAAGGCTGTTCGGGCGGCTTATCTCTTCGATCCTGGCTCGGCGAATTTCCTATAACCTGGAAAATGTTAGTCATGATAGTTCATGACAAATAATTGATGCGTTATAACATATAATCGAGCGGATAGAGATTCAAGCTCTGAAGGATCTGAATATGAATGTCTTGAGTCAATCGGAAGCCGAACATAACTTTAAGCCACTATAATAACTAAATCTCGATTACGAATTGTGCAATTTGAATGTATCTTGTGTGATTAATAGCTCCTCTTTTTTGAAATCAAGCCGCGCGATTATTTTCCGGCTTTGCGTAATTACTTCACAAAATAATGAATATCCACACGTCATAAGAGAGTAACTAACAAGTCGCGTGGTAAATATTCAATTCGAGCGACCTATAATTTTGGATTTCTGTAACACTTATCCTTGTAAGTATAAGCATCAATCGATAAGTTCTTGCGGCCTATATATAACTCGGGCGGTCAATGACTTGATACTTGGTAATATTCATCCTCGTAAGAACCATAATCACTTTTCTGTGGAGGACTTAATTTTAACCGAGCAAATAAAACAGATACCCATAAGGATGATAGAATTATAGATCGAATGAGAAAACCGATCGGTCTTGGCTATACTGGATACCCTGACCTTGCCTTATGACATTTTATGATAACCCGTTCTAGCTTTTACGGCTAGGATAATTCCAACCGATCGGTTAGTATATTAAGCTGTTGTTTGGTCGAGCCGATCGGTTTAAAGATTCCAAACCGCCTAATATATTATGCTGATGTACCTGCTTATCCCAAACCGGTCGGTTTAATAGGTCAAACCGCCTGGTCTGTCGTATACCTGTTAAATCCAGTTTTCTCCCAAATGGTCCTGAAGGACCATATGAGATGAGATAACTTCCTGTAACGAAGTAAGAAATGGCTACAGGCTCAGATGACCAAGTGGGCAGGTGGGCCAAGGCGGCGAACATTGCTTTCCTCAAGTGGTCATAAGAGCTGTAGAGATAAAGAAAAAAAGAAAAAGTAAGTACAGACCCAGATGACCAAGTGGGAAGGTGGGCCTAGACGGCGAACATTGCTTACCTCAAGTGGTCATAAGGGCTGTAAAATGACTCAACTGCTCTTTTGCCTAGGGTTACAAGCTGAGTTGATCAATTGGGCAGGTGGGCCTAGGGGGCGAACATTGCTTTCCTCAGAGAGATCAACTCTGTTGTGGGTCCCACATAGGCATCGCTTGAGAGTACCTAGGAGTATTTGATGGTCACAGACTAAGATGATCAGTTGGGCAGGTGGGCCTAGGCGGCGAACATTGCTTTCCTCAGAAAGATCATCAAAGACGTAACTATATCCCTTTCGGGGCATGATAGAGATAATAGTCACCTGGACCTCCCTTGATGCAGAGGTGTGTTAGATATCAGTCGGGATCCATGATTCCGAAGACCACCGCACGGGAATTGGCAAGCTACCACTACACGTGTGCGAAAACTCTCTGCTATACGCGATCTTCGTGTTTTTATGCTAATGACTACAATCCGAGGGGGTTTGAGAAGAACTTGTCGATGTCTCCGCGGTTCAGTGAGGGATATATATAAAAAATGTAAAAGAATCACCAGACAGGGAGAAGTGTCAGTATAGGGCTTTTTATTGAATATCCAAAAAATGCAAGAAATGAAAGAAACATTTAAGGATAGAACCATTTATGATCGTCACCGCTCCAGGTGCGTGAGCTGTCCTCTCCTTCGCTTGTCTGGAGGCGATAAGGCCCACTCTTTAGTACCTCTTTGATAATGAAGGGCCCTGCCTAGTTGGGGTTTAATTTTCTGACATTGCCTGTCCTAGCTGCGGCATCAACTTTCTTTAACACGACATCACCAACTGCAAAATGTTTAACCCTGACATTTCTGTCAAAGTATTTGGCCATTCTTCTTTTCACTTCCTCCTGCCTGATTGTAGCTTCATATTGAAGCTCCTCAATTAAATCCAGACTGTATTTGATACCTTCATCATTATCATCTATCCACGCTTCACCTCCTTCCTTTGCATATACAACTCTGGGAGTGGCCACTTCAAACTCTATGGGAATGACTACCTCCAAACCATGAGTTAATTTGAACGGTGTTTCTCCTATAGCTGAAGATGTAGTAGTTCGAAGAGTCCAGAGGATAGAAGGAAGTTGTTATGCCCAATTTCCCTTCTGATTCAATACCCTTTTCATCAGAAGATACCGGATTTGTTTATTCGCTGCTTCCACTTGACCATTACTCCTGGGATGATGTGCCGAAGAGAATCGAAGCTCAATGCCGACATGGTCGCAGAAATCGATCATATATGAATTATTGAACTGAGGGCCATTGTCAGTAATAATTGCTAGCGGAACTCCATGCCGACAGACAATTTCTCCCCAGATAAAGTTTCTGATAACCTGCGTTGTAGTCTTCGCCAATGACTTTTCCTCGATCCACTTACTGAAATAATCAATCATTACGATTATAAAGCGACGCTGACCACTAGGCATTGGAAATGGTCCGATGAGATCCATTCCCCAAAATGCGAAGGGCCAAGGCGCAGTTATTGATCTACGTGATTGAGCGGATAGATGTTGAAGAGGAGCAAATTTCTGACACTGAACACATCGTTTGGCAAACGCATCGTCATCTTTTCTCATAGTTGTCCAGAAGTATCCCTGCCTCAAGATCCTTTTTTCCAAGGTCTTTGCCCCCGAATGACTACCGCATTCTCCAGAGTGAACCTCCTGAAGTATGATTGGAACTTCTTCTTCAGAAACACACCATGCCAAGGGAGGAATTAAAGTTTTTCTGTACAAGATTCCTGCTATTAAGCAATAATAGGCTGCCTTTCTTCTGAATTTTCTTCTATCTTTGAAGGATTGATGAAAATCTCCTTTCGATAAGTATAACTCATAAGGATCCTTCCAAGAAGGATGTTGATTGATCTGCATGAGTTCCCCTTCCTCTGTCGCTGGATGGAAAAGTTCGGAGATCACTCCCCCTGATGGAAGACCGAACTTTGATAATTCATTCTTCTCTTCATTTTGTGCTCTGGGAATATGTTCAATGATGAATGATTTGAATCTTCTAATCTCCTCCTTTGCTAGTAGCAGATATTTCCTCAGCATTAGTTCTCTCGTTTCATAATTCCCCAAAACTTAAGAAGCCATCACTAGCGAATAAGTTTTGACATGCACGTGCTCTATCCCCAGCTCCCTTATAAGTCTCAGACCGGCTAGAAGTGCCTCGTACTCTACCTGATTATTCGTGGCCGGAAAGAAGAAATTGATAGCCTGTTCAAGCTTGATGCCATTCAGGCTGATTAAAACTACTCCGGCTCCCACAGATTTCTACCAGAAGCCCCACGGATCATATTGACAATTCGTACATAACATTCCCGAGCCAATTTTGGATTGCTCCGGATCCGATACTGCCTTCCCTCGGCAGCAAATTTGAGGGCTAGGTGGAATGTGGACACCACTGCTCTGTAGCCATTGAGAACAGGCCTTCCGAAGATGGCGCAATAGTTACTTGGGGCATCTACTGTAACATCATCCCTGTTACATAACATATAACAGTAGGTCTGGCCGGAACCCCACGCCATATGAAACTAACAGAAGAGCGTGTTACTTAATTAGCATAAAATAGTTAATAACATAACCATCTCAGCACACAGAGTCACACAATGGAAGTATTTAATTTCAATTAGAACCAGTTTATACAATGTCCACCATAGCCACTAGGAATGAAATACATTACAAGTTCTTTACAAGGTTTGTTTACATAATAGAGGTGGCTTCCAAACATTGGCACGCAGGCCGGCCACACATGAAAATAGTAAACAGAAGCTTTGGCCTTCGAGGGCCAGTACACCACAACAGCAGGGGCTTCAGCCCGCTATTTCCCGCTAGTCTCGCCAGGGCCTGTAAAAAAAATCCACCAAGCGGTGGGAATACAAGTAATCGGTCAGCTTTAGCTGACCCAGATTTATAACGACCCCACCCCATGCTCGGGGCGGCGGTGCTCCTTCCTTGCAGGAAAGCATTATCAGTATATATTTCACAGGTGCGTCTAAGCACCGCATAGAAACATTCATCACAGAGTGACATCAAGTCACACCATGCTTTGTGCACTCTCGGCACGCCATTGACAAGTCCTTTTTCAACTTGTATTTAGGCTTACATGCTTTGTGCACTCTCGGCATGCCATCGACAAGTCCTTTTTCAACTTGGATCTACATTGGCATTTCTCGTCAAGATTGGCCGACCTTGACGAGTTCTAGTCCCAAACGGCATATCGTGACCCGAGGTTGCAATCCTCTCCACAAGATGGCTAAGGGTGGGGTTTTGGTTCGGCCAGATGCCCGCGCTCATAATATTAGGGATTACATCAACCTAAAAGGGGTACTGCTTTCCCTAACCCGCTCTTGACCCGCAAGGTCAACGAAGCATGGTACGCGGCCCTCCATCTTCTGCTGCTCAACCCAGTTCATGGACATAGGCTTCACAGGCCTCACACAGCTCACCGGGAGCTACCACTGGCGTTAGCTCTAACGCCTAGCGTTAGTGACAGAACTCAGTTCTGCTAACCTTTTCCGGGTATTTTCTGGGAAACACCTCCAGACCTCTTTCCAAATCAGTACACAGAACCCGGAGAACACAACATAGATCGCGGAGTAATCTCCGGAGTGCAATAACATATCAACATCACCAATCCAGACCAACCTGTCCAGATGGGCTTCACACAGCATGCCTATGCCCGCACTTCAATTCTGGACTCTATATACAATTTCTACGGGGATAACATCGACCCGTTGGCAGAAATCTATCCACTCACTAGTGGAAATCTGCCTAATACTATGCAAATCAAAGGACGAACGTGTCCAGAGATGAGGGAGGAGAATCGTTACCCTCGGCGCTCGTTTCGGTGCCATAGATCTGAGAGTAACTCGGCTGGACACTTTTGAAACAGCTTCCTCTCCACTGAATTGACGATGGCACAAACACGTAAGCAATCTCCTCCACGGATTTGCCCTTGACACACCACACGGCTAGCCAAAAGAGACCTCATTCCTTCCTTCCTTCTGGTCACGATTTCACTGCATTTGGACAGAGCTTGGAAGTAGAAATTTAGAAGGAAACTGTAATTTGGCTGCTTAAATAATTTTCTGCGCGAAGGCAGTGGCTGAATATCCACAGCCGCTTAAGGAGTGTTCGACGAACAGAAATGGCGTTCGACGAACAGCCTTGAGTTCATCGAATGGCTCGTTCGACGAACAGCTTGGCGTTCGTCGAACGGCCTTGCATTCGACGAACAGACTTGAGTTCATCGAATGGCGCATTCGACAAATCGCTTGGCGTTCGTCGAACGGACTTGCGTTCGACGAATAGCTTTGAGGTCGTCGAACGGTGCGTTCAATGAATAGCTTGGCATTCGTCGAATGACCTTGCGTTCGACGAACCACCTTGAGTTCATCGAACGACGCGTTCGACGAACAGCCTTGAGCTAATTCCCTGCCCTTTTTATTTCTCGAGAAATGGCATTCCCTACCTTTTGATTTCTCGAGAATTTGTATTCTCTGATTTTGACTTCTTGAGAAAGTTTCAACACTAAGCCCTCAGGCTTAACAACCTACTAATGTCAGTGCACTGGAAATTGAGGTGTTACATCTACCACCACGAAGTTGATCAATTTTACTACTCCCCCAGAGAAACCATAAGCTTCACAGAGCCTTCTACTTCTTTTTTCTCAATGGAGAAGCCATAGAGGGCCCTTCAGTGGAAAGCAGAGGCTTCCCAATCTTCAGGGGATCGAAAGTTGAACGAAAGAAAAGATTGACGGAACTGCCCATGTCAATCAAAATTTTATGAACTGTGTAGTTTTCAATGATAGCCTTGATGACCACGGCGTCGTCGAAAGGATTGGCATTCGGAGGAAGATCATCTTGACTGAAAGTGACAATTGAGCTTTCAGGAGCGGAGGTTGTAGTTGTCGCCACTTCTTGCTTTAAAACTCTCGCAATACTTGACTTGCGGGAGGATTCATCTCCAGCTCCTCCATGAATGCAGTATATATCCCCCAGGGGGCCCACATCATTTACTTCTATGCATTCTGTTGAGGGATGAATATCCCCATAACAGCCGGCGTCTTCTACGCCGGCATATTCCCAGGTCACCTCGACTACTTCTTTCTTTTTTTCGGTTGCCGGCTCAGTAGTCACCTCTTTTCGGATTAGGCCCCGGAGCTTCCCCTCTCCCAAAAGCATTCTTATTAGTAAGCGGAGAGCCCGACAGTTCTCAGTCAGATACCCTCCCTCTCTATGATATTCGCAGAAGAGGTTCGGATTTCGGTTACGAATATCCGACTTGAGAGGAGCAGGCCTCTTGAAATCCGGCCTCTTTTGAAGAATTTGGACGACCTCGTCCATGGTGACATTAAGAAGAGTGAATGATTCTTGCTGTTTACCCAGAAGACTGCCTTCGATTAGCACTTCTCGCAGACCAGGCGGTCTGAGGAGGCAAGTCACCCAGTTCGGATTCAACAGGGTCCAACAGCACCGGCCAATACAAACCGGGCGGTCTGATAGAATTCAGGTCGCCTCCAAGGATTGAAGATTTTCAAGGCTCAAGTCCAGAGGGCAAGCCGCGGTCTCAGGTCGGAGACCGCCCGGGTTGCATCATTGCCTTGATCGCACCATCTTTGGTCTCCGGCCAGGACATATCGGAAGCGCAAGCCGCCAAGACCGCGCGGCTTCTTTCTTTTCTCCTTTCTATATCCCGTCACCACATGCCCGATTCTCCTGTACCCGGCAGGCGGTTATTTTATCCCTGCCCGTTCGGGCAGGCCCCCAAGCCTATAAATAGGGGCGGCGACGTTCCCAAGACATGCACACTCGAATCTTGGAGCTCGCTTATTAGAGCTACGATCTCGAGTTTACTGTCTTGCGACCTGTCTGACCGGCCGACTTCTACTTTCCTGTATCTGTAACCCGCTGTAACTTCTTCATTTGAATCAAAGGAAAGCCCATCACAGGAGAGGCATTCTCCATGACGGGTGAAGTCTGGCCTCGACCGCTGCCAGCGGTCTAACTTTCTCTAACCAAATAGTAACCGACAACCCGCAGCCTCAGATTTCCTTCGGAGGTGCATTTTCAGATTCAACAGAAACACGCGACCTACAGATCGCGGACTATCGGTGATATCTTTGTCAAAATGTCAAACCGCCAGTTCCCTCTGGGAGACCGCTCTGACCACAGTGAAGATTCCCTGTGGGAGGCCTTGGAGCAGTCGAAGAGAGAAGCCGAGCGGGCTCAAAAAGCGACTGATCAGCGTCTGGACGCGATAAGTCAGGCTTTAGCACTGTTAACCGAGCGGTTGGTCCCTCAGCAGACCGCAGTTAACCAGGCGGTGACTCCGATCCCTCCTCCTCCACCTCCGTACCCGCTACCATAAGTCGCCAATTTCCAACCTCTACAAGAAGGTTTTGCAGCCCGGCAAAACTTCTACCAAGATGTCGCGCACAGCATGCCGACCCGAGTTCTCGATTTTCAGGGGGCGGCTTATCACGCTGCCCACCTTTACTATCCTCCAGAAGGCGCTGCCTACCTTTCCTACACGCAAGAGGGCGCTGTCAGTCTTGCCTACCCACTAGAAGTCGCTGCCCGCTCTTCCTACCAGGCGGCTTATCCGCGAGTAGCCGCGGCTCAGGCACCTTACTATTCTGCTCCTCTTCTGTATGAAGATGCAGAAGAAAACTCTCCCTTTGTGGACGAAGTCTGAGGGGAGCCAGCCCCAAATAATTTTAGGGAGGAGCACCTGCCGACATACAATGGAGAAACTGATCCTACTGTCCATCTTCAGGCCTTTGAGTCGACCATCGCTCTGAGGATCCTCTCGGATGCAACCAAATGCAGACTCCTTGTGGCATCCTTTGATGGACAAGCAAGGGAGTGGTTTTATGGATTGCATCCCAGGTCAATTAGCTTCTTCGTTGAGCTGCGCAGGGAGTTTCTGCTCAGGTTTTCCACTTCTAGAAAGAGAAAAAGTGGCCCGGCGGCCCTTTTTGAAATAAGGCAGCAAGAAGACAAAACGTGGGCCCGTTTCGTGGATCATTTTCAAAAAGAAATCATGGAGGTTCAGAATATAGATCCAGAATTTTACAGGGTGTCCCTGATTCATGGCTTGAGGGAAGGCCCCCTAAAATTTGAGGCAAAGATTAGGGAGCCAAGAACTTATCAGGAAATGATAAGTTTGGCCAATATGTTCATTAGGGGGGAAATAGTAACCCCGGGTACGTCGCGAAATTGGTGAGTGACAAGGAACAATCCAACTCATCCTACATTTATCCACAAGCAAACCAACCCCATTTCGAGCCTCGTTCCCACAGGGGAAGAAATTACAAACATAATCAACCCTTCTGTTGGGTATATTGTCCTCAATATTACCTTGATTTGAAGAGGCATCACTCTCAATGCTAAGGACATATTGTATTTAACAAAGTTATACTTGTGTAGGATATACAGGCACAAGTGACTCAAAAGGAAGGGCCAAACATGGCCTTAGATAAGAAGAAATCATCTATAAGGAGATGAAGATCTGTCTCAGCATAACCGCTGAGACGATGGGTCAGAACCGCTGAGACGAGGAGCCGTCTCAGCGGATCCACTGAGAAGGAGTCTGGAGCAACCGCTGAGAAGGGGACTGGAGCTTCCGCTGAGACTGGAAGCTGTCTCAGCCCAACCGCTGAGACTGGATGCCGTCTCAGCCCAACTGCTGAGACAGATCCAAATGTGCTGACGGGATCTGCTTTTGGCGCAAAGGACAATTGAGAGGGAAAAGCAAGTCCAATCTGTCCCATACTGTGTTAAGAGGATCGATATAGCCGTTGAAGCCTTGTGGAGGTATAAAAGAAGAAGCTAGGGCACAACAACAAGCACTATTCTATTGAGAAGCTGTAGCTACACGCCGCAATCGAGCATTCACGATTCAGCCAGTTGAAGTTGTTCTCTGCAGCTGAAGTTAATCTTCTAAGGGAGATTAGTTAGCTCTTCCTGTACAAACTCAAGAAGGGCAAGTTGATCTTTTGTTTTGCTGAAGGAGAAGATCAAGGTGATACAAATCTGAAGCTATTATTTTCAGATCTGAAGAAAGGATTCAGAAGACCTAAGAGTAAATCTTTTGTCCTCTGTGTTCAACTCAAACTATATTATATCTTTGTAAGGCATTGTTGCCTGAGTGAAAGGCTGTTGATCCTATCTGTAAAGTTGTGTTGACAGCTTGAGTGGTAGGACTTCTTGATAGGTCTGAGGTAGGAAATCTGTGGGATTTCTGAGTGGTAGGAGTTCATAACTCTGAGCTGTAGGGCTGCTGTGCCTGAGGTGTAGGGCTGTTGAGCCTAAGGTGTAGGGCTGCTGAGCCTGAGGTGTAGGGTTGCTGAGCCTGAGTGTAGGGCTGTTGTGCCTGAGGTAGGATCACTCTAGATCTGAGAAGTTCTGAGGAACTTGTGGTGTAAGCTCAAGGAGCCGAGTTTGGAGTTTGTGGTCTTGTCTAACACTCTGTTAGAAAGGTGAAGGGGGAAAGAGGACTACTCAAGACACCCTGTCTTGAGGAACCTCTATACATCCTTGTGTGCTTTCTGTGCTTGTGTTTTCTGCAGCTAGAAACCTTAGGTTTAAACAAAGAAAATAAGTTGAACCTATTCACCCCCCCTATAGGTATTATTGACTACACCTATATAAACTATCAAGTGGTATCATAGCTAGGTTGATCAAAAAGACTTAACAGTCTGATCAGATCCTATACAGGAGTTGTCAAATCATAAATCTAATGGCCAACAGTGCAATGAAGAAGGAGTTGGGGTCAATGAAGTTGCCCATATGCTCCAAAGAAAACTTTGGGATATGGAAGCAAAGGGTAAGGCTATTCATGGAAGCATCATACCCAAGGATCTTTTTGACTGTCAAAAATGGTCCTTATACCTTTGAGAAAGTCTCCACTATTGACCCTACTAGAAAAGTACTTAAGGTATTTTCTGAACTGACCAATGATGAGATAGCACTGTACACTATGGACAAGAGAGCCCAAAACATAATAGTAAATGCCATTGATGACACTACATTTCAGAACTTGGTACACTGCCAAACTGCCAAGGAAATGTGGGACACATTGGTTGTCTATATGGATGGAACAGCTGAAGTAAGGGATGATAGAAAGTCACTCCTCAATCAGGAGTATGAAGCCTTCAGACAGCTGGGCTAGGAGAATATCTCCATGTGCTATGAAAGGTTCTTTAGGATTGTAAATGAACTAAGAACCTATGGAAGGGTGTTCACAGATTATGAACTCAATGATAAGTTCCTTAGATATCTAACTAGAGAATGGGACACTAAAATCTGTAATCAGGGAAGGGGCAAGACTTGGAGAAACCCCCACCCATATACTGTTTGGGAAACTGCTCTCATATGAGATGCAGCTTTCTGCAAGAAAGGAGGAGGACTCTTCCTCCAGGGCTCACACAAGGGAGAGATCTGTTGCTCTCAAAGCTGAAAGCTCTAAGAAGAACAAGGCTAGAGTGCAGTCACCTCCAAGGAAGGCTGCTGAATCTGAGAAATCTGAGAGCAGCAAATCTGACAGCTCCTCTTCTGATGAGGAGTTTGCTGCCTTCACAAGGCAGTTCAAGAAGATGATCAAGAGGAAACAATGGAAGAACAAACCTTCCTCCTCTTCTCATCCTAAGAAGGATCATTACAGATCTGAGAGGCAACATCCCAAAGGGGACAGGTATGACTCTAAAACTAGTAAACATGTTTCAACTAACATAATTTGCTATTGCTGTAGTAAGCCTGGACATGTCATTGCTGACTATCCAGTCAAGATAAAGGAAAGAGGTGACAAGAAGCCTCATCACCAAAAGGAGAGGAAGGGAGAAAAATCCTTCCTAGCTAAGAAAAGCAAGAGCTGGAGTGAGTCTGAATCTTCATCTTCAGATTCAGATGGTGAGGAGGAAGCCTACTTGGGGCTGTTTGTTGATCAGGAGGAAGAAGACTATCCTGCTACCAGGATAGGAATAAGGGCCCCTCTATCACATTCAGATAGTGATGAAGAGGAGGATGTGGTCACTCTTGATGACCATGGGCTGATGACTATAACTGAAGATGAGGACAGCCACAGCAATTCAGAACATGAGCAGGTATTGATACACTGCATTTCCTCTTCTTCTGATTATGAAACAGGTCCAGAATCTGAATCCCCTCCATCTAAAGTTGGCAGTGGATCAGATTCTGAGGAGGATGTCAATCAATTGATTGATAAGTATGGTGCACTCCTGGAAGCTCTGAAAAAGAGCAAAATGATAGCCAAAAGGCAAGCACAAGAAATTGCTTCCCTAAAGCAATCAAAATCTGAATGCATTGAGCATGCTACCCAGCTAGCTCTAATGAGCAAGGAGATTGGCAAGCTAAGGGGAATGTAAATCATCCATGTGGGCACCATAAGTCACAAGAACAAGATCATTAAGGATCTTGAAGAAAAGCTCCTCAAGGAGAGGATGCTAGTGGCTAAGTTCTCTAAGCCCAAGACAGTGCTGCCTATTATTGACACCTTCAACTCCCATGACATGAGAGGTGTGGGTTTCAACAATGAGGCATCTACTAGCAACACTAAGGGAAAGGTCAAGGACTCAAAAGAATCTAAGACCTCCTTTGTGAAAGTCTTGATGCCCTCAAACAAGTATGACCAAGAAAGTGTTCATGGTCACTTATTAAATGGAAGATCCAATAACTTGAGCAAGAATGCTCACAGCTATGGATATAGAAAGGAGGTAGGCTTGAGTGACTTCAAGGCTCTGCCTGAGGAAATCCAAATGGCCCATCATGGACCTTTTGTTTTTGGAACCTCAGCCCCTTCACTCAAGATAATCAAGGTTGTCAATTCTAAACATTGCTCAGCAAAGTCCATGGCTGTTGACTATCCTATAACCAAGCCAAAAAGCCCAGTTTCTGCTGCCATCCACACATGTTTAGCTGCCAAGCTAGAGGGTGTTGATGTCAAACAAAAACTGGCTGCCTTGACTGATTATAGGAAGGTAAAAAGGCAGGCTTTTACTGACAAAACAAAGAAAACAACAGTTGTATCCTCTACTGAACAGAAACAGGAAGCTTCATCTTCTAGGAATGTTCAAAAGAGGAGATATAATATATATGAGTGTTGGTGCTGTGGCAAAGTAGGACACATTGCAATTGATTGTTGGCACAACCCCAATATTCCAAAGGCAACGATTGAACCTCAAGCCAAACCACCCTTTCTAGGAATATCCTCTATGGTGTTAACATGAACCTAGGACCCAAAGTCAGTTGGGATCCTAAGGTACATTAAATTTTATGTTGCAGGTTAGTTTAAGTACCAGTCTCAACCAAATATGGTACTTGGACAGTGGGTGCTCAAGGCACATGACAAGAACTAAGGATCTTCTAAAGGATTACCATCCAGTGAAGAATGGACCCAAAGTTATCTTTGGTGGATCTGAAAAGGGAGTCACAAAAGGATATGGTATGATTTCCAATGGCATTGTCTCAATCACAAGGGTAGCTTATGTTGAAGGGTTGTAACACAACCTTGTAAGCATAAGCCAACTATGTGACTTAGGCTGTCATTGAATTCCACAATGACAAGTGCTTGATCAAAAAGTCTAATGACTTTGAGACCATCCTCTCAGGCACTAGGAGTGGAAATGTTTATTGCTTAGACTTCATTTGCAATTATTCTATCTCCTCTATATGTCTTGTAGATAATGAAAGTGAGTCACTTTGTGTCCAATGGCACAAGAGACTTGCCCACATTAACTATAAGACAATGTATAGATTATTTTCTAAAAACCTTGTTAGAAATAGTCCTAAACTAAAATGTATTAAAAGTGGTCCCTGTCATGCTTGCCAAATGGGTAAGCAAACTAGGACCACCTTTAAAAGTATTGGCTCCAAGGATACTGAAAGGTGTTTATAACTATTGCATATGGACTTGTTTGGTCCTTTGCCAATTCAGAGCCTAGGTGGGAAGTTGTATACTTTGGTAATTGTAGATGATAATTCAAAGTATACATGTGTATTTTTTCTTAAGAAGAAGTCAGATACCTTACATGTCTTTATAAATTATGTCAAGGCTATTCAGAATGATCAACTATGTACTGTGGTCAGGACAAGAACTGACCATGGCACAGAATTTCAATCTGAAGCCATGACAAAAGTTTGTCAAGAATTTGGTATCACCCAAGAGTTCTCCTCCCCAAGGATTCCACAGCAAAATGGTGTGGCTGAGAGGAGGAATAGGACCTTGATAGAAGCTGGGAGAACATTGCTTAGTGACTCCTCACACCCAAAATACTTCTGGGCTGAGGCAGTCAATACAGCCTGTTATGTTCTCAATAGAGCCTCCATCAATAAGGTCCTTGGGAAAACTCCTTATGAGATTCTGAAAGGCAAACAACCTACAATTTCCTACTTTAGAATCTTTGGTTGCAAATGTTACATTCTAAATAATGGAAAATCTCAATTAACAAAGTTTGCAGAAAAATGCAATGTGGGGGTTCTTGTTGGATTTAGCTCACATAGTAGAGCTTATAGAGTTTATAACAAGAAAACCCATGTTGTAGAAGAATCTATGCATGTTGTATTTGATGAGACCAGCCTTCTCTACAAAGAATGGTCTATCTCTTCCAGTTTGATAGGAAATGAAGAAGGGATGCATGAGCTGACTGTCCAAGACAAGCCCAGCAGCAGCAACACACAGAGAGCTACTGCAATTCCTGAAGAAGAAGAGGTACAAGATGAAGTCATAGATGAACCAGTGGAACAAACACAGCCACCAGAGGACCCTCTTCCTGCTGCTGCAAGGCACCTGAGAGATCATCCAAGAGAGCTAATAATTGGGGATCATACCCAAGTCATATTGACAAGAAGCAGAGCTCATAATGAAGATCTATTCTTGAGCTTCCTTTCTCAAATGGAGCCCAAGAAGTTTGAAGAGGCCAATCAAGACACCTTCTGGATTGAAGCAATGCAAGAAGAGCTCCTATAATTCAAGAGATGTAAAGTATGGAAGCTGGTGCCAAGACCTCAGGGACACAATGTGATTGGCACTAAATGGGTATATAGGAACAAACTTCATGAGAATGGTACAATCATCAAGAACAAGGCCAGATTAGTAGCCAAAGGAGACAGGCAAGAGGAAGGTATAGACTTTGATCAAACCTTTGCACCAGTTGCAAGGTTGGAAGCAATTAGGCTATTCCTTGCCTATGCTGCCCACAAGGGGTTCAAAGTCTACCAGATGGATGTCAAATCAGCATTTCTCAATGGAGACTTGAAGGAAGAGGTATATGTTGAACAACCTTCAGGTTTTGTGCATCCAACCCTAACTTCTCATGTTTATCTTCTTAGGAAAGCACTATATGGTCTCAAGCAAGCTCCAAGAGCTTGGTATGAGACTTTGTCCAACTTTCTCCTCAAGAACAAGTTCATGAGGGGAAAGATTGATAGCACATTGTTTCTTAGGGAAACAAGGGGCAAGTGTCTCTTAGTCCAAATCTATGTTGATGACATAATCTTTGGGTCTACTAATGACAACCTCTGCAAGAGATTTGCCAATCTAATACAGGGGGAGTTTGAAATGAGCAGTATGGGTGAGCTCAAATATTTCCTTGGGCTCCAAGTGGAACAGTCTGATGATGGAATTTTCATCTCCCAGACCAAGTACACTTAGGAGCTCATCAAGAAATTTGGGATGGAATCAGCCTCCACCATGAGAACACCCATGGGGTCTAATGTATCATTAGAAAAGGATGAAAAGGGAAAGGCCTTTGATGAGTCCATGTACAGATGTATCATTGGATCCCTATTGTACATGACTGCTAGTAGGCCAGACATTATGTATGCTACATGTGTTTGTGCTAGGTATCAAGCCTGTCCTAAGGAATCTCACTACACCTCTGTGAAGAAGATATTGAGATACCATAAGGGCAGCTTGCATCTTGGCCTTTGGTACCCTAAGAACAATGACTTCGAACTAACAGGCTTTTCAGATGCAGATTTTGCAGGTTGTAAAGAAGATAGGAAGAGTACAAGTGGTACTTGTCAGTTCCTAGGGAGAAGATTGATATCTTGGAGCAGCAAGAAACAAACCAGTGTGGCAATATCCACAGCTGAGTCTGAATACATTGCTGCAGGTAGCTGTTGTGCACAACTCCTTTGGACACAACATCAGTTGGAGGATTACAACCTCAAGGTAAGGGAATCTCCTTTGTATTGTGATTCATCCAGTGCAATATCTATTGCTAAAAATCATGTCTCTCATAGCAGGACTAAGCACATAGAGATTAGATATCATTTTATTAGAGAACATGTAGAGTGTAAAGACATCTGTCTTGAATTTGTCCCCACTGACAAACAAGTAGCTGATATCTTTACAAAGCCAGTGGATGAATCCAAATTCAATGCTTTCAAAATTGATCTTGGCATGCTTAGTGTAGAATAGTTGTAAATGTATGAGTAATAGCTGTCACTATTGTTGATTATGAATGGTGAATTATCAAACTTTACCTTACTATACACTACAACTTAGTGACATGACTAGGACCCATCTTAAGCCAAAATATCTACATTAGGTCTAAACCCTATAATCAGCTAAGATGCAAGAGTATGTTCAGCTGAATCAGCTGAGAAAAATCCCAGCTGAACCGCTCAGACAATCAAACTGTCCCAGCGGTTAACACTTTACTATCCCAGCGGCCTAGGTCTCCGTCTCAGTGGAACCGCTGAGACGAGGTATGTTATATATATAATCGGATAATTAACCCAAAAATTCCTTAACACAATAAGGTCTTTAAGTCCAAAAGCCTAGGGTTAATAAAAACGAAAATAAAATTCTATAAATAGATACTCTGTAACCTAAAACACACCACCAAGCCAAACCCTTAGCCGTCAAGACGATTCATCTTCTCTCCCGTCTCAGCGCCTCGATTTTCTGATTCCATGGCGCCAAAAATCTCGAAAGATCTCCTGGAGGGCTATGAAATCATAAGAGATGGATTCTCTCATGCCTCAGAAGAAATACGACACGTGATTCATCTAATGGAAGGTCAAGGTCTGGAGCATATGCTGTCTGAACCCTGCTGCATTCTCAGAACTGAAGTTCTAGAATGGTTCAACCATGTCAAACTATCTCCTTCCAAAAACATACTGATGTCCAAGATAGGAAGTGAGAAGATAAAGATTACTGCTAAAAGGTTGGAGAAGGTGCTGAAATTAACTCCCTGCAGTAAATCTGAAGAGGAGGAAATATCTGAAAAGGATAAGAGGACTGCCCTAAAGTGGACAGGATACAGTGATACTAAGACCAGTTGTCTAAGGAGGAAGTTCTTCAATCAACAGGGGAAGTTGTTGTCTGATATTGTGGGCAAAGCTATCCTATGCTAGCCTGGTTCACATGACACTGTCTCACAGTTCATGTTTGAATTAATGACAAGGATAATTCTGTCCAAGAGAACCTCATGGGGAGAAGTTATCTTTCAAAGGATAAAGGAATCTCTACAAGCCCCCAATATGGGAAGAATACTATCTCTGTACCTACAGAATAGTTATTCAGAGACCTTTGCAAACTCCAAGGGGTCAAATCTCCATTATCTGGAAAGAATGGACATTAAGACTCTGGATAGATTCTCCAGAGTGCTCCCTATGAGCCAGCCATCTGTGGCAAAGGAAAAGAATAAAGATTCATCTCAGCACAAATCAGACTCATCCTCAAAGTCAAATGGGTCTGAAAATGAAGATAGTCATGGGTCTGATAATAGATCTGGTAGCAACCCAATGAACATTGACAATGAAGAGGTCCCCAGGACGAATGAGGAGCCCCAAGGAAGTGTTATGCCCAATCCTGAGCCAACCCAGATGAATGCTGATCCAGCTGTTCATCTAGCTGAAGATGAATTTCCCAACTCACCTATCTATGATAAATTAGGATTTCAGCTAGGGCTCTTTTCTCTATCATTAGTATAGTCTAGGTGTCTAATTCATCAATCATTTTTCAGGTGACCTTAGACAAAATTTTCCTCCTAGAGATGCCCCAAGTGAGGGGGAGCATAGCCCAGCCTATGAAGGAGGAGGTGGGTATGCTAGTGGGGGAGAACATGAACAGGAATCAATCCCTCCAAATCTACAAGGTACACCTAATGCCCCATCTGAGGGGGAGCAGATCCCTGATAATGAGAGGGATAATGCTCAAAGTGGAGCTGAAGAGATGATTGAAAAGGAATTACCCCAGGAAAGGCCAGTTGCAGCTCTGGACACATCTGACCTGTTAAACTCAATACATATAATGATTGAGGGTCAGATGTTGTCTATAAAAGAGATTGTTGCTGAAAAGGTTCATGATGTATCTACCTAGATTAGGAATGAATTGCATACAACAAGAGCCGCATTGACTCAGGAGATCCAGGCCAGTGAGCAAAGAATGGAGTCAAGAGTGGCTGAAGTGAGAACTGAACTGAATGCCCAAGTTAATGATGTCAAAACTGCATCAGATCATATCCTTCTACATATGACAAGATGGTTTGAAATGGCCAAAACTACTGTTGCTGCCCAGCACACAGTTCTGAAGGATATTGCAGACCATCAAGGGGATTCCACAAAGGACATCACATATGTAAAGAATCATCTGTACAAAAATGAGAATGTCTGGAAAAAAAGCTGTTGCCAGAATGGCACAAATGGTCAACACATCAAGCAGCCAAGTCAAGTCCCACATTGACAAGGCAAAGGAATGCATTTTGGATGATGTGGACAACTCCTTACAAACTCTCTCTCAATCCATATTGGATTAACATTCTGAAATTGAGAAGAAGATAGTGGAACATAGCAAAGAAGGAGGGAGAAGATACTCAGTCTTCATGCTAAGCTGAAAGGAGCTCATATACAGCTGTATAACAACATGGAGTCCTCTCACAAACTGATACTCTCCAATCAAGAAGAATCCAGCAAGCAAATGGTGGAAGTGGTCAACAATGCTTCCAGTGCTATTCAAGAAAATATCCTTACCATGGCCAGAAAGGTAACTGATAATCAATGGGAGTCAAGCTTAAAGGTGCTGCAAGGAACAAGAATTGCTTTGAATCTGCCAATCTTGAACCCAAGCAGAGTTGAAGACTTTGACTTCCAAAGTCAATCAAATCTGATTGCTGATGAGAGAGCAGCAAAGAGGAGAAGGGTAGAGGGTATTCAAACTGCTGAAGAATACATGGCACAGAAGAGAATGGAAAGATTAGAGGATCCACTCCATGAAGATGACAATCTGGAGTTGGACACAATTGTTGTTAATACCTGGGTGAGCCATGGAAATCCAATGAAGGACATTGAGCATGTATACTCAGCTGCTGAGTGGATCAAACACCTTGAAAGGGAATCTTTAAGGGAAAGGATTCTCAAGGAAAATATGGTAAGAAGGGAAACTCCTTTAAGGATTCCCCCAAGATATCTTCCCAAGCCATTTTTGTACTTCAAAGTAAAGGAGAAGATCAAGGCTGCCGCTGAAGCTAGGAAAAGAAAGACTACAGATGGAGAAAGCTCTTCCCAGGGTCTATCTTAGAAGAACCAGCCTTGAAATTTTTGGATTGAATGTACAACTATTAGTTGAATTTTTCTTTTTCTCTGTACTGAACATTTACAATGAAATGAAATTTCATATTCTGATCATAATATTGTGTTTGTTACTATTGATATATGTACTATGTATTTATTATCTTTAGTATTCAGTACATTAAATGGGATGTTCAAATTGAAATGGATCAGTTATTACAGAAAATAGCTCTCCAATTGAGGGGAAGTAAATTCCCTGCTCAGGTTGAGGGGAAAATGGCATTACAGAAATGGATCTATAGATATTATCCCTCTATCCATAACTGGTTAAGGTTGAAGAAACCAGAAAGGGGGAGATAGGGCCAGTACCAATGCTGGAGAAAGGGGGAGAAAGGGCCAGTACCAATGCTGGAGAAAGGGGGAGAAAGGGCTAGTGCAAATGCTTAGGGTGTTAGGTCCTATACTTCACAGATCATTGATCTATAAGATCATTTTTTTTCTGTGATAAGATTTTTATTGTTAATGGACCTTAGCATTGGGGATGTTCTGCCTACTTCAAATAGGGGGAGATTGTTGGGTATATTGTCCTCAATATTACCTTGATTTAAAGAGGCATCACTCTCAATGCTAAGGACATATTGAATTTAACAAATCTATACTTGTGTAGGATATACAGGCACAGGTGACTCAAAAGGAAGGGCCAAGCATGGCCTTAGATAAGAAGAAATCATCTACAAGGAGATGAAGATCTGTCTCAGCATAACCGCTAAGATGATGGGTTAGAACCGTTGAGACGAGGAGTCGTCTCAGCGGATCCACTGAGAAGGAGACTGGAGCAACCGCTGAGAAGGGGACTGGAGCTGCTGCTGAGACTAGAAGCTGTCTCAGCCCAACCGCTGAGACTGGATGCCGTCTCAGCCCAACCGCTGAGACAGATCCAAATGTGCTGACGGGATCTGCTTTTGGCGCAAAGGACAATTGAGAGGGAAAAGCAAGTCCAATCTGTCCCATACTGTGTCAGGAGGATCGATATAGCCGTTGAAGCCTTCTGGAGGTATAAAAGAACAAGCTTGGGCACAACAACAAGTACTGTTCTATTGAGAAGCTTTTGCTACACGCCGCAATCGAGCATTCCCAATTCAGCCAGTTGAAGTTGTTCTCTACAGCTGAAGTTAATCTTCCAAGGGAGATTAGTTAGCTCTTCCTGTACACACTCAAGAAGGGCAAGTTGATCTTCTGCTTTGCTGAAGGAGAAGATCAAGGTGATACAAATCTGAAGCTGTTATTTTCATATCTGAAGAAAGGATTCAGAAGACCAAAAAGTAAATCTTTTATCCTCTGTGTTCAACTCAAACTCTATTATATCTTTGTAAGGCATTGTTGCCTTAGTGAAAGGCTGTTGAGCGTATCTGTAAAGCTGTGTTGACAGCTTGAGTGGTAAGACTTCTTGATAGGTCTGAGGTAGGAAATCTGTGGGATTTCTGAGTGGTAGGAGTTCATAACTCTGAGTTGTAGGGCTGCTGTGCCTGAGGTGTAGGGTTGTTGAGCCTGAGGTGTAGGGCTGCTGAGCCTGAGGTGTAGGGCTGCTGAGCCTGAGTGTAGGGCTGCTGTGCCTGAGGTAGGATCACTCTGGATCTGAGAAGTTCTGAGGAACTTGTGGTGTAAGCTCAAGGAGCTGAGTTTGGAGTTTGTGGCCTTGTCTAACACTCTGTTAGAAAGGTGAAGGGGTAAAGAGGACTACTCAAGACACCCTGTCTTGAGGAACCTCTATACATCCTTGTGTGCTTTCTGTGCTTGTGTTTTCTGCAGCTAGAAACCTTAGGTTTAAACACAGAAAATAAGTAGAACCTCTTTACCCCCCCTCTAGGTATTATTGACTACACCTATATAAACTATCACCTTCATCGGCCATCAACGGTTTCAGGATCAGAAACCGCCGTTGACCATCGCACCCGCTCTGTCCATTTCTCTTCCACAAATAATGCCAGTATACCTGCCACAGTATACTGCGCAGCCATCTCCGGCTATTCCATCCACCCAGTATGATCATTCGCAAGAGTCATTTACTCCTCTAAATGTTACCATGGACGAAGTCGTCCAAATCCTTCAGAAGAGGCCAGATTTTAAAAGGCCCGCTCCTCTAAAATCGGATGTTCGTAACCGAAATCCGAATCTCTAATGCAAATATCACAAGGAGGGAGGGCATCTGACCGAGGATTATCGGGCCCTCCGCTTATTGATAGAAAGGCTTTTGGGAGAGGGAAAGCTCCGAGGCCTAGTCCGAAAGGAAGTGACTGCTGGACCAGCAACTGAGAAAAAGAGGGAAGCGGTTGAGGTAAATTGGGAGTGTGCCGACTTTGAAGACGTCGACTGTTATGGAGATATTCATTCTTCAACTGAATGCATATAGGTAAATGATGTGGGCCCTGTGGGGGACATATATTACATTCATGGAGGGGTTGGAGCTGAATCATCTCGTAAACCAAGTATTGCGAGAGTCCTGAAGCAAGAAGTGGCGGCAACCACAACTTCTGCCCCTGAAAGCACAATCGTCACTTTCGGTCAAGATGATCTTCCTCCAAACGCCAATCCTTTTGACGACGCCGTGGTCATCAAAGCCATTATTGAAAATTATACAGTTCATAAAATCCTGATCGACACGGGCAGTTCTGTTAATCTCCTCTTCCATCCAAATTTTGATGCCCTGAAGACTGGGAAGCCTCTACTTTCTACCGAAGGGCCCCTTTACGGCTTCTCTGGAGAGAAGAACGAAGTGGAAGGTTCTGTAAAGCTCCTGGTTTCTCTGGGGGGAGTGGTGAAGCTGATCAACTTCATGGTGGTGGATGCCCCAAGCAACTATGGCGCCATCTTCGAAAGGCCCATTCTTAATGCCTACTGGGCAGTAGTGTCCACTTTCCACCTTGCCCTCAAACTTGCTGCTGAGGGAAGACAATACTGGATCCGGAGCAACCCAAAAGTGGCTCGGGAATGTTACGTGCAAACGGTCAATATGATTACCAACATTCCACTTCCCGAGTCCACGGTCGAAGTTCTTGAAGTTGTTGAATCTTCAAAGGCTGCTGAGGAGAGGAAGGATCGAGAAGGGGCTCACCTGGAACCTGCCTAGGCGACCTATGAAGTCCCCATTGCTGAGGGGGAAGACAAGAAGTTGATCATCAATGCGGAGCTGCCGGAAGAGGAGAAAGTGCAACTGATCTCCTATCTTCTGGAGAATCTGGATATCTTTGCCTGGTCAGCGGAGTATATGCCAGGGGTGGATCCGGACATGGATTGCCATCATCTCAACATATCTCCTGAGTTCAAGCCAGTCCAGCAAAAGAAAAGGGAAGTGGCAACCAAGCTGGCGGTGCCTATCAAAGAGGATTTTTCCAAGCTCCTGAAAGCAAACTTTATTTCTGAAATTCAATACCCCACGTGGATGTCAAACGTTGTAATGGTAAAAAAATCCGGTGGAAAGTGGCGCATGTGCGTGGATTTTACCAAACTTAATAAAGCATGCCCCAAAGATTGCTACCCTCTGCCTCAGATAGATGTCTTAGTAGATTCCGCGGTTGGGTATAATTTCATGAGCTTTCTCGATGCATTTTCTGGGTACCATCAAATCAAAATGCACAAACATGATATCCCGCACACTTCTTTCATCACGAACTATGGGTGTTACTATTAACTCATAATGCCTTTCGGCCTTAAAAATGCGGGTGTAACGTATCAAAGAATGATGGATACGGTTTTTAAACATCAAAAAGGCAGGAACCTTGAAGTTTACATCGACGGTCTCGTCCTCAAAAGTAAAACATTTTCAATACATTTGAAAGACCACGTAGAGACGTTCGCTACTCTACGGAGGTTCAAATTAAAATTGAACCCATTGAAGTGTGTTTTTGGAGCAAATAAGGGAAAATTTCTCGGTCATCTCCTCACTCCTGATGGCCTTGCACCGAACCCAGATAAGGTTAAGGCCATCCTCGATATGATTCCTCCTCGTAATACTAAGGAGGTCCAACAACTTGGAGGAAGCTTGGCGGGGCTGAGCAGGTTCATTTCCAAGTCAGGAGATAAAAGTGCTCCATTCTTTAAAACACTCCATGGAGGATCAAAGTTTGAATGAAGCGAAGTGTGCAACAAGGCTTTCGAACAGTTAAAAGTACAGTTGACTTCGACCCCTCTACTTCAAAGTCCCCGAGAAGGGGAAATATTGTTCTTATATTTGTGGGTCGGCCCAGATGCAGTGAGTTCTGTCCTCGTCTGGGAGGAAAAGAAGAAACAGTTTCCAATATACTATGTTAGCCATATCCTCAAGGATGCAGAAACAAGATGTTCGATCTTGGAAAAGCTAGCTTTGGCTTTGGTTATGTCATCACGAAGGCTTCACCCTTATTTTCAAGCTCATCCTATCCAAGTAATTACAGATCATCCTCTGAGAAGTATTCTTGAAAAGACAGATCATTCAGTGAGACTGGCCAAATGGGCTATCGAGCTGAGCGAGTTTGAAATGTCCTACATTCCCAGAACGGCAATCAAAGCGCAGGTCTTGGCAGATTTCCTTGTTGATACAACAGAATCCAGTCCCGAACAAGTGGATAAATCCCCTTTGCCTTGGGTTGTTTATGTGGATGGGGCTTCTGGTACAAACTCTGTGAGATCCGGAGTAGTTTTAATCAACCCAAATGACATCAAACTTGAACAGGCTATCAAGTTCTTCTTTCCAGTCACAAATAATCAGGCAGAGTATGAGGCACTTCTGGCCGGTTTGAGACTTGCAAAGGAACTAGGCATAGAACACATGCATGTCAAGACTGATTCGCTAGTGATAGCTTCTCAAGTTTTTGGGGAATTACAAAACAAGAGAACCAATGTTGAGGAAGTATCTGCTCTTTGTTAAGAAGGAGATCGGAAGATTCAAATCAATCACCATTGAGCATATTCCCAGGACACAGAACAAAGAAGTATATGAGTTGTCAAAGTTCGGTCTTCCATCAGGGGGAGTGACCTCTGAACTTTTTCATCCGGCAACAGAAGAAGGGGAACTCATGCAAATCGATCAAAATCCTTCCTGAAGGATCCTTATGAGCAATTCTTATCAAAAGGAGAATTTCATCAATCCATCAAAGACAGAAAGTGATTCAGAAGAAAGGAAGCCTATTATTACTTGATAGCGGGAGTCCTGTACAGGAAAACTTTGATTTCTCCCTCGGCACGGTGTGTTTCTGAGGAAGAAATTCCAACCATACTTTAGGAGGTTCATTCCGGGGAATGTGGTAGCCATTCCGGGGCAAAGACTTTGTAGAAAAGAATCTTGAGGCAGGGATACCTCTGGCTAACCGAGAAAAGATGCTGAAGTATTTGCCAAGCGATGCGTTTAGTGTCAGAAATTTGCTCCTCTTCAACATCTGCCCGTTCAATCGCTTAGATCAATAGCTGCACCTTGGCCCTTCGCAGTTTGGGGAATGGATCTCATCGGACCCTTCCCAATGGCTAGCATCTAGCGTTGTTTCATAATTATGATGATTGATTATTTCAGTAAGTGGATTGAAGCAAAGGCATTGGCAAAGACTACGACGCAGATTATCAAAAACTTCATCTGGGGAGAAATAGTTTGTCAACATGGAATCCCTCTAGCAATTGTCACTGACAATGGCCCACAATTCAACAATTCAGAAATGATAAACTTCTGTAATCAGGTTGGAATTGATCTTTGGTTCTCCTCGGTACATCATCCCAGGACTAACGGCCAGGTGGCAGCAAATAGGCAAATCCAGCAGCTTTTGATGAAGAGAGTCTTGAATCAAAGAGGGAATTGGGCAGAATAACTCCCTTCCATCCTTTGGACTCTCCGTACTAATCCATCTTCAGCTATGGGGGAGTCACCGTTCAAATTATCTCAGGGCTTGGAGGCAGTCGTTCCTATAGAATTCGAAGTGGTCACCCCCAGAGTTGTATATGCAAAGGAGGGAGGAGAAGCATGGATAGAGGATAATGATGAAGCTATCAAATACAGTCTTGGTTTGATTGAAGAGCTTCAGGATGAGGCAACAATCAGGCAGGAGGAAGTAAAAAAGAGAATGGCCAAATACTTTGACAGAAATGTCAGGGTTAAACATTTTGCAGTTGGTGATGTTGTGCTAAAGAAAGTTGATGCCGCAACCAGGACATGCAACATCGGAAAACTAAATCCCAACTGGGCAGGGCCTTTCATTATTAAGGAGGTACTGAAGAGCGGGGCTTATCGCCTCCATACAAGTGAAGGAAAGGACATCTCATGCACCTGGAGCGGTGACGATCTTAAACAGTTCTATCCTTAAAATGTCTTCTTCATTTCTTGCATTTTTTGGATATTTCAATAAAAAGCCCCATACTGACACTTCTCCATGTCTGGTGATTCTTTTTACACTTTTTATATATCTCCCTCACTGAACCGTGGAGACATCGCCAAGTTCTGCTCGAACCCCCTCGGAGTGTAGTCATTAGCGTAAAACCACGAAGATCATGTGTAGCGGGGATTTTTCGCACACGTGTAGTGGTAGCTTGCCAATTCCCGTGCGGTGGTCTTCGGAACCTTGGATCCCATCTGATATCTAACACACCCCTGCATCAAGGGAGGTCAAGGTGAATGTTAGCTCTATCATGCCCAGAGAGGGATATAGTTACATCTTTGATGATCTTTCTGAGGAAATCAATGTTCGCCGCCTAGGCCCACCTGCCCAACTGATCATCTTTGTCTGTGACCATCGAATACTCCAAGGTACTCTCAAGCGATGCCTAAAAGGGACCCACAACTGAGTTGATCTCTCTGAGGAAAGCAATGTTCGCCGTCTAGGCCCACCTGCCCAATTGATCAACTCGGCTTGTAACCCTAGGCAAGAGAGCAGTTGAGTCGCTTACAACCCTTATGACCACTTGAGGAAAGCAATGTTCGCCGCCTAGGCCCACCTACCCACTTGGTCATCTGGGTCTGTACTTACCTTTTTTCTTTATTTCTACAGCTCTTATGACCACTTGAGGAAAGTAATGTTTGCCTCCTAGTCCCACCTGCCCACTTGGTCATCTGAGTCTGTAGCCATTTCTTATTTCATTACAGGAAGTTATCTCATCTCATATGGTCTTTCTGGACCATTAGGGGAGAAAACAGGATTTTAACAGGTACATAGTAGACCGGGTGGTTTGATTATTAAATCGCCTGGTTTGAAATAAGTAGGTACAATATATTGTATCTGGCGGTTTGAAATCTTTAAACCGATCGATTCGGTTATATCATGCGGTTTTAAACAGATCAGTTGTAGAACGGGTTATCATAAAATGCCATAAGGCAGGGACCAGGATATCAATTATAACCGTGACCGGTCAGTCTTCTCATTCGATCTGTAATTCTATCATCCTTATGGGTATCAGTTCTATCAGCTCGGTTAAAAACAGGCTTTTCACAGGAAAGTGATTATGATTCTTATGGGGATGGAAATCATTACCAAGTATCAAGTCACTGACCGCCCAAGTTATATATAGGCCACATGGGCATATCAATTAATGTTTATACTTACAAGGAATGGACTTACAAAAATCTTAATTACAGGTCATTCGAGATAAATTCTAACCTCGCGACCTGTTGGTTGTTTTCTTATGACTTCGTATTCTCTATTTTGCAAAGCAATTATGTAAAGCCGGGTAACAATCGCGCGACTTGGTATCAAATATATGGAGCCATCTAATCGCAAGGGGCGAGTAGCGACCTGTGATAACACTGCAATTATGCGGAAAAAGAAGCTTCCAGAACATTTTATAACCTACGAGGCAAGGTCGCGCGGTCTCCGGCTAGAACTACTATTTTCGAAATCTCTTCGGGATATGAAAATATGCGGGGATTATGTTTACCCAGAAGACCTCCTCCGAGTAGCACTTCTCGCAGACCGGGCGGTCTGAGGAAGCAAGTCGCCCGATTCAGATTCAACAGGGTCCAACAGCACCGGCCAATACAAACTGGGCGGTCGGATAGAATTCAGGTCGCCTCCAAGGATTGAAGATTTTCAAGGCTCAATTCCAGAGGGCAAGCCGCGGTCTCAGGTCGGAGACCGCCCGGGTTGCATCATTGCCTTGATTGCAACATCTTCAGTCTCCGGCCAGGACAGATCGGAAGCGCAAGCCGCCAGACCGCGCGACTTCATTCTTTTCTCCTTTCTGTATCCCGTCACCACCTACCCGATTCTCATGTACCCGGGTAGGAGGTTTTTTTGTCCCTGCCCGTTCGGGCATGCCCCCAAGCCTATAAATAGGGGGCGAAGATGTTCCCAAGACACGCACACTCGAATCCTGGAGCTCGCTTGTTAGAGCTGGGGTCTCGAGTTTACTGTCTTGCGACCTGTCTGAGCAGCCGGCTTCTACTTTCCTGGTTCTTTAAACCGTTGTAACTTCTTCATTTGAATCAAAGGAAAGCCCGTCATAGGAGTGGCATTCGTCGTGACTGTCGAAGTCTGGCCACGACCGCTGCCAGCGGTCTAACTTTCTCTGACGAAATAGTAACCGGCAGCCCGCAGCCTCCGATTTCCTTCGGAGGTGCATTTCTGGATTCAACACTTGCGAATCATCATATTGGGGAGATGGAACAGCTGGAGGTGGCTGTGCAGTATATTGTGGCAGATATACCAGCATTATTTGTGGAACGACCATGGATGGAGCGGGTGCGATGGCCAACGACGGCTTCTGATCCTGAAACCGTTGATGGTTAATGTAGGATTGTTTATGCTTGTAGTTCCTTCCCCTCTGGGAACGGGGCTCGAAATGATGTTGATTTGCTTGTGGATGAGTGAGGGATGAATTGGGTTGCTCCTTGTCGCTAACCAACTTTGCGACGTACCCGAGGTTACTCTTTTCACCCCTTATGAACATATTTGCTAAACTTATCATCTCCTGATAAGTCCTTGGCTCTCTAAAGTTTGCTTCAAACTTCAGGGAGCCTTCCCTCAAGCCATGAATAAGGGCCACCTTGTACAATTCTGGATCCACATTTTGGACCTCCATGATTTCGTTTTGGAATCGATCCACGAAACGGGCCCACGTTTCGTCTTCTCGCTGCCTGATTTCAAAATGGGCCGCTGGGCCACTTTTTCTTTGCTTAGAAGTGGAGAACCTGAGAAGAAACTCCCTGCGTAGCTCAGCGAAGCAGCTGATTGATCTGGGATGCAACCCATAGAACCACTCCCTTGCTTGCCCATCAAAGGATGTCACAAGGAGCTTGCATTTAGTTGCATCTGTAAGGTTTCTCAAAGCGATGGCCGACTCGAAGGCCTGGAGATGGATAGTAGGATCAGTTTCTCCATTGTATGCCGGCAGGCCCGGCTCCCTGAAATAATTTGGGGCTGGCTCCCCTCAGTCTTCGTCCACGAATGGAGAGGTTTCTTCAGCATCCTCATACAGAAGAGGGACAGAGTAGTAAGCCGCCTGGGCTGCGGCTACTCGCGGACAAGCCGCCTGGTAGGAAGAGTGGGCTGCGGCTTCTGGTGGGTAGAAAAGGCGTGCTGCGTGAGAAGCCGCCCCATGGAAGTCGAGAACTCGGGCCGGCATGCTTTGCGCAGCCTCTTGATAGAAGTTTTGCCGGGCTGCAAAACCTTCTTGTAGAGAGAGGAAATTGGCGACTTGCGGTACGGGTACGGAGGAGGACGAGGAGGGACCGGAGTCACCTCCTAGTTAACTGCGGCCTGCTGAGGGACTAGCCGCTCGGTTAACAATGCTAAGGCCTTACTAATCACTTCCAGATGCTGATCAGTTGCCTTTTGAGCCCGCTTGGCTTCTCTCTTCGACTGCTCCAAGGCCTCCCATAGGGAATCTTCACTATGGTCGGAGCAGTTTCCTAGAGGGAACTGGCGGTATGACATATTTGTCAAAGATTTCACTAACAGTCCGCGATCTGAAGGTCGCATGTTTCTATTGGATCCAGAAATCCACCTCTGAAGGAAAACGGAGGCTTCGGGATGTCGGTTACTATTTGATTAGAGAAAATTAGAACGTTGGCAGCGGTCGAGGCCAGACTTCGCCCTTCACGGCAAATGCCACTCCTGTGACGAGCTTTCCTTTGATTCAAGTGAAAAGGTTACAGCGGGTTACAAAACTAGGAAAGGAGAAGCCGGCCGGTCAGACAAGTCGCAAGACAGTGAACTCGACACCACAACTCTAACAAGTGAGCTCCAGGATTCGAGTGTGTGTGTCTTGGGAATGTCGCCGCCCCCTATTTATAGGCTCGGGGGCTGCCCAAACGGGAAGAGATAAAATAATCGCCTGCGAGGGTACAGGAGAATCGGGTAGGCGGTGACGGGATACAGAAAAGAAAAAGAGACGGGCCGCGCGCTGCTTGGCGTCCTGAGCATCCGATCTGTAATGGCCAGAGTCAGAGTACGCTGCGATCAAGGTAATGATGCAGCCCGGGCGGTCTCTGACCTGAGGCCGCGGCTTGCCTTCTAGACTTGAGTCTTAGCAGTCTTCAATCCTGGGAGGTGGTCTGGATACTATTTAGACTGCCTGGTTTGTTCAGGCTGGACCGAGAGACCTGTTAGTTCTAGAGCTGGGCGACTTAATGCAGCAAACCCCACATTACCACTACAACTCAATGTATATCGACCACTAAATGAACTAGATTGCGTAAAACTTGCTCTCCATTGAATGTAGGGCTCAGATCTCATTTCGTAGAGGTTTTATGGGAAAAAATCAGACAACTTGATCAAAAGTTTTGGCTGTTTCAAGTTTAGGTGTCATTTGGAGCAAAATTTCTCATTACCAGTGCAACCCGCTATATATCGATAACTAAATGAACTGCAATGGGTATAACTTTGCTTTAATGAATGTAGGGCTCCGAGCTCATTCCTAAAAGGTGTTGTGGGGGTAAAATCAGACAACCGAATCAAAAGTTATTAATGTATAAAGTTTGAGTGTCATTTGTAGCTAAATCTCTCACTTTCACTACAAACCGCATCTAAATTTCTTTCATTTTGGAAATTTATGTGTCATTTAGAGCTAAATCTCGCATTACCATTACAACCCACTGTATATCGACCTCTAAACGGGCTTGAATGGGTTAAAATTGTCCTCCATTGTATTTAGGGCTCTGATCTCATTCCGAAAAGGTATTGTGGGCGAAAATCTGACAACCGGATCAAAAGTTATGGATGTTTGAAGTTTAGGTCTCCTTTCGAGCTAAATACCTTATTACCAACCCGCTGTATATTGACCACTAAAAAAATTGGAATGGGTAAAACTTGTTCTTCATTGGATGTAGTGCTCCAAGCTCATTCCAAAAGGGTGCTGTGCGAAAAAATCGGACAACCAGATCAAAAGTTATGGCTGTTACACTTTATGGGTCAAGAGGAGCTAAATCCCTCATTACCATTGAAACCCGTTGTATATTATTGACCACTAAAATGAGATGGAATAGTTTAAAATTGTGCTCCATTGGATGTATGCCTCCGTGCATATTCCGAAAAGGTATTGTGGGCAAAAATCAAACATACAATTCAATAGTTATGGCTGTTAGAAGTTTAGGTGTCGTTTGGAGCTAAATTTCACATTACCGATGTAATGCGCTATATATCGACAACTAAATGAGCTGAATTCGGAAAAAACTAGTGCTCCAATGAATGTAGTGCTCCGAGCTCATTCCGAAAAGGTGTTGTGGGGTAAAATCAGACAAACTCATCAAAAATTGTTGCTGTTTAAAGTTTGAGTGTCATTTGGAGCTAAATCTCTCATTTTCACTACAACCTACATTAAAATTTTTGGCATTTTGAAATTTATGTATCATTTGGAGCTATATCTCATAGTACCACTATAACTCACTGTGTATCGACCTCAAAACGAGCTGGAATGAGTTTAAATTGTTCTCCATTGGATTTAGGGCTTCGATCTCATTCTGAAAAGGTACTGTGGGAGAAAATGAGACAACCAGAAAGGTGTTGTCTTATTCTCGAATTGGTAAATCTTATTCTCTATTGGATGGAGAATACGAGCTCTTTCGTAAAAAGTGTTTTGCGCAAAAAGCGAACAACCGGATCAAAAGTTATGGCTGCTTGAAGTTTCGGTGTAATTTGGAGCTAAATCCCGCATTACCACTGGAACCCAGTGTATATCAAACAATAACCAAACTTGAAAGGTTATATCCTACTCTCCATTGGTTGTAAGGCTCTGAGCTCATTCTAAAAAGGTATTGTGGGCAAATATTGGGCAAATGGATCAAGAGTTCTGTCTGTTTGAAGTTTATGTGTCATTTGGAGCTAAATCCCACATTAATAATGAAACCCCTTATAGATCAACCACTAAATGAACTGGAATGTGTAAAACTTGTTGTCCATTAGATGTAGAGCACCGATCTCATTATGGAAAGGTGTTGTGGGCAAAAAGTAGACAACCAGATCAAAGAACTCGATTGAGTAAATCCTATTCTTCATTGAATGTATGGCTCTGAGCTCATTCCGAAAAGGTGTTTTTGGCATAATCCGGACAACCGGATCAAAAGTTATAGCTGTTTGTAGTTTAGGTGTCAGTTGGAGCTAAATCCCACATTACCACTGCAACTCAATGTATATAGACAATTAAATGAACTAGATTGGGTAAAACTTGCTCTCTATTGAATGTAGGGCTCAGATCTCATTTCGTAGAGGTTTTGTGGGAAAAAAATCAGACGACTTGATCAAAAGTTTTGGCTGTTTCAAGTTAAGGTGTGATTTGGAGCTAAATTTCTCATTACCAGTGCAACCCGTTATATATCGACAACTAAATGAATTGCAATGGGTAAAACTTGTGCTTTAATGAATGTAGGGCTCCAAGCTCATTCCAAAAAGGTGTTGTGGGGGTAAAATCAGAAAACCGGATCAAAAGTTATTGTTGTATAAAGTTTGAGTGTCATTTGGAGCTAAATCTCCCACCTTCACTACAAACCGCATCTAAAATTCTTTCATTTTGGAAATTTATGTGTCATTTGGAGCTAATTCTCGCATTACCAGTACAACCTACTGTATATCGACCTCTAAACGAGCTTCAATTTGTTAAAATTGTTCTCCATTGGATTTAGGGCTCCGATCTCATTCCGAAAAGGTATTGTGGGCGAAAATCTGACAACCGGATCAAAAGTTACGGATGATTGAAGTTTAGGTCTCCTTACGAGCTAAATACCTTATTACCAACCCACTGTATATTGACCACTAAACAAACTGAAATGGGTAAAACTTGTTCTCCATTGTATGTAGGGCTCCGAGCTCATTCCAAAAAGGTGTTGTGCGAAACAATCGGACAACCACATCAAACGTTATGGCTATTACAGTTTATGGGTCAAGAGGAGCTAAATCCCTCATTACCATTGAAACTCGCAGTATATTGACCACTAAAATGAGATAGAATAGTGTAAAATTGTGCTCCATTGGAGGTATGCCTCTGTGCATATTCCGAAAAGGTGTTGTGGGCAAAAATCAAACATACAATTCAAAAGTTATGGCTGTTAGAAGTTTATTTGTCGTTTGGAGCTAAATTTCGCATTACCGATGCTACCCGCTATATATCGACAACTAAATGATCTGGAATGGGAAAAACTAGTGCTCCAATGAATGTAGTGCTCTGAGCTCATTCTGGAAAGGTGTGGGGGTAAAATCAAACAACCGCATCAAAAAGTGTTGCTGTTTAAAGTTTGAGTGTCATTTGGAGCTAAATCTCTCATTTTCACTACAACCCGCATTAAAAATTCTGGCATTTTGAAGTGTATGTGTCATTTGGAGCTAAATCTCAAATTACCACTACAACTCACTGTATATCGACCTCTAAACGAGATGGAATGGGTTTAAATTGTTATTCATTGGATTTAGGGCTCCGATCTCATTCCGAAAATGTATTGTGGGCGAAAATCAGACAACCGGAAAGGTGTTGTCTTATTCTCGAATGGGTAAATCTTATTCTCAGTTGGATGGAGAATACGAGCTCTTTCTGAAAATGTGTTGTGCGCAAAAAGCGAACAATCGGATCAAAAGTTATGGCTGCTTGAAGTTTAGGTGTAATTTGGAGCTAAATCATGCATTACCACTGGAACCCAGTGTATATCAAATAATAAACGAACTTGAATGGTTATATCCTACTCTCCATTGGTTGTAGGGCTCTGAGCTCATTCTAAAAAGGTATTGTGGCCAAAAATTGGGCAACTGGATCAAGAGTTTTGTTTGTTTGAAGTTTATGTGTCATTTGGAGCTAAATCCCATATTACCAATGCAACCCACTGTAGATCAACCACTAAACAAACTGGAATGGGTAAAACTTGTTGTCCATTGGATGTAGGGCACCGAGCTCATTCCAAAAAGGTGTTGTGGGAAACAATTAGACAACCGGATCAAAGATATGGATGTTTGAAGTTTAGGTGTAAATTGGAGCAAAATCCCTCATTTCCACTGCAATCCACTATCCGTCGACCACTAAATGAACTCGATCGAGTAAATCCTATTCTTGATAGGATGTATGGCTCTGAGCTCATTCCGAAAAGGTATTTTGGGCATAATCCGGACAACCAGATCAAAAGTTATAGTTGTTTGAAGTTTAGGTGTCGGTTGGAGCTAAATCACACATTACCACTGCAACTGTTGAATCCGGAAATGCACCTCTGAAGGAAATCGGAGGCTGCGGGCTGTCGGTTACTATTTGACTAGAGAAGGTTAGACCGCTGGAAGCGGTCAAGGCCAGACTTCGCCTGTCGCGGTGAATGCCACTCCTGTGATGGGCTTTCCTTTGATTCAAATGAAGAAGTTACAGCGGGTTACAAAAGCAGGAAAGGAGAAGCTGGCCGGTCAGACAGGTCGCAAGACAGTAAACTCGAGACCACATCTCTAACAAGCGAGCTCCAGGATTCGAGTGTGCGTGTCTTGGAAACCCCGCCGCCCCCTATTTATAGGCTCAGGGGCCTCCCCAAATGGCCAGGGATAAAATACCCGCCTACCCGGGTATAGGAGAATCGTGCAGGCGGTGACGAGATACAGAAAGGAGAAAAGAAAGAAGCCGCATGGTCTTGGCAGCTTACGCATCCAAACTGTCCTGGCCAGAGACCAAAGATGTTGTGATCAAGGCAATGATGCAACCCGGGCGGCCTCTGACCTCAGACCGCGACTTGCCTTCTGGACTTGAGCCTTGACAGTCTTCAATCCTTGGAGGCGACCTGAATTCTATCAGACCGCCCGGTTTGTACTGGTCAGTGCTGATGGACCCTGTTGAATCCGAACCGGGCGACTTGCCTCCTCAGACCGTCCGGTCTGCAAGAAGTAATATCCGGATGGCGGTCTACTGGGTAAACATAATCCCCGCATATTTTCAAATCTCGAGGAAATTTTGAAATTATTAGTTCTAGCTGGAGACCGCGCCCGGTTTGCTCTGAAGTTTTATAAAAAGCCTTGAGATCCCTTCATGCTGCATATTTCCTTTAGAATCAAGGAAAGCTACTCGCCAACCGCGGTTAGGATTTTTCAAGATGACAACCTTTTGATCCGAATGAACTTCCTCAAACATCTCCAAGTCCGCGTGGACAAGAGCGGAGACCAGAAGAAAGAAAAGGAACGAAAGAAAAAAGACCGGAAGAAAGGCCATCGGTCTGGGAAACCCACAGGGGTTATCCCAAAACCCTCTGCGGATCTATCGCCCCCGAAGATGCCTGAAGAGCCCGAAGCGGGTAGTTCTATACCACCGAAAGATCCTCCGACACCTTCTGAATAGCTGGATTCGGATGTCATTTTGCCAAAGAATGGGGAGTCCACCCCTTCTGACAAGGCGGGCTCAAGCAAAGCAGCACCAAAGGCCGGAGAAACCGCGTCCTTTGACATTGAAGTTACACCTTCTTGGAACCCCCTTCTCATGATGTGTGAGGGAGAAGAAGGGGTGGTCAACTCTCCCAAACCGGATGAGTTGACCACTCCTTTGATAGTGGTGGATTGCAACTCCAGTTCCTCTCCTTCAGCGAAGCCGGAAACGGGTAAAAAGAAAAGGAAGAGAACCGAGACAGAGGCAGAACGGATAGCGAAGAAGGTCCGGAAGATGAGAACCAAGAGCAAAGAATTCTACAAGAAACCGACAGAGGCTTGCCTCCAGACCGACCCACGCATCAAGGAAGAGGTTTAAGAACCGGTTACCCCTTCTGCCAACCCGGACGGTTTAACTTAGGATTCTCTGGATAGTACGACCCTCAACGATATTTTAAAAAGTGTTGATGACCTCCAGAAGGGGGACAAACATCTTGACAGCCCTGTGACCTCAAATTGTGCAGACCCCCCTGGCGAGAACGTCGATAAAACCGAAGAGCCCGCACAGAAGGAAGATGACCAGACGATGACCGGGCTGCGCTTGATGAATGTGAAGGCAGAGGAGGGGAGACGGGCTCTGCACAAGCCTCAGCCACCAAATCCTTTCGCACCAGGTAAGCGCGATGCGGGTTGTAACCCTGTCCGCTTCTTCATTCCACGACCTCGAAAGAATGCTTTGTTATTGAACCCGCTTCCGGGTTATTTTCCATCTGCGACTCAAATTTCTGTTATCAAAATAAGGCAGAATGAGCGATTTTGGAGGGAGCAGTGCCGTAGGATGCACCCTGAACAGTCGCGACGTCATGTGCACTCAGGCATTTTATCTTTTAATACTCTGTTGAACTATTTGCTTTCGGCTATGCTAACCGCACTCTCTAGTTTCCTTCGCAGACAAACCAGAAGACGCAGTGAGGCCGGGAAACCTCATATCCAGCCTGCCCCCGTTGTTCCAGGCGCCGAGCCTTGCATAGACCTCAAACTCTGGGCAGGAGGAGTTGGCCAACCTTCAATGCCTTTTTGGCAACTTGGAAGGGACGGTGACGGAGATTGAATGCCGGGAGGAAGCCGCCAGGGTTGCTCAGGAAATAGAGAAGAAGGCGCGGCAAGAGGATCAACATATGCTTGAAGCCCAGCTGAAGGCCGTGCGAGCTGCACTAGAGACTGAGAAGAAGGCACGACTAGAGAGGGAGAGTTTACTGGAGGCTCAGTTGGAAGCCGCTCGGGCTGCCCCGGAGGCTGATAAGAGGGCACGACTGGAGCAGAGGGCTACTCTGACCGCGCGGCTTGAGAGAGAGAAGAAAACAACTTCAAAGCTCGATAGCGATTGTCGTTACTATCACGAGAAATATCTGCGCTTGACCAGGGAAATCGGCGGAAGCCGGAGACCCGTGAATGATGAGAGGGTGCAATTGTCGATCCACCCGACTGTTGGAGCGACCTCAGATCCTCCACCAGTTAGGGCGGCCGATCCTATGATCGATGAAGCTGCTAGAATTCCTACTCGTGTGATTTTTGTTGCACGGGTAGAGGTGGATGTCGGGCGGCTTCATAGTACGATTAACCATCTTCATTATCATTCAAGACAAATTTATAGTCTCCTTAATCAAACCAGTGATCAAGTCGCTCAACTTCATCGTGAAGACCCTTCCATTGAGAATCCTCGATCGTGAGCGTTCTTTAAAGAACAATGTGTAATATTATTCGGATAATCTGTTTGCCGAATATTTATTTGATAACTATCTTTTACTGCCTTTTAATGTTTGTGTAACCCGTGCGGACTGGTTTTGAATATTTGCTGTCTGTGCCTTTGAATCTCTTGAATGTTATCCGAACTTCCTGACAGGTTGCGCGGCCTGTAATGTATGCTTGAAGCTTTCCTCCTTGAGCTTAATTAATATGATGATGAAGGTTACCGACTGCGCGGCCTGTGTTATAAATATTCTCTTCGTTGTGCCCCTTCGTTAAACTTGTTATGCAGGTTTCTAACTGCACGGTTAGTCCTTGTATCCGCCGCATGATTTTACTATTTGCAGATCGTTGGTCCTTATAAGTAGTAGACATCCCGAGGTTCATTCGCACTTCGGAAATGGCGCGGGCTAAGAGCAAGTCAAAGCGGACTGAGAAGGTTAAGGCCGTGCGAACTGATGCGGTTTCCGCCTTTCACTCTGCTGATCACAAGGAGTGCCGCCTGACCAAGGCTGAGTTGGACGAATTCATAGAAAAGCACATGGCAGGGAGTCCCCTACTCGCGCGGCTTCCACTCCGCGATGAGCGGATAAACTCTTCCACCCCAAATCAAAATGTAATCCCCATCGTTCATTTCGACTGCGGCTTAAAGTTTCCACTGCCCCTTGAAGTTATTCACATTTTCGATCATTACGGAGTTGTGCCCGGACAACTCCCGCCGAACTCCATCGCCTCCATCTACAGTTTCATTTCTTATCTGCGGTCTAAATGGGTCAGATTTTCGATTGACCTGTTCAGAAAATTCTTCTCCGTGCGGTCTATCCCAGATGCCGGAACCTCGAGTTTTAGAGGGCACCTTTACTTCACATGCCGGGGAATGAAGGTCGTCATCTTTGCGAATAAGGTGACGAGCTGGTCGGAGTGATACGCGATATTCGAAGACCACCTCGGGTTGTTACAAGTTAACCTGCAGGTGCGAAGTGCGGCGGATTTCCAGACAGTCAAGATCGGAGAGGCCGAGTCAAAGATCTTTGAATACCTGGAGAACGAGCGGCTTGATGTGAACCCCTGCATCCTGCTTTTCGTAGATTTGGAGGATGTCCGGCCTGAGGATAGTAATTTTTCACAACTCGCTGCTTCGTGATCGCCCGGACTTCTTTGTTAAGCCTTGAACTTTGCTTCGCAGCTGCCACCATCGTTCTGCGGAACAAACCGGTCAGCCTGGTCGTACCGGTCTTGACCCAGATGGAGAGGCGGAATAGGAAGACCAAACCTCAATCATCCGAGGAGGAAATCTCGTCTTCTTCAGGCGAGTTTGAGCTCCTTCGCTCATGCATCAACCCGCACGACCTGAAGGGCAAACCGATGGTCCTTTGGCACCGAGATGGGATTGTGTACATGTTTCAACTGCGCTCCCGTTCTGGGGGAGCAAAAGAGTTAGCCGTCATGCACTAGCCACCGGAGACGCTATGTATGGTCGGAAAACGTTGAAAAGATTGAAGAAGGTTCCGGAAGAGGATCTGTCCCGAGTAGCTGCGCAAGACGGTGCGTGGGGCTTTGCGCCTAATCACTTCATGGCTTTGTCATACAAGGGTTAGTCTCGACCCACGTATATTTGGAAAAGAAAAGTGCCGGACAGGCCAAGGAGATCGCCCGGCTAAGGGAGATTGTGGCGGAAAGTTATCTGACACATATTCGTGGGGACTGTTTTCTTCAAGCCATGCGACTTAAGATCATTCTTTCTCCTCTTTACAGCATTAGTATGACATGGACAACCCGGCCTTCCAGGATGAAGTCTTTCCTCATGTTGCCAACGGGATTGACTCCGCCCTCAACCGTCTGAGAGATCGCGACGGTCTAGCTGTGGGTTTCGAAGATTCCACTTTTCCGGCCTGAAGGGCCAATTTGATGAGATGAATCTCAAAGACAAGGGAAAGAATAAGGTCGAGTCTAGCAGCTCGGAAAAGGCCGAAGATGAAGATGATGAGACCGCCGCGGATAAGGAAGCGGCTGCGGTTGACGAGGCCACTATGGAGAAAGAGGTTGTTGCTGATAATGCGAAGGAAAGCAGCTCAGGCTAGGAATCCAGCGACTCCGGAGAATAAGCCGGACGGTCTAAGCAGCGGAAGTCGGGCGACTCGGGTAGCTCAAGCAGTGGCTCGTCAAGTTCCTCATTGAGCAGTGAAGGCTACTCGCCCGATGTTAACGTTGATGGGAGCGAGGACTTGAATTCTCCTGCAGGAAAAAAGCTCAAGCCGGACAAATAGTTATGTCTGTTATTTTACTTGTACTGTTTTCTATTTTGCGTAACCGTCGGCTTGATTTTGTTAGCCGGTTGGTTAAAAAATGATGTAAAGATATTTTGACAATGAATGAAAAAGCTTTTACCTGTTTTGCCATCTGTTCTTTGCGACTTACTTATGATTATTGCGATCTCTTTCCTTTTAGAACTGTAAGCCCTTTTGATCAGGTCGTGCGGTTTAATATTAACACAGAGTTAGAATTTTAACTAGATTGCCGCCCAAAAAAGGCTGTCCGGGCGGCCCGTTCCTTCGATCCTGACTCGGCGAATTCGATATAACCCGAAGAAACGTCAGTCATGATATCTTGACGAATACTCGATGCGGTTACAATATACAATCGAGCGGATAGTAATTCAAGCTCTGCAGGATCTCAATATGAATGTCTTGAGCCAACCAGAAATCGAACGCAATCTTAAGCCACTGTAATAATTCTATCCCGATTATGTGCTTTGTGTGATTAGATAGCTCCATATATTTGAGACTTAGCAGCGTGATTATTTCCCGGCTTTACATAATTGCTCCGCAAAATAGAGAATACCAGGTCATAAGAAAGTAACCAATAGGTCGCGCGGTTAGTATTCAATTCGAACGACCTGTAATTCAGATTTCTGTAAGGCCTATCCTTGTGAGTATAAACATTAATTGATAAGCCCGTGTGGCCTATATATAACTCGGGCGGTCAATGACTTGATACTTGATATTGATTTCCATCCCCATAAGAATCATAATCACTTTCTTATGAAAAACCTATTTTTAACCGAGCGGTTAAAGCTGATACGCATAAGGATGGCAGAATTATAGATCAAATGAAAAGATCAACCGGCCACGGTTATACTTGATATCTTGACCCTTGCCTTATGGCATTTTATGACAACCCGTAATAAGACTGACGGTTCAAAGCAGCGTGATATGATTGAACCGGTTGGTTTAAAGATTTAAAACCGCCTGATATATTATAGTCGCCTGATATAATTGAACTGATCGGCTTAAAGATTTAAAACCGTTTGATATATTATGTTGTACCTGCTTATCTCAAACCGATCGGTTTAATAATCAAACCGCCCGGTCTACTATATACCTGTCAAAATCCTGTTCTCTCCCAAATGGTCCAAAAAGACCATATGAGGTGAGATAACTTCCTGTAATGAAATAAGAAATGACTAAAGACTCAGATGACCAAGTGGGCAGGTGGGCCTAGGCGACGAACATTGCTTTCCTCAAGTGGTCATAAGAGCTATAGAAATAAAGAAAAAAGTAAGTACAGACCCAGATGACCAAGTGGGTAGGTGGGCCTAGGCGGCGAACAATGCTTTCCTCAAGTGGTCAAAAGGGCTGTAAGCGACTCAACTGCTCTCTTGCCTGGGGTTACAAGCCGAGTAGATCAATTGGGCAGGTGGGCCTAGGCGGCAAACATTGCTTTCCTCAGAGAGATCAACTCAGTTGTGGGTCCCACTTAGGCATCGCTTGAGAGAACCTAGGAGTATTCGATGGTCACAGACTAAGATGATCAGTTAGGCAGGTGGGCCTAGGCGACGAACATTGCTTTCCTCAGAAAGATCATCAAAGTTGTAACTACATCTCTCTCGGGGCATGATAAAGCTAACAATCACCTAGACCTCCCTTGATGCAGGGGTGTGTTAGATATCAGCTAGAATCCAAGGTTCCGAAGACCACCGCACGGGAATTGGCAAGCTACCACTACACGTGTGCGAAAAGTCCCCGCTACACAAGATCTTTGTGGTTTTACGCTAATGACTACAATCCGAGGGGGTTCGAGCAGAACTTGGCGATGTCTCCGCGGTTCAGTGAGGGATATACATAAAAAGTGTAAAAGAACCACCAGACATGGAGAAGTGTCAGTATGAGGCTTTTTTATTGAATATCCAAAAAATGCAGGAAATGAAGGAAACATTTAAGGATAGAACCGTTTAAGATCGTCACTGCTCCAGGTGCGTAAGATGTCCTCTCCTTCGCTTGTCTGGAGGCGATAAGCCCCGCTCTTTAGTACCTCCTTAATAATGAAGGGCCCTGCCCAGTTGGGATTTAATTTTCTGATGTTGCCTGTCCTGGCTGCGGCATCAACTTTCTTTAGTACAACATCACCAACTGCAAAATGTTTAACATTGATGTTTCTGTCAAAGTATTTGGCCATTCTTCTTTTCACTTCCTCCTGCTTGATTGTTGCTTCATGCTGAAGCTCTTCAATCAAATTCAGACTGTATTTGATAGCTTCATCATTATCCTCTATCCATGCTTCTCCTCCCTCCTTTGCATATACAACTCTGGGGGTGACCACTTCAAATTCTACGACTGCCTCCGAGCCATGAGATAATTTGAACGGTGTCTCCCCCGTAGCTGAAGATGGAGTAGTACGGAGAGTCCAAAGGATGGAAGGGAGTTGTTCTGCCCAATTTCCTCTTTGATTCAAGACTCTCTTCATCAAAAGCTGCTGGATTTGCCTATTTGCTGCTTCTACTTGGCCATTAGTCCTGGGATGATGTACCGAGGAGAACCAAAGATCGATTCCAACCTGATCACAGAAGTTTATCATTTCTGAATTGTTGAACTGTAGGCCATTGTCAGTGACAATTGCTAGCGGGATTCCATGCCGACAAACTATTTCTCCCCAGATGAAGTTTTTGATGACCTGTGTGGTAGTATTTGTCAATGCCTTTGCCTCAATACACTTACTGAAATAATCAATCATCACAATTATAAAACGACGCTGGCCGCTATCCATTGGGAAGGGTCCGATGAGATCCATCCCCCAAACTGCGAAGGGCCAGGGCGCAGTTATTGATCTAAGTGATTGAGCAGGTAGATGTTGAAGAGGAGCAAATTTCTGACATTGAAAACATCGCTTAGCAAATGCTTCGTCATTGTAACGGCCCAAGCCTCATTGTCTTGGACCGTTAGACGTCTGGCCCGATTGTCCAGGACGCCCGGGCTGCAGCCCGCTTTGAAATACCCCAACGCCTCTCTGAGCATGTTTCTCAGCTACAGTGCATTGTTGATGGCGGGTCTCGAACACCCGACCACCCTTGATGAGCAACCTTCAACAGTTCTCATCACCAACTGAGCTGCAACTCAGTTGGTGATGAGAAATATTGAAGGTTGCTCATCAAGGGTGGTCGGGTGTTCGAGTCCCGCCATCAACAACGCACTGTAGCTGAGAAACAGGCTCAGAGAGGCGTTGGGGTGTTTCAAAGAGGGTTGTAGCCCGGGCGTCCTGGACAATAGGGCCAGGCGTCTACCGGTGCAAGACAATGAGGCTTGGGCCGTTACAAAAAAGTGATGAGAACTTTTCTCATAGTTAGCCAGAAATTTCCCTGCCTCAAGATCCTTTTCTCTAATGTCTTTTCCCCTAAATGACCACCGCATTCTCCGGAGTGAACCTCCTGAAGTATGGTTGGAATTTCTTCCTCAGAAACGCACCGCGCCAAGGGAGAAATCAATGTTTTCCTGTACAGGATTCACGCTATTAAGTAATAATAGGCTGCCTTTCTTCTAAATCTCTTTCTGTCTTTGATGGATTGATGAATTCTCCTTTTGATAAGAATAGCTCATAAGGATCCTTCAGGAATGATTCTGATCGATCTGCATGAGTTCCCCTTCTTCTGTTGCCGGATGGAAAAGTTCAGATGTCACTCCCCCTGATGGAAGACCGAATTTTGACAACTCATCTGCTTCTTCGTTCTGTGTCCTGGGAATATGCTCAATGATGAATGATTTGAATCTTCCGATCTCCTCCTTAGCTAGCAGCAGATACTTCCTCAGCATTGGTTCTCTTGTTTCATAATTCCCCAAAACTTGAGAAGCCATCACTAGCCAATCGGTTTTGACATGCACGTGTTCTATCCCCAGCTCCTTTGCAAGTTTTAGACCGGCCAGATGTGCCTCGTACTCTGCCTGATTATTTGTGACTGGAAAGAAGAACTTGATAGCCTGTTCAAGTTTGATGCCATTTGGGCTGATTAAAACTACTCCGGCTCCCACAGAGTTTTTACCAGAAGCCCGTCCACATAAACAACCCAAGCCAAAGGGGATTTCTCCACTTGTTCAGAACTGGATTCTGTTGTATCAACCAGGAAATCTGCCAAGACCTGCGCTTTGATTGCCGTTCTGGGAATGTAGGACATTTCAAACTCGCTCAACTCGATAGCCCATTTAGCCAATCTCCCCGAATGATCTGGCTTTTCAAGAATACTCCTTAGAGGATGATCTGTAACTACTTGGATAGGATGAGCTTGAAAGTAAGGGAGAAGCCTTCGTGATGACATATCTAAGGCCAGGGCTAGCTTTTCCAAGATCGAGTATCTCATTTCTGCATCCTTGAGGATATGGCTGACATAGTATATCGGAAACTGTTTCTTCTTTTCCTCCTAGACGAGGATAGAACTCATTACATCTGGGCCGACCCCTAAATATAAGAACAATATTTCCCCTTCACGGGGCTTTGAAGTAGAGGGGTTGAAGTTAACTGTACTTTTAACTGTTCGAAAGCCTTGTTGTACTCTTCGCTCCATTCAAACTTTGATCCTCCTCAGAGTGTTTTAAAGAATGGAGCACTTTTATCTCCTGATTTGGAAATGAACCTGCTCAGCCCTGCCAACCTTCCTCCAAGTTGCGGGACCTCCTTCAAATTACGAGGTGGAGTCATATCGAGGATGGACTTCACCTTATCTGAGTTCGGTGCAACGCCATCAGGAGTGAGGAGATGCCCGAGAAATTTCCCCTTATTTGCTACGTACACACATTTCAATGAGTTCAATTTTAATTTGAACCTTCGTAGAGTAGTGAACGTCTCTACGAGGTCTTTCAAATGTATTGAAAATGTTTTACTTTTGAGGAGGAGATCATTGACGTAAACTTCAAGGTTCCTGCCTTTTTGATGTTTAAAAACCGTATCCATCATTCTCTGATACGTTGCACCAGCATTTTTAATGCCAAAAGACATTACGAGATAACAGTAACACCCATCCTTCGTGATGAAAGAAGTGTGCGGGATATCAGGTTTGTGCATTTTGATTTGATGGTAGCCAGAAAATTCATCGAGAAAGCTCATGAAATTATACCCTACCGCGGAATCTACTAAAACATTTATCCACGAAAATGGGTAGCAATCTTTGGGGCATGATTTATTAAGTTTTGTACAATCCACGCACATACGCCACTTCCCACCGGATTATTTTCACCATTACAACGTTAGACATCCACGTGGGGAATTGAATTTCAGAAATAAAGTTTGCTTTCAGAAGCTTGGCAACCTCCTCTCTGCTAGGCACCGCCACCTTGGTTGCCACTTCCCTTTTCTTCTGCTGGACTGGCTTGAACTCAGGAGATATGTTGAGATGATGACAAGCCACGTCCGGATCCACCCCTGGCATATTCTCCGCTGACCAGGCGAAGATATCCAAGTTCTCCAAAAGACAGGAGATCGGCTGTACTTTCTCCTCTTCCGGCAGCTCCGCATTGATGATCAACTTCTTGTCCTCCCCCTTAGCAATGGGGACTTATTGGGTCGCCTGGGCAGGTTCCAGGTGAGCCCCTTCTCTATCCTTCTTTTCCTCTGCAGCCTTTGAAGACTCAGCAACTTCAAGAACTTCAACTGGAGACTCGGGAAGTAGAATGTTGGTGATCATATTGACGGTTCGTACGTAATATTCCCGATCCACTTTTGGGTTGCTCTGGATACGATATTGCCTTCCCTCAGCAAAAAATTTGAGGGCAAGGTGGAATGTGGACACTACTGCTCTGTAGGCATTAAGAACAGGCCTTCCGATGATGGCGCAATAGTTGCTTGGGGCATCCACTACCACGAAGTTGATCAGTTTCACCACTCACCCCAGGGAAACCAGGAGCTTCACAGAATCTTCCACTTCCTTCTTCTTTCTGGAGAAGCCGTAGAGGGGCCCTTCGGTGGAAAGCAGAGGCTTCCCAGTCTTCAGGGCATCGAATGTTGAACGGAAGAGGAGATTAACAGAACTGCCCGTGTTGATCAGAATTTTATGAACTGTATAATTCTCAATAATAGCTTTGATGACCATGACGTCGTCAAAAGGATTGGCGTTTAGAGAAAGATCATCTAGCCCGAAAGTGACGATTGTGCTTTCGGAGGCAGACGTTGTAGTTGTCACCACTTCTTGCTTTAGACTCTTGCAATACTTGATTTTCAGGATGATTCAGCTCTAGCCCCTCCATTAATGCAATATATATCCCCCAGGGGGCCCACATCATTTACCTCTATGCACTCCGTTGTGGGATGAATATCCCCATAATAGCCAGCGTCTTTAACGTTGGCACATTCCCAAGTTACCTCAACCGCTTCCTTCTTTTTCTCAGTTGTTGGTTCAGCAGACACTTCATTTCGGACTAGGCCTCGAAGCTTTCCCTCTCCCAAAAGCCTTTTTATTAGTTAGCGGAGGGCCTGACAATTCTCGGTCAGATGCACTCCCTCTTTATGATATTCGCAGTAGAGATTAGGACTTTGGTTACGAACATCAGACTTTAGAGGAGCGGGCCTTTTAAAATCTGGCCTTTTTTGAAGGATTTGGACGACCTCGTCCATGGTAATATTGAGAGGGGTAAATGACTCTTGCGAATCATCATACTGGGTGGATGGAATAGCTGGAGATGGTTGCGCAGTATACTGTGGCAGGTATAATGGCATTATTTGTGGAAGGGAAATGGATGGAGTGGGTGCAATGGCCAACGGCGGTTTCTGATCCTGAAACTGTTGATGTCCGATGAAGGGTTGCATATGCTTGTAGTTTCTTACCCTCTGGGAACGGGGCTCGAAATGGGGTTGGTTTGCTTGTGGATGAGTGAAGGATGAGTTGGGTTGCTCCTTGTCGCTCACCAATTTCGCGACGTACCCAGGGTTACTTTTCCCCCCTTATGAACATATTGGCCAAACTTATCATTTCCTGATAAGTCCTTGGCTCCCTAATGTTTGCTTCAAATTTCAGGGGGCCTTCCCTCAAGCCATGAATCAGGGCCACCCTGTACAATTCTGGATTTACATTTTTAACCTCCATGATTTCTTTCTGGAAACGATCCACGAAACGGGCCCACGTTTCGTCTTCTCGCTACCTGATTTCAAAAAGGGCCATCGGGCCACTTTTTCTCTTTCTAGAAGTGGAAAGCCTGAGCAGAAACTCCCTGCGCAGCTCAGCGAAGCAGCTAATTGACCTGGGATGCAACCCATAGAACCACTCCCTTGCTTGTCCATCAAAGGATGTCACAAGGAGTTTGCATTTGGTTGCATCCGAGAGGGTTCTCAAAGCGATGGCCGACTCAAAGGTCTAAAGATGGACAGTAGGATCAGTTTCTCCATTGCATGCCAGCAGGCGCGGCTCCCTGAAATTATTTGGGGCTGGCTCCATTCGGACTTCGTCCATGAAGGGAGAGTTTTCTTCAGCATCTTCATACAGAAGAGGAGCAGAGTAGTATGCTGCCTGAGCTGCGGCACTTCGCGGACAAGCCGCCTGGTAGGAAGAGCGGGCAGCGACTTCTGGTGGGTAGGAAAGATGGGCAGCGATTTCTGGCGGGTAGGAAAGGTGGGCTGCATGAGAAGCCGCCACCTGAAAGTCGAGAACTCGGGCCGGCATACTGTGCGCAGCCTCTTGATAGAAGTTTTGCCGGGCTGCAAAACCTTCTTGTAGAGGTGGCAAATTGGCGACTTGTAGTAGCGGGTACATAGGAGGAGGAGGGACCGGATTCACCGCCTAGTTAAAAGCGGTCTGCTGAGGAACTAACCGCTCAGTTAACAGTGCTATGGCCTGACTGATCGCGTCCAGACGCTGATCAGTTGCCTTTTGAGCCCGCTCGGCTTCTCGATTCAACTGCTCCAAGGCCTCCCATAGGGAATCTTCACTATGGTCGGAGTGGTCTCCCAGAGGGAACTCGCAGTCTGACATTTTGACAAAGATTTCACTCACAGTCCGTGATCTGAAGGTCCCGTGTTTCTATTGAATCCAGAAATGCACCTCCGAAGGAAGTCGGAGGCTGCGGGATGTCGGTTACTATTTGACAAGAGAAGGTTAGACCTTTAGCAGCGGTCGAGGCCAGACTTTGCCTGTCACGGCGAATGCCACTCCTGTGATGGGCTTTCCTTTGATTCAAATGAAGAAGTTACTGCGGGTTACAGAAGCAGGAAAGGAGAAGCTGGCTGGTCAGACTGGTCGCAAGACAGTAAACTCGAGACCGCAGCGATAACAAGCGAGCTCCAGGATTCGAGTGTGCGTGTCTTGGAAACATCACTGCCCCCTATTTATAGGCTCGGGGGCTTGCCCAAATGGGCAGGGATAAAATAACCGCCTGCCTGGGTACAGGAGAATCGGGCAGGCGGTGACGGGATGCAGAAAGGAGAAAAGAAAGAAACCGCACGGTCTTGGCGGCTTGTGCTTCTGATCTATCCTGGCCGGAGAAAAAAGACGCTGCGATCAAGGCAATGATGCAACCCGGACGGCCTTTGACCTCAGACCACGGCTTGCCTTCTGGGCTTGAGCCTTGACAGTCTTCAATCCTTGGAGGCGACCTGAATTCTATTAGACCGCCCGGTTTGTACTGGCCGGTGCTAGTGGACCCTGTTGAATCCGAACCGGTCGACTTGCCTCCTCAGACCGCCCGGTCTGCGAGAAGTACTATCTGGATGGCGGTCTTCTGGGTAAACAACAACTCAATGTATATCGACCATTAAATGAACTAGATTGGGTAAAACTTGCTCTCCATTGAATGTAGGGCTCAGATCTCATTTCGTAGAGGTTTTGTAGGCAAAAATCAGACTACCTGGTTAAAAGTTATGGCTGTTTCATGTTTAAGTGTTATTTGGAGCTAAATTTCTCATTACCAGTGCAACCCGCTATATATCGACAACTAAATGAACTGCAATGGGTAAAACTTGTGCTTTAATGAATGTAGGGCTCCAAGCTAATTCCTAAAAGGTGTTGTGGGGGTAAAATCAGAAAACCGGATCAAAAGTTATTGTTGTATAATGTTTGAGTGTCAGTTGGAGTTAAATCTCTCACTTTCACTACAAACCGCATCTAAAATTCTCTCATTTTGGAAATTTATGTGTCATTTGGAGCTAAATCTCGCATTACCAGTACAACCCACTGTATTTCGACCTCTAAACGAGTTTGAATGGGTTAAAATTGTTCTCCATTGGATTTAGGGCTCTGATCTCATTCCGAAAAGGTATTGTGGGAGAAAATCTAACAACCGGATCAAAAGTTATAGATGTTTGAAGTAATAGGTCTCCTTTCGAGCTAAATACCTTATTACCAACCCGCTGTATATTGACCACCAAACAAACTGGAATGGGTACAACTTGTTCTCCATTGGATGTAGGGCTCCGAGCTCATTCCAAAAAGGTGTTGTGCACAAAAATAGGACAACCAGATCAAAAGTTATGGCTGTTACAGTTATTTTGTCAAGAGAAGCTAAATCTCTCATTATCATTGTAACCCGCTGTATATTGACCACTAAAATGAGCTAAAATTGTTTAAAATTGTGCTCCATTGGATATATGCCTCCGTGCATATTCCGAAAAGGTGTTGTGGGCCAAAATCAAACATACAAATCAGAAGTTATGGATGTTAGAAGTTTAGGAGTCATTTGGACCTAAATTTGGCATTACCGTTGCAACCCGCTATATATAGACAACTAAATGAACTAGAATGGGTAAAACTTGTGCCCCAATGAATGTAGTGCTCCGAGCTCATTCTGAAAAGGTGTTGTGGGGTAAAATCAGACAACCGCATCAAAAGTTGTTGTAGTTTAAAGTTTGAGTGTCATTTGGAGCAAAATCTCTCATTTTCACTACAACACGCATTAAAAATGCTGGCATTTTGAAGTGTATGTGTGATTTGGAGCTAAATCTTGTATTACCACTACAAATCGACCTCTAAACGAGCTGGAATGGGTTTAAATTGTTCTCCATTGGATTTAGGGCTCCGATCTCATTCCGAAAAGGTATTGTGGGCGAAAATCAGACAACTAGAAAGGTGTTGTCTTATTCTCGAATGGGTAAATCTTATTCTCTGTTGGATGGAGAATACGAGCTCTTTCCGAAAAAGTGTTGTGCGCAAAAAGCGTACAACTAGATCAAAAAGTTATGGCCGCTTGAAGTTTAGGTGTAATTTGGAGCTAAATCCCGCATTACCACTGGAACCCAGTGTATATCGAAGAATAACCAAACTTGAATGGTTATATCATACTCTCCATTGGTTGTAGGGCCCTGATCTCATTCTAAAAAGGTATTGTGGGCAAATATTGGGCAACTGGATCAAGAGTGTTGTCTGTTTGATGTTTTTGTGTCATTTGGCGCTAAATCCCACATTAGCAATGCAACCCATTATATATCAACCACAAAACGAACTGGAATGGGTAAAACTTATGGTCAATTGGATGTAGGGCATCGGTCTCATTCTGAAAAGGTGTTGTGGGAAAAAATCAGACAAACGGATCAAAGTTATGGATGTTTGATGTTTAGGGGTCAATTGGAGCAAAATCCATCATTTCCAATGCAATCCACTATCCGTCGACCACTAAATGAACTCAATCGAGTAAATCCTATTCTCCATAGGATGTATGGCTCTGAGCTCATTCCGAAAAGTTGTTTTTGGCTTAATTCGGACAACCAGATCAAAAGTTATAGTTGTTTGAAGTTTAGGTGTAGGTTGGAGCTAAATCCCACATTACCACTGCAACTCAATGTATATCGACCACTAAATGAACTAGATTGGGTAAAACTTGCTCTACATTGAATGTAGGGCTCAGATCTCATTTCATAGAGGTTTTGTAGGCAAAAATCAGACAACCTGATCAAAAGTTTTAGCTGTTTCAAGTTTAGGTGTCATTTGGAGCTAAATTTCTCATTACTAGTGCAACCCGCTATATATCGGCAACTAAATGAACTGAAATGGGTAAACCTTGTGCTTTAATTAATGTAGAGCTCTGAGCTCATTCCTAAAAGGTGTTATGGGGGTAAAATCAGACAACCAGATCAAAAGTTATTGCTGTATAAAGTTTGAGTGTCATTTGGAGCTAAATCTCTCATTTTCACTGCAAACCGCATCTAAAATTCTTTCATTTTGCAAATTTATGTGTCATTTGGAGTTTAATCTCGCATTACCAGCACAACCCACTGTCTATCAACCTCTAAACGAGCTTGAATAGGTTAAAATTGTTCTCCATTGGATTTAGGGCTACGATCACATTCCGAAAAGGTATTGTGGGCGAAAATCTGATGACCGGATCAAAAGTTACGGATGTTTGAAGTTTAGGTCTCCTTTTGAGCTAAATACCTTATTACCAACCCGCTGTATATTGACCAATAAACAAACTAGAATGGGTAAAACTTGTTCTCCATTGGATGTAGGGCTCCGAGCTCATTCCAAAAAGGTGTTGTGCGAAAAAATCGGACAACCAGATCAAAAGTTATGGCTGTTACAGTTTATGGGTCAAGAGGAGCTAAATCCTTCATTACCATTGAAACCCGCTGTATATTGACCACTAAAATGAGATGAAATAGTTTAAAATGGTGCTCCATTGGATGTATGCCTCCGTGCATATTCCGAAAAGGTATTGTGGGCAAAAAACAAAAATACAATTCAAAAGTTATGGCTGTTAGAAGTTTAGGTGTCGTCTGGAGCTAAATTTCGCATTACCGATGCAACCCGCTATATATCGACAACTAAATGAACTTGAATGGGAAAAACTAGTCCTCCATTGAATGTAGTGCTCCTAGCTCATTCCGAAAAGGTGTTGTGCTTCACCTCCTTCCTTTGCATATACAACTCTGGGAGTGGCCACTTCAAACTCTGTGGGAATGACTGCCTCCAAACCATGAGTTAATTTGAATGGTGTTTCTCCTGTAGCTGAAGATGGAGTAGTTCGAAGAGTCCAGAAGATAGACAACCCAATTTCCCTTCTGATTCAATACCCTTTTCATCAAAAGATATTGGATTTGTTTATTCGCTGCTTCCACTTGACCATTACTCCTGGGAGATACACCAAAGAGAATCGAAGCTCAATGCCGACCTGGTCGCAGAAATCGATCATATCTGAATTATTGAACTGATGGCCATTGTGGATAATAATTGCTAGCGGAACTCCATGCCGAAAGACAATTTCTCCCTAGATAAAGTTTTTGATAACCTGCGTTGTAGTCTTCGCCAATGCCTTTGCCTCGATCCACTTACTGAAATAATCAATCATTACGATTATAAAGCGATGCTGGCGACTTGCCATTGGAAATGGTCCGATGAGATCCATTCCCCAAACTGCGAAGGGCCAAGGCGCAGTTATTGATCTAAGTGATTGAGCGGGTAGATGTTGAAGAGGAGCAAATTTCTGACACTGAACACATCGTTTGGCAAACGCTTCAGCATCTTTTCTCATAGTTGGCCAGAAGTATCCCTGCCTTAAGATCCTTTTTTCTAAGGTCTTCGCCCCAGAATGACTACCGCATTCTCCAGAGTGAACCTCCTGAAGTATGATTGGAACTTCTTCTTCAGAAACACACCGTGCCAAGGGAGAAATTAAAGTTTTTCTGTACAAGATTCCTGCTATTAAGAAATAATAGGCTGCCTTTCTTCTGAATTTTCTTCTATCTTTGATGGATTGATGAAAATCTCCTTTCGATAAGTATAAATCATAAGGATCCTTCCAAGAAGGATGTTGATCGATCTGCATGAGTTCCCCTTCCTCTGTCGCTGGATGGAAAAGTTCGGAGGTCACTCCTCCTGATGGAAGACCGAACTTTGTTAATTCATTCGCTTCTTCATAATGTGCTCTGGGAATATTTTCAATGATGAATGATTTGAATCTTCCAATCTCCTCCTTTGCTAGCAGCAGATATTTCCTCAGCATTGGTTCTCTCATTTCGTAATTACCCAAAACTTGAGAAGCCATCACTAGCGAATCAGTTTTGACATGCACATGCTCTATCCCCAGCTCCCTTGCAAGTCTCAGACCGGCCAGAAGTGCCTCGTACTCTGCCTGATTAATCGTGACCGGAAAGAAGAACTTGATAGCCTGTTCAAGCTTGATGCCATTTGGGCTGATTAAAACTACTCCGGCTCCCACAGATTTTTAACAGAAGCCCCATCCACATAAACAATCCATGCCAAAGGAGGTTTCTCTATTTGTTCAGGAATGGACTCAGTTGTATTAACCAAGAAGTCTGCCAAGACTTGCACTTTAATTGATGTTCTTGGAATATAAGACATTTCAAATTCGCTCAGCTCGATAGCCCATTTAGCCAATCTCCCCTAATGATAAGGCTTTTCAAGAATACTCCTTAGAGGATGATCTGTAACTAATTGAATATGATGAGCTTGAAAGTAAGGGTGAAGCCTTAATGATGGCATAACTAAAGACAGAGCTAGCTTTTCCAAGATCGAGTATCTTGTTTCCGCATCTTTAAGGACATGGCTGACATAATATATCAGAAACTGTTTCTTCTTTTCCTCCCGGACGAGGACAGAACTCACTGCATCTGAACCAACCCCTAAATATAAGAACAGTAATTCCCCTTCGCAGGGGCTTTGAAGTAGAGGGGTTGAAGTTAACTATATTTTCAACTGTTCGAAAGCTTTATTGCACTCTTCGCTCCATTCAAACTTGGATCCTCGTCGGAGTGTTTTAAGAATGGAGCACTTTTTATCTCATGATTTAAAAATGAACCTGCTAAGCCCTGCCAACCTTCCTCAAAGTTGTTGGACCTCTTTCGGATTATGAGGAGGGGTCATGTCTAGGATAGCCTTCACCCAATCTGGGTTCGGTGCAAGGCCATCAGGAGTGAGGAAATGCCTAAGAAATTTCCCCTTATTCGCTCTAAACACGCATTTCAATGGATTCAATTTTAATTTGAACCTCCGTAGAGTAGTGAACATCTCTACGAAGTCTTTCAAATGTATTGAAAAAGTTTTACTCTTGAGGAGGAGGTCATCGACGTAGACTTCAAGGTTTCTGCCTTTCTGATGCTTGAAATCGTATCCAATATTCTCTGATACATCGTACCCGCATTTTTAAGATGAAAGGGCATTACGAGGTAACAGTAACACCCATCGTTTGTGATAAAAGAAGTGTGTGGGATGGCGGGTTTATGCATTTTGATTTGATGATACCCAGAAAATGCATCTAGAAAGCTCATGAAATTATACCCAACCGCAGAATCTACTAAAACATCTATCTGAGGCAGAGGGTAACAACCTTTGGGCACGCTTTATTAAGTTTTGTAAACTCTATGCATATACGCCACTTCCCATCAGATTTTTTCACCATTACAACATTGGACATCCAAGTGGGGTATTGAATTTCAGAAATAAAATTTGCTTTAAGAAGCTTGGCGACTTCCTCTCTGATTGGTACCGCCAGCTTAGTCGCCACCTCTCTTTTCTTATGTTGAATAGGCTTGAACTCGGTAGAGACATTGAGTTGATGACAAGCCACATCCGGATCCACTCCGGGTATATCCTCCGCCGTCTAGGCAAAGATATCCAAATTCTCCAGAAGACAGGAGATCAGATGAACTTTCTCCTCTTCTGGCAGCTCTGCAATGACGATCAACTTCTTTTCCTCCCCTTCAGAAATGGGGATTTCTTGGGTTTCCTGGGCAGTTTCCAGGTGAGCCCCTTCTCGATCCTTCCAATCCTCTGCAGCTTTTGAAGGCTCAGCAATTTCCAGAACTTCAACTAGAGACTTGTGAAGCGGAATGTTTGTGATCATATTGACAGTTCATACATAGCATTCCCGAGCCACTTTCGGATTGCTCCGAATCCGGTACTGCCTTCCCTCGGCAGCAAATTGGAGGGCTAGGTGGAAGGTGGACACCACTGCTCTGTAGGCATTGAGAACGGGCCTTCCGAAGATGGCACAATAGTTACTTGGGGCATCTACCACCACGAAGTTGATAAATTTTACCACTCCCCCCAAGGAAACCAGAAGCTTTATAGAGCCTTCTACTTATTTTTTCTCTACGGAGAAGCCGTAGAGAGGCCCTTCGGTGGAAAGCAAAGGCTTCCCAGTCTTCAGGGCATCGAAAGTTGAACGAAAGAGAAGATTGATGGATTTGCCCGTTTCAATCAGAATTTTGTGAACTGTGTAGTTTTCAATGATATCCTTGATGACCACGACGCCGTCGAAAGGATTGGCATTCGAAGGAAGATCCTCTTGACCGAAAGTGACAATTGAGCTTTCAAGAGCGGAAGTTGTAATTGTCGTTACTTCTTGCTTTAAAACTCTCGGAATACTAGACTTGTGGGAGGATTCAGCTCCAGCTCCTCCATGAATGCAGTATATATCCCCCAGGGGGCCCATATCATTTACTTCTATGCATTCTGTTGAGTGATGAATATCCCCATAACAGCCGGTGTCTTCTACGTCGGCACATTCCCAGGTCACCTCGACTGCTTCTTTCTTTTTCTCAGTTGGGGCTCAGTAGTCACCTCTTTTTGTATTTGGCCCCGGAGCTTGCCTTCTCCCAAAAGTCTTTCTATTAGTATGCGGAGGGCCCGACAGTTCTCAGTCAGATTCCCTCCTTCTCTATGATATTCGCAGAAGAGGTTCGGATTTCAGTTACGAATATCCGACTTTAGAGGAGCAGGCCTCTTGAAATCCAGCCTCTTTTAAAGTATTTGGATGACCTCGTCCATGGTGATATTAAGAGGAGTGAATGATTCTTGTGAATCATCATATTGGGGAGATGGAATAGCTGGAGGTGGCTGCGCAGTATATTGTGGTAGATATACCAACATTATTTGTGGAATGGCCATGGATGGAGCGGGTGCGATGGCCAACGACGGCTTCTGATCTTGAAACGTTGATGGCCGATGAAGGGTTTTTTATGCTTGTAGTTCCTTCCCCTCTAAGAACGGGCTCGAAATGACGTTGATTTTCTTGTGGATGAGTGAAGGATGAATTGGGTTGGTCCTTGTCGCTAACCAACTTTGCGATGTACCCGGGGTTACTCTTTTCACCCCTTATGAACATGTTTGCTAAACTTATCATCTCCTGATAAGTCTTTGGTTCTCTAATGTTTGCTTCAAACTTCAAGGGGCCTTCCCTCAGGCCATGAATCAAGGCTACCTGGTATAATTCTGGATCCACATTTTGGATCTCCATGATTTCTTTTTGGAACCGATCCACAAAATGGGCTCACATCTCGTCTTCTCGTTGCCTGATTTCAAAAAGAGTCGTCGGACCACTTTTTCTCTTCTTAGAAGTGGAGAACCTGAGCAGAAACTCCCTGCGTAGCTCAGCAAAGCAGCTGATTGATCTGGGATGCAACCCGTAGAACCACTCCCATGCTTGTCCATCAAAGGATATCACAAGGAACTTGCATTTGGTTGCATCTGTAAGGGTTCTCAAAGCGATGGCCGACTCAAAGGCCTGGAGATGGATAGTCGGATAAGCTTCTCCATTGTATGCCAGCAGGTGCGGCTCCCTGAAATTATTTGGGGCTGGCTCCCCTTGTACTTCGCCATGAAGGGAGAGGTTTCTTCAGCATCCTCATACAGAAGAGAGACAGAGTAGTAAGCCGCCTGGGCTGCGGCTTCTCGCGGATAAGCCGCCTGGTAGAAAGAGCGGGCCGCGGATTCTGGTGAGTAGGAAAGGCGGGCTGCATGAGAAGCTATCCCGTGAAAGTCTAGAACTCAGGCCGACATGCTTTGCGCGGACTCTTGATAGAAGTTTTGCCGGGCTGCAAACCTTCTTGTAGAGGTGGGAAATTGGCGACTTGTGGTAGTGGGTACGGAGGAGGAGGAGGATGGACCGGAGTCACCGCCTGGTTAACCGCGGCCTGCTGAGGGACTAGCCGCTCAGTTAACAAAGCTAAGGCCAGACTGATCGCTTCCAGACGCTGATCAGTTGCCTTTTGAGCCCGCTCGGCTTCTCGCTTTGACTGCTCCAAGGCCTCGCATAGGGAATCTTCACTATGGTCGGAGCGGTCTCCTAGAGGGAACTGGCGGTCTGACATCTTTGTCAAATATTTCACTGGCAGTCCGCGATCTGAAGGTGGCGTGTTTCTGTGGAATCCGAAAATGCACCTCCGAAGGAAAATGGAGGTTGCGGGATGTCGGTTACTATTTGATTAGAGAAAATTAGACCGCTTGCAGCGGTCGAGGCAAGACTTCGCCCGTCACAGCAAATGCCACTCTTGTGATGGGCTTTCCTTTGATTTAAGGGAAAAGGTTACAGCGGGTTACAGAACCAGGAAGGGAGAAGCCGGCCGGTCAGACAACTCGCAAGACAGTGAACTCGAGACCGCAACTCTAACAAGCGAGCTCTAGGATTCGAGTGTGCGTGTCTTGGGAACGTCGTCGCCGCTTATTTATAGGCTCGGGGGGTCTGCCCGAATGGGCAGGGATAAAATAACCATCTGCCCGGATATAGGAGAATCGGGCAGGGGGTGACGAGATACAGAAAGGAAAGAAAAACAGGTCATGTGGCTTGGCGGCTTGAGCATCCGATCTGTACTGGCCGAGGTCGAAATGCACTGTGATCAAGGTGATGATGCATCCCGGGCGGCCTCTGACCTGAGGCTGCGGCTTGCCTTCTGGACTCGAGCCTTGACAGTCTTCAATCCTGGGAGGCGGCCTGGATACTGTTAGACCGCCCGGTCTGTTCTGGAGATGGGCGACTTGATGCAGCAAACCGCCCGGTATGAGAGAGGTATTGCTCGGGAAGCGGTCTTCTGGGTAAACAGTGTTGTGGGGGGTAAAATCAGACAACCAGATCAAAAGTTATTGATGTATAAAGTTTGAGTGTCATTTTGAGTTAAATCTCTCACTTTCACTACAAACCGAATCAAAAATTCTTTCATTTTGGAAATTTATGTGTCATTTGGAGTTAATCTTGCATTACAAGTACAACCCACTGCATATCAACCTCTAAACGAGCTTGAATGGGTTAAAATTGTTCTCCATTGGATTTAGGGCTCCGATCTCATTCCGAAAAGGTACTGTGGGCGAAAATCTAACAACTGGATCAAAAGTTTCGGATGTTTGAAGTTTAGGTCTCCTTTCGAGCTAAATACCTTATTACCAACCCACTGTATATTGACCACTAAACAAACTGGAATGGGTAAAACTTGTTCTCCATTGGATGTGGGGCTCCGAGCCCATTCCAAAAAGGTGTTGTGCAAAATAATCGGACAACCAGATCAAAAGTTATGGCTGTTACAGTTTATGGGTCAAGAGGTGCTAAATCCCTCATTACCATTGAATCCCGCTGTATATTGACCACTAAAATGAGATGGAATAGTTTAAAATTGTGCTCCATTGGATGTATGCCTCCGTGCATATTCCGAAAAGGTGTTGTGGGCAAAAATCAAACTTACAATTCAAAAGTTATGGCTGTTAGAAGTTTAGGTGTCGTTTGGAGCTAAATTTCGCATTACCGATGCAACCCGCAATATATCGACAACAAAATGAACTGGAATGGGAAAAACTAGTGCTCCAATGAATGTAGTGCTCCGAGCTCATTCTGAAAAGGTGTTGTTGGGTAAAATCAGACAACCGCATCAAAAATTGTTGCTGTTTAAAGTTTGAGTGTTGTTTGGAGCTAAATCTCTCATTTTCACAACAACCCGCATTAAAAATCTAGCATTTTGAAGTGTATGTGTCATTTGGAGCTAAATCTCGTATTACCAATACACTCACCGTATATCGACCTCTAAATGAGCTGGAATGGGTTTAAATTGTTCTCCATTGGATTTAGGGCTCCGATCTTATTCCGAAAAGGTAATGTGGGAAAAATCAGACAACCGGAAAGGTGTTGTCTTATTCTCAAATGGGTAAATCTTATTCTCTGTTGTATGGAGAATACAAGCTCTTTCTGAAAAAGTGTTGTGCGCAAAAAGCGAACAACCGGATCAAAAGTTATGGCAGCTTGAAGTTTAGGTGTAATTTGGAGCTAAATCCCGCATTACCACTGGAACCCAGTGTATATCGAACAACAAACGAACTTGAATGGTTATATCCTACTCTCCATTGGTTGTAGGGCTTTGAGCTCATTCTAAGAAGTTATTGTGGGCAAATATTGGGCAACTGGATCAAGAGTTATGTCTGTTTGAAGTTTATGTGTCATTTGGAGCTAAAACCCACATTACCAATGCAACCCACTGTAGATCAACCACAAAACAAACTTGAATGGGTAAAACTTGTTTTCCATTGGATGTAGGACACCGATCTCATTCCGAAAAGGTGTTGTGGGAAAAAATCAGACAACCGGATCAAAGTTATGGATGTTTAAAGTTTAGGTGTCAATTGGTGCAAAATCCATCATTTCCACTACAATCCACTATTCGTCGACCACTAAATGAACTCGATCGAGTAAATCCTATTATCCATAGGATGTATGGCTCTGAGCTCATTCCAAAAAGGTGTTGTTAGCATAATCCGGATAATCGGATCAAAAGTTATAGCTGTTTGAAGTTTAGGTGTCAGTTGGAGCTAAATCCCATATTACCACTGCAACTCAATGTATATCGACCACTAAATGAACTAGATTGGGTAAAACTTGCTCTCCATTGAATGTAGGGCTCATATCTCATTTCGTAGAGGTTTTGTAGGCAAAAATCAGACAACCTGATCAAAAGTTTTGGCTGTTTCAAGTTTAGGTGTCATTTGAAGCTAAATTTCTCATTACCAGTGCAACCCGCTATATATCGACAACTAAATGAACTACAATGGGTAAAACTGTGCTTTATTAAATGTAGGGCTCCGAGCTCATTCCTAAAAGGTGTTGTGGGGGTAAAATCAGACAACCGGATCAAAGTTTATTGCTGTATTGTAGAATCCGGAAATGCGCCTCCGCGATCGATGCTAGAGATGCGAGGGAAAACGGAGGCAGTGGGATGTCGGTTAGAGAGAATGAGACAGCTGGCAGTGGTCACTATTCAATTAGAGATAATGAGACTGCTGGCAGCGGTCGAGGCCGGACTTCGCCCGTCCCAGCAAATGCCACTCCTGTGACGGGCTTTCCTTTGATTTAAGGGAAAAGGTTACATCGGGTTACTGAACCAGGAAGGGAGAAGCCGGCCGGTCAGACAACTCGCAAGACAGTGAACTCGAGACCGCAACTCTAACAAGCGAGCTCTAGGATTCGAGTGTGCGTGTCTTGGGAACGTCGTCGCCCATTATTTATAGGCTCGGGGGGTCTGCCCGAACTGGCAGGGATAAAATAACCATCTGCCCGGATATAGGAGAATCGGGCAGGGGGTGACGAGATACAGAAAGGAAAGAAAAACAGGTCATGTGGCTTGGCGGCTTGAGCATCCGATCTGTACTGGCCGAGGTCGAAATGCACTGTGATCAAGTTGATGATGCATCCCGGGCGGCCTCTGACCTGAGGCCGCGGCTTGCCTTCTGGACTCGAGCCTTGGCAGTCTTCAATCCTGGAAGGCGGTCTGGATACTGTTAGACCGCCCGATCTGTTCTGGAGATGGGCGACTTGATGCAGCAAACCGCCCGGTATGAGAGAGGTATTGCCCGGGAAGCGGTCTTCTGGGTAAACAGTATTGTGGGGGTAAAATCAGACAACCAGATCAAAAGTTATTGATGTATAAAGTTTGAGTGTCATTTTGAGCTAAATCTCTCACTTTCACTACAAACCGAATCAAAAATTCTTTCATTTTGGAAATTTATGTGTCATTTGGAGTTAATCTTGCATTACAAGTACAACCCACTGTATATCGACCTCTAAACGAGCTTGAATGAGTTAAAATTGTTCTCCATTGGATTTAGGGCTCCGATCTCATTCCGAAAAGGTACTGTGGGCTAAAATCTAACAACTGGATCAAAAGTTTCGGATGTTTGAAGTTTAGGTCTCCTTTCGAGCTAAATACCTTATTACCAACCCACTGTATATTGACCACTAAACAAACTCGAATGGGTAAAACTTGTTCTCCATTGGATGTGGGGCTCCGAGCCCATTCCAAAAAGGTGTTGTGCAAAATAATCGGACAACCAGATCAAAAGTTATGACTGTTACAGTTTATGGGTCAAGAGGTGCTAAATCCCTCATTACCATTGAATCCCGCTGTATATTGACCAATAAAATGAGATGGAATAGTTTAAAATTGTGCTCCATTGGATGTATGCCTCCGTGCATATTCCGAAAAGGTGTTGTGGGCAAAAATCAAACTTACAATTCAAAAGTTATGGCTGTTAGAAGTTTAGGTGTCGTTTGGAGCTAAATTTCGCATTCCCGATGCAACCCGCAATATATCGACAACAAAATGAACTGGAATGGGAAAAACTAGTGCTCCAATGAATGTAGTGCTCCGAGCTCATTCTGAAAAGGTGTTGTTGTGTAAAATCAGACAATCGCATCAAAAATTGTTGCTGTTTAAAGTTTGAGTGTTATTTGGAGCTAAATCTCCCATTTTCACTACAACCCGCATTAAAAATCTAGCATTTTGAAGTGTATGTGTCATTTGGAGCTAAATCTCATATTACCAATACACTCACCGTATATCGACCTCTAAATGAGCTGGAATGGGTTTAAATTGTTCTCCATTGGATTTAGGGATCCGATCTTATTCCGAAAAGGTAATGTGGGAAAAATCAGACAACCGGAAAGGTGTTGTCTAATTCTCAAATGGGTAAATCTTATTCTCTGTTGGATGGAGAATACGAGCTCTTTCTGAAAAAGTGTTGTGCGCAAAAAGCGAACAACCGGATCAAAAGTTATGGCAGCTTGAAGTTTAGGTGTAATTTGAGCTAAATCCCGCATTACCACTGGAACCCAGTGTATATCGAACAACAAACGAACTTGAATGGTTATATCCTACTCTCCATTGGTTGTAGGGCTTTGAGCTCAATCTAAGAAGGTATTGTGGGCAAATATTGGGCAACTGGATCAAGAGTTCTGTCTGTTTGAAGTTTATGTGTCATTTGGAGCTAAAACCCACATTACCAATGCAACCCACTGTAGATCAACCACAAAACGAACTTGAATGGGTAAAACTTGTTTTCCATTGGATGTAGGACACCGGTCTCATTCCGAAAAGGTGTTGTGTGAAAAAATCAGACAACCGGATCAAAGTAATGGATGTTTGAAGTTTAGGTGTCAATTGGTGCAAAATCCATCATTTCCACTACAATCCACTATTCGTCGACCACTAAATGAACTCGATCGAGTAAATCCTATTCTCCATAGGATGTATGGCTCTGAGCTCATTCCAAAAAGGTGTTGTTAGCATAATCCGGATAATCGGATCAAAAGTTATAGCTGTTTGAAGTTTAGGTGTCAGTTGGAGCTAAATCCCATATTACCACTGCAACTCAATGTATATCGACCGCTAAATGAACTAGATTGTGTAAAACTTGCTCTCCATTGAATGTAGGGCTCAGATCTCATTTCGTAGAGGTTTTGTATGCAAAAATCATACAACCTGATCAAAAGTTTTGGCTGTTTCAAGTTTAGGTGTCATTTGAAGCTAAATTTCTCATTACCAGTGCAACCCGCTATATATCGACAACTAAATGAACTGCAATGGGTAAAACTGTGCTTTATTAAATGTAGGGCTCCGAGCTCATTCCTAAAAGGTGTTGTGGGGGTAAAATCAGACAACCGGATCAAAGTTTATTGCTGTATTGTAGAATCCGGAAATGCGCCTCCGCGATCGACGCTAGAGATGCGAGGGAAAACGGAGGCAGTGGGATGTCGGTTAGAGAGAATGAGACAGCTGGCAGTGGTCACTATTTAATTAGGGATAATGAGACCGCTGGCAGCGGTCGAGGCCGGACTTCGCCCGTCCCAGCAAATGCCACTCCTGTGACGGGCTTTCCTTTGATTTAAGGGAAAAGGTTACATCGGGTTACAGAACCAGGAAGGGAGAAGCCAGCCGGTCAGACAACTCGCAAGACAGTGAACTCGAGACCGCAACTCTAACAAGCGAGCTCCAGGATTCGAGTGTGCGTGTCTTGGGAACGTCGTCGCCCCTTATTTATAGGCTCGGGGGTCTTCCCAAACTGGCAGGGATAAAATAACCGTCTGCCCGAATATAGGAGAATCGGGCAGGGGGTGACAAGATACAGAAAGGAAAGAGAAACAGGTCATGTGGCTTGGCGGCTTGAGCATTCGATCTGTATTGGCCGAGGTTGAAATGCACTGCGATCAAGGCGAGGATGCATCCCAGGCGACCTCTGACCTGAGGCCCCGGCTTGCCTTCTGGACTTGAGCCTTGGCAGTCTTCAATCCTGGGAGGCGGTCTGGATACTGTTAGACCGCCCGGTCTGTTCTGGAGATGGGCGACTTGATGCAGCAAACCGCCCGGTATGAGAGAGGTATTGCACGGGAAGCGGTCTTCTAGGTAAACAGTGTTGTGGGGGTAAAATCAGACAACCAGATCAAAAGTTATTGATGTTTAAAGTTTGAGTGTCATTTTGATCTAAATCTCTCACTTTCACTACAAACCGAATCAAAAATTCTTTCATTTTGGAAATTTATATGTCATTTGGAGTTAATCTTGCATTACAAGTACAACCCACTATATATCGACCTCTAAACAAGCTTGAATGGGTTAAAATTGTTCTCCATTGGATTTAGGGCTCCGATCTCATTCCGAAAAGGTACTGTGGGCAAAAATCTGATAACTGGATCAAAAGTTACGGATGTTTGAAGTTTAAGTCTCCTTTCGAGCAAAATACCTTATTACCAACCCACTGTATATTGACCACTAAACAAACTGGAATGGGTAAAACTTGTTCTCCATTGGATGTGGGGCTCCGAGCTCATTCCAAAAGGGTGTTGTGCAAAATAATCGGACAACCAGATCAAAAGTTATGGCTGTTACAGTTTTTGGGTCAAGAGGAGCTAAATCCCTCATTACCATTGAATCCCACTGTATATTGACCACTAAAATGAGATGGAATAGTTTAAAATTGTGCTCTATTGGATGTATGCCTCCGTGCATATTCCGAAAAGGTGTTGTGGGCAAAAATCAAACATACAATTCAAAAGTTATGGCTGTTAGAAGTTTAGGTGTCGTTTGGAGCTAAATTTCGCATTACCGATGCATCCCGCAATATATTGACAACAAAATGAACTAGAATGGGAAAAACTAGTGCTCAATGAATGTAGTGCTCCGAGCTCATTCTGAAAAGGTGTTGTTGGGTAAAATCAGACAACCGCATCAAAAATTGTTGTTGTTTAAAGTTTGAGTGTTATTTTGTGCTAAATCTCTCATTTTCACTACAACCCGCATTAAAAATTCTAGCATTTTGAAGTGTATGTGTCATTTGGAGCTAAATCTCGAATTACCACTACAACTCACCGTATATCAACCTCTAAACGAGCTGGAATTGGTTTAAATTGTTCTCCATTGGATTTAGGGCTCCGATCTTATTCCGAAAAGGTATTGTGGGAAAAATCAGACAACCGGAAAGGTGTTCTCTTATTCTCGAATGGGTAAATCTTATTATCTGTTGGATGGAGAATACGAGCTCTTTTCGAAAAAGTTTTGTGCGCAAAAAGCGAACAAACGGATCAAAAGTTATGGCAGCTTGAAGTTTAGGTGTAATTTGGAGCTAAATCCCACATTACCACTGAAACCCAGTGTATATCAAACAACAAACGAACTTGAATGGTTATATCCTACTCTCCATTGGTTGTAGGGCTTTGAGCTCATTCTAAGAAGGTATTGTGGGCAAATATTGGGCAACTGGATCAAGAGTTCTATTTGTTTGAAGTTTATGTGTCATTTGGAGATAAACCCACATTACCAATGAAACCCACTGTAGATCAACCACTAAACGAACTTGAATGGGTAAAACTTATTGTCCATTGGATGTTGGGCACCGGTCTCATTCCGAAAAGGTGTTGTGGGCAAAAATCAGACAACCAGATCAAAGTTATGGATGTTTGAAGTTTAGGTGTCAATTGGTGCAAAATCCTTCATTTCCACTGCAATCCACTATCCGTCGACCACTAAATGAACTCGATCGAGTTAATCCTATTATCCATAGGATGTATGGCTCTGAGCTCATTCCAAAAAGGTGTTGTTGGCATAATCCGGATAATCGGATCAAAAGTTATAGTTGTTTGAAGTGTAGGTGTCATTTGGAGCTAAATCCCATATTACCACTGCAACTCAATGTATATCGACCACTAAATGAACTAGATTGGGCAAAAATTGCTCTCCATTGAATGTAGGGCTCAGATCTCATTTCGTAGAGGTTTTTTAGGCAAAAATCAGACAACCTGATCAAAAGTTTTGGCTGTTTCAAGTTTAGGTGTCATTTGGAGCTAAATTTCTCATTACCAGTGCAACCCACTATATATCGACAACTAAATGAACTACAATGGGTAAAAATTGTGCTTTAATGAATGTAGGGCTCCGAGCTTATTCCTAAAAGGTGTTGTGGGGGTAAAATCAGACAATTAGATCAAAAGTTATTGCTGTATAAAGTTTGAGTGTCATTTGGAGCTAATTTTCCGCATCTAAAATTCTTTCATTTTGGAAATTTATTTGTCATTTGGAGTTAAATCTTGCATTACCAGTATAACCAACTATATATCGACCTCTAAACGAGCTTGAATGGGTTAAAATTGTTCTCCATTGGATTTCGGGCTCCGATCTCATTCCGAAAAGGAATTGTGGGCGAAAATCTAACAACCGGATCAAAAGTTACGGATGTTTGAAGTGTAGGTCTCCTTTCGAGCTAAATACCTAATTACCAATCCACCATATATTTACCACTAAACAAACTGGAATGTGTAAAACTTGTTTTCCATTGGATGTAGGACTCCGAGCTCATTTCAAAAAGGTGTTGTGCGAAACAATCGGACAAACAGATCAAAATTTATGGCTGTTACAGTTTATGGGTTAAGAGGAGCTAAATCCCTCATTACCATTGAAAACCGCTGTATATTGACCCATAAAATTAGATGAAATATTTTAAAATTGTGCTCCATTTGATATATGCCTCCGTGCATATTGCGAAAAGATGTTGTGGGCAAAAATCAAACGTACAATTCAAAAGTTATGGCTGTTAGAAGTTTAGGTATCGTTTGGAACTAAATTTCGCATTACCGATGCAACCCGCTATATATCGACAACTAAATGAACTTGAATGTGAAAAACTAGTGCTCCAATGAATTTTGTGCTCCGAGCTCATTCTGAAAAGGTGTTGTTGGGTAAAATCAGACAACCGTATCAAAAATTGTTGATGTTTAAAGTTTGAGTGTTATTTGGAGCTAAATCTCTCATTTTCACTATAACCCGCATTAAAAATTCTGGCATTTTGAAGTGTATGTGTCATTTGGAGCTAAATCTCGTATTACCACTATAACTCACCGTATATCGACCTCTAAACAAGTTGGAATGGGTTTAAATTGTTCTCCATTGGATTTAGGGCTCCGATCTCATTCCGAAAAGGTATTGTGGCAAAAATTAGACAACCGGAAAGGTGTTGTCTTATTCTCGAATGGGTAAATCTAATTCTCTATTGGATGGAGAACACGAGCTCTTTCCGAAAATGTGTTGTGCGCAAAAAGTGAACAACCGGATCAAAAGTTATGGCTGCTTGATGTTTAGGTGTAATTTGGAGCTAAATCCCGCATTACCACTGGAACCCAGTGTATATCGAACAATAAACGAACTTGAACGGTTATATCCTACTGTCTATTGGTTGTAGGGCTCCGAGCTCATTTTAAAAAGGTATTGTGGGCAAATATTGGGCAACTGGGTCAAGAGTTCTGTCTGTTTGAAGTTTATGTGTCATTTGGAGCGAAATCCCACATTACCAATGCAACCCACTGTAGATCAACCACTAATGAACTGTAATGGGTAAAACTTGTTGTCCATTGGATGTAGTGCACCGGACTCTTTCCGAAAAGGTGTTGTGGGCAAATATCAGACAACCGGATCAAAGTTATGGATGTTTGAAGTTTAGGTGTCAATTGGAACAAAATCCCTCATTTCCACTACAAACCACTATCCGTCGACCACTAAATGAACTCTATCGAGTAAATCCTATTCTCCGTAGGATGTATGGCTCTAAGCTCATTCCGAAAAGGTGTTTTTGGCAAAATTTGGACAACCAGATCAAAAGTTATAGCTGTTTTAAGTTTAGGTGTTAGTTGGAGCTAAATCCCACATTACCACTGCAACTCAATGTATATCGACCACTAAATGAACTAGATTGGGTAAAACTTGCTCTCCATTGAATGTAGGGCTCAGATATCATTTCGTAGAGGTTTTGTGGGCCAAAATCAGACAACCTGATCAAAAGTTTTGGTTGTTTCAAGTTTAGGTGTTATTTGGAGCTAAATTTCTCATTACCAGTGCAACCCGCTATATATCGACAACTAAATGAACTGCAATGGGTAAAACTTGTGCTTTAATCAATGTAGGGCTCCGAGCTCATTCCTAAAAGGAGTTTTGGGGGTAAAATCATACAACCGGGTCAAAAGTTATCGTTGTATAAAGTTTGAGTGTCATTTGGAGCTAAATCTCTCACTTTCACTACAAACCGCATCTAAAATTCTTTCATTTTGGTATGTGTCATTTGGAGCTAAATCTCGCATTACCAATAACACTGTATATCGACCTCTAAACGTGCTTGAATGGGTTAAAATTGTTCTCCATTGAATTTAGGGTTCCGATCTCATTCTGAAAAGGTATTGTGGGCGAAAATTTGACAACCGGATCAAAAGTTACGGATTTTTGAAGTTTAGGTCTCCTTTCGAGCTAAATACCTTATTACCAACCCGTTGTATATTGACCACTAAACAAACTAGAATGGGTAAAACTTATTCTCTATTGGATGTAGGGCTCCGAGCTCATTCCAAAAAGGTGTTGTGTGAAAAAATCGGACAACCAGATCAAAAGTTATGGTTGTTACAGTTTATGGGTCAAGAGGAGCTAAATCCCTTATTACCATTAAAACCCGCTGTATATTAACCACTAAAATGAGATGGAATAGTTTAAAATTGTGCTCCAATGGATGTATGCCTCCGTGCATATTCCGAAAAGGTGTTATGGGCAAAAATCAAACATACAATTCAAAAGTTATGGCTATTAGAAGTTTAGGTGTCGTTTGGAGCTAAATTTTGCATTACCGATGCAACCCGCTATATATCGACAACTAAATGAACTGGAATCGGAAAAACTAGTGCTCCAATGAATGTAGTGCTTCGAGCTCATTCCGAAAAGGTGTTGTGGGGTAAAATCAGACAACCACATCAAAAATTGTTGCTCTTTAAAGTTTGAGTGTCATTTGGAGCTAAATCTCTCATTTTCACTACAACCCGCATTAAAAATTCTGGCATTTTGAAGTATATACGTCATTTGGAGCTAAATCTCATATTGCCACTACAACTCACTGTATATTGACCTCTAAACGAGCTGGCATGGGTTTAAATTGTTCTCCATTGGATTTAGGGCTCCGATCTCATTCCGAAAAGGTATTGTGGGCAAAAATCAGACAACCGGAAAGGTGTTGTCTTATTCTTGAATGGGTAAATCTTATTCTCAGTTGGATGGAGAATACAAGCTCTTTCCAAAAAAGTGTTGTGCGCAAAAAGTGAACAATCGGATCAAAAGTTATGGCTGCTTGAAGTTTAGGTGTAATTTGGAGCTAAATCCCACATTACCACTGGAACCTATTGTATATCAACAATAAACGAACTTGAATGGTTATGTCCTACTATCCATTGGTTGTATGACTCTGAGCTCATTCTAAAAAGGTATTGTGGGCAAAAATTAGGCAACTGTATCAAGAGTTCTGTCTGTTTGAAATTTATGTGTCATTTGGAGCTTAATCCCACATTACCAATGCAACCCACTGTAGATCAACCACTAAATGAACTGGGATGGGTAAAACTTGTTGTCCATTGGATGTAGGGAACCGATCTCATTCCGAAATGGTATTGTGGGCAAAAATCAGACAACCGGATCAAAGTTATGAATGTTTGAAGTTTAGGTGTCAATTGGAGCAAATCCCTCATTTCCACTGCAATCCACTATTCGTCGACCACTAAATGAACTCGATCGAGTAAATCCTATTCTCCATAGGATTTATGGCTCTGAGCTCATTCCGGAAAGGTGTTTTGGGCATAATCCGGACAACTGGATCAAATGTTATAGTTGTTTGAAGTTTTGGTGTCAGTTGGAGTTAAATCCCACATTACCACTGCAACTCAATGTATATCGACCACTAAATGAACTAGATTGGATAAAACATGCTCTCCATTGAATGTAGGCTTAGATCTCATTTCGTATAGGTTTTGTGGGCAAAAATCAGACAACCTAATCAAAAGTTATGGTTGTTTTTAGTTTAAGTGTCATTTGGAGCTAAATTTCTCATTACCAGTGCAACCCGCTATATATCGACAACTAAATGAAATGCAATGGGTAAAACTTGTGCTTTACTGAATGTAGGGCTCCGAGCTCATTCCTAAAAGGTGTTGTGGGGGTAAAATCAGACAACCAGATCAAAACTTATTGCTGTATAAAGCTTGAGTGTTAGTTGAAGCTAAATTTCTCACTTTCACTACAAACCGCATCTAAAATTCTTTCATTTTGGAAATTTATGTGTCATTTGGATCTAAATCTCGCATTACCAGTACAACCCACTATATATCGACCTCTAAATGAGCTCGAATGGGTTAAAATTGTTCTCCATTGGATTTAGGGCTCCGTTCTCATTCCGAAAAGGTATTGTGGGCGAAAATCTAACAACCGGATCAAATGTTACGGATGTTTGAAGTTTAGGTCTCCTTTCGAGCTAAATACCTTATTACCAATCCACTGTATATTGACCACTAAACAAGCTAGAATGGTTACAACTTGTTCTCCATTGGATGTAGGGCTCCGAGATCATTCCAAAAAGGTGTTGAGCGAAAAAATTGGACAACCAGATCAAATGTTATGGCTGTTACAGTTTATGGGTCAAGAGGAGCTAAATCCCTCATTACCATTGAAAACCGTTGTATATTGACCACTAAAATGAGAGGGAAAGTTTAAAATTGTGCTCCATTGGATATATGCCTTCGTGCATATTCTGAAAAGGTGTTGTGGGCAAAACTCAAACATACAATTCAAAAGTTATGGCTGTTAGAAGTTTAGGTGTCGTTTGTAGCTAAATTTTACATTACCGATGCAACCCTCTATAGATCGACAACTAAATGAACTAGAATGGTAAAAACTAGTGCTCCAATGAATGTAGTGCTCCGAGCTCATTCCAAAAAGGTGTTGTGGGGTAAAATCAGACAACCGCATCAAAAATTGTTACTGTTTAGGTTTGAGTGTTATTTAAAGCTAAATCTCTCATTTTCACTACAACCCGCATTAAAAATTCTGGCATTTTGAAGTGTATGTGTCATTTGGAGCTAAATCTTGTATTACCACTACAACTCATTGTATATCGACCTCTAAACGAGCTGGAATGGGTTTAAATTGTTCTCCATTGGATTTAGGGCTCCGATCTCATTCTGAAAAGGTATTGTGGGCAAAAATCAGACAACCGGAAAGGTGTTGTCTTATTTGTCGAATGGGTAAATCTTATTCTCGGTTGGATGGAGAATATGAGATCTTTCCGAGAAAGTGTTGTGAGCAAAAAGCGAACAACAGGATCAAAAGTTATGGCTGCTTGAAATTTAGGTGTAATTTGGAGCTAAATCCCGCATTACCACTGGACCCCAGTGTATATCGAACAATAAACTAACTTGAATGGTTATATCCTACTCTCCATTGGTTGCAGGGATTTAAGCTCATTCTAAAAAGGTATTGTGGGCAAATATTGGGCAACTGGATCAAGAGTTCTGTCTGTTTGAAGTTTATGTGTCATTTGGAGCTAAATCCCACATTACCAATGTAACCTACTGTAGATCAACCACTAAACGAACTGGAATGGGTAAAACTTGTTGTCCATTGGATGTAGGTCAATGGTCTCATTCCGAAAAGGTGTTGTGGGCAAAAATTAGATAACCAGATCAAAGTTATGGATGTTTGAAGTTTAGGTGTCAATTGGAGCAAAATCCCTCATTTCCACTGCAATCCACTATCCGTCGACCACTAAATGAACTCGATCGAGTAAATCCAATTCTCCATAGGATGTGTGGCTCTGAGCTCATTCTGAAAAGGTGTTTTTGGCATAATCCAGACAACCGGATCAAAAGTTATAGCTGTTTGAAGTTTAGGTGTTAGTTGGAGCTAAATCCCACATTACCACTGCAACTCAAAGTATATTGACAACTAAATGAACTAGATTGAGTAAAACTTGCTCTTCATTGAATGTAGGGCTCAGATCTCATTTCGTAGAGTTTTTGTGGGCAAAAATCAGACAACCTGATCAAAAGTTTTGGCTGTTTCAACTTTAGGTGTCATTTGGAGCTAAATTTCTCATTACCAGTGCAACCCGCTATATATCGACAACTAAATGAACTACAATGGGTAAAACTTGTCCTTTAATGAATGTAGGGCTTTGAGCTCATTCCTAAGAGGTGTTGTGGGGGTAAAATCAGACAACCAGATCAAAAGTTATTGCTGTATAATGTTTAAGTGTCAGTTGGAGCTAAATCTCTCACTTTCACTAAAAACCGCATCTAAAAGTCTTTCATTTTGGAAATTTATGTCATTTGGACCTAAATCTCGCATTACCAGTACAACCTACTGTATATCGACCTCTAAACAAGCTTGAATGGGTTAAAATTGTTCTCCATTGGATTTAGGGCTCTGATCTCATTCTGAAAAGGTATTGGGCAAAAATCTGACAACCAGATCAAAAGTTACAGATGTTTGAAGTTTAGGTCTCCTTTCGAGCTAAATACCTTATTACCAACCCACTGTATATTGACCCATAAACAAACTGGAATGGGTAAAATTTGTTCTCCATTGGATGTAGGGCTCCAAGCTAATTCCAAAAAGGTGTTGTGCGAAAAAATTAGGCAACCAGATCAAAAGTTATGGCTGTTTCAGTTTATGTGTCAAGAGGAGCTAAAAAATCTCTCATTACCATTGCAACCCACTGTCTATTGACCACAAAAATGACCTGGAATATTTTAAAATTGTGCTCCAATGGATGTATGCCTCCGTGCATATTCCGAAAAGGTGTTGTGGGCAAAAATCAAACATACAAATCAAAAGTTATGGCTGTTAGAAGTTTAGGTGTCATTTGGAGCTAAATTTTGCATTACCAATGCAACCCGCTATATATCGACAACTAAATGAACTGGAATGGGTAAAACTTGTGCTCCAATGAATACAATGCTCCGAGCTCTTCCGAAACGGTGTTGTCGGGTAAAATCAAACAACCGTATCAAAAGTTGTTGCTATTTAAAGTTTGAGTGTCATTTGGAGCTAAATCTCTCATTTTCACTACAACCAGCATTAAAAATTCTGGCATTTTAAAGTGCATGTGTCATTTGGAGCAAAATCTCGTATTACCACTTCAACTCACTATATATCGACCTCTAAACGAGCTGGAATGGGTTTAAATTGTTCTCCATTGGATTTAGGGCTCCGATCTGATTCCGAAAAGGTATTGTGTGCGAAAATCAGACAACCGGAAAAGTGTTGTCTTATTCTCAAATGGGTAAATCTTATTCTCAGTTGGATGGAGAATACGAGCTCTTTCCGAAAAAGTGTTGTGCGCAAAAAGCGAACAATCGGATCAAAAGTTATGGCTGCTTGAAGTTTAGGTGTAATTTGGAGCTAAATCCCGCATTACCACTGGAACCCAGTGTATATCAAACAATAAACGAACTTGAATGGTTATATCCTACTATCCATTGGTTGTAGGGCTCTGAGCTCACTCTAAAAAGGTATTGTGGGCAAAAATTGGGCAACTGGATCAAGAGTTTTGTTTGTCATTTGGAGCTAAATTTCTCATTACCAATGCAACCCGCTATATATCGACAACTAAATGAACTGCAATGGGTAAAACTTTTGCTTTTATGAATGTAGGGCTCCGATCTCATTCCTAAAAGGTCTTGTGGGGGTAAAATCAGACAACCGGATCAAAACTTATTGATGTATAAAGTTTGAGTGTCAGTTTGAGCTAAATCTCTCACTTTCACTACAAACCGCATCTAAACTTCATTGATTTTGGTAATTTATGTGTCATTTGGAGCTAAATCTCGCATTAACAGTTCAACCCACTGCATTCGACCTCTAAACGAGCTTGAATGGGTTAAAATTGTTCTCCATTGGATTTAGGGCTCCGATCTCATTCCGAAAAGGTATATTGTGTGCGAAAATCTAACAACCGGATTAAACGTTACGGAAGCTTGATGTTTAGGTCTCCTTTCGAGGTAAATACCTTATTACCAACCCGGTGTATATTGGCCACTAAACAAACTGGAATGGGTAAAACTTTTTCTCCATTGGTTGTAGGGCTCCGAGCTAATTCCAAAAAGGTGTTGTACGCCAATATCGGACAACCAGGTCAAAAGTTATGGCTGTTACAGTTTATGTGTCAAGAGATGCTAAATTCATCATTACCATTGCAATCGGCTGTATATTGACCACTAAAATGAGATGAAATGGTTTACAATTGTACTCCATTGGACGTATACCTCGGTGCATATTCCGGAAAGGTGTTGTGGGCAAAAATCAAACATACAATTCAAAAGTTATGGCTGTAAGAAGTTTAGGTGTCGTTTGGAGCTAAATTTTGCATTACCGATGCAACCCGTTATATATCGACAACTAAATGAACTGGAATGGGAAAAACTAGTGCTCCAATGAATGTAGTGCTCCGAGCTCATTCCGAAAATGTGTTGTGGGGTCAAATCAGACAATCGCATCAAAAATGGTTGTTGTTTAAAGTTTTAGTGTCATTTGGAGCTAAATCTCTCATTTTCACTACAACCCGCATTAAAAATTCTCGCATTTTGAAGTGTATGGGTCATTTGGAGCGAAATATCATATTACCACTACAACTCACTGTATATCGACCCCTAAACGAGCTGGAATGAATTTAAATTGTTCTCCATTGGATTTAGGGCTCTGATCTCATTCCGAAAAGGTATTGTGGGCAAAAATCAGACAACCGGAAAAGTGTTGTCTTATTTGTGAAATGGTTAAATCATATTCTCTGTTGGATGGAGAATACGAGCTCTTTCCGAAAAAGTGTTGTGTGCAAAAAGCGAACTACCGGATCAAAAGTTATGGCTGCTTGAAGTTTAGGTGTAATTTGGAGCTAAATCCCGCATTACCACTGGAACCCATTGTATATCGAACAATAAACGAACTTGAATGGTTATATCCTACTCTCCATTGGTTGTAGGGCTCTGAGCTCATTCTAAAAAGGTATTGTGGTCAAATATTGGGCAACTGGATCAAGAGTTCTGTCTGTTTGAAGTTTATGTGTTATTTGGAGCTAAATCCCACATTACCAATGCAACCCACTGTAGATCAACCACTAAATGAACTGGAATGGGAAAAACTTGTTGTCCATTGGATGTAGGGCACTGGTCTCATTTCGAAAAGGTGTTGTGGGCAAAAATCAGACAACCGGATGAAAGTTATGGATGTTTGAAATTTAGGTGTCAATTGGAGCGAAATCCCTTATTTCCACTGCAATCCACTATTCGTCGACCACTAAATGAACTTGATTGAGTAAATCCTATTCGCCATAGGATGTATGGCTCTGAGCTCATTCCGAAAATGTGTTTTTGGCAAAATCCGGACAACCGGATCAGAAGTTATAGCTGTTTGAAGTTTAGGTGTCATTTGGAGCTAAATCCCACATTACCACTGCAACTCAATGTATATCGACCACTAAAAGAACTATATTGGTTAAACTTGCTCTTCATTGAATGTAGGGCTCAGATCTCATTTCGTAGAGGTTTTGTGGGCAAAAATAAGACAACCTGATCAAAAGTTTTGACTGTTTCAAGTTTAGGTGTCATTTGGAGCTAAATTTCTCATTACCAGTGCAACCCGCTATATATCGACAACTAAATGAACTGTAATGGGTAAAACTTGTGCTTTAGTGCATGTAGGGCTCTGAGCTCATTCCTAAAAGGTGTTGTGGGGGTAAAATCAAACAACCGGATCAAAAGTTATTGTTGTATAAAGTTTGAGCGTCATTTGGAGCTAAATCTCTCACTTTCACTACAAACCGCATCTAAAATTCTTTCATTTTGGAAATTTATGTGTCATTTGTAGCTAAATCTCGCATTACCAGTACAACCCACTGTATATCGACCTCTAAATGAGCTTTAATGGGTTAAAGTTGTTCTCCATTGGATTTAAGGCTCCGATCTCATTCTGAAAAGGTATTGTGGGAAAAAATTTGACAACTGGATCAAAAGTTGTGGATGTTTGAAGTTTAGGTCTCCTTTCGAGCTAAATACCTTAATGACAACCCGCTGCATATTAACCACTAAACAAACTGGAATTTGTAAAAAATTGTTCTCCATTGGATGTAGGGCTCCGGTCTCATTCCAAAAAAGGTGTTGTGCGAAAAAATTGGACAACCAGATCAAAAGTTATGGCTGTTACAGTTTATGGGTTAAGAGGAGCTAAATCCATCATTACCAATGAAACCCGCTGTATATTGACCACTAAAATGAGATGGAATAGTTTAAAATTATGCTCCATTGGATTTATGCCTCCGTACATATTCCGAAATAGTGTTGTGGGCAAAAATCAAACATACAATTCAAAAGTTATGGCTGTTAGACGTTTAGGTGTCATTTGGAGCTAAATTTCGCATTACCGATGCAACCTGCTATATATCGACAACTAAATGAACTGGAATGGAAAAACTAATGCTCCAATGAATGTAGTGCTCCGAGCTCATTCCGAAAAGGTGTTGTGGGGTAAAATCAGAGAGTTGTTGTTTAAAGTTTGAGTGTCATTTGGAGCTAAATCTCTCATTTTCACTACAACCCTCATTAAAAATTCTGGCATTTTGAAGTGTATGTGTCATTTGGAGCCAAATATCGTATTACCACTACAACTCACTGTATATCGACCTCTAAACGAGCTGGAATGGGTGTAAATTGTTTTGCATTGGATTTAGGGCTCCGATCTCATTCCGAAAAGGTATTGTGAGCGAAAATTAGACAAACGGAAAGGTGTTGTCTTATTCTCGAATGGGTAAATCTTATTCTCTATTGGATGGAGAATACGAGCTCTTTCCGAAAAAGTGTTGTGCGCAAAAAGCGAACAACCGGATCAAAAGTTATGGCTGCTTGAAGTTTAGGTGTAATTTGGAGTTAAATCCCGCATTACCACTGTAACCCAGTGTATATGAAACAATAAATGAACTTGAATGGTTATATCCTACTCTCCATTGGTTGTAAGGCTCTGAGCTCATTCTAAAAAGGTATTGTGGGTAAATATTGGGAAACTAGATCAAGAGTTCTGTCTGTTTGAAGTTTATGTGTCATTTGGAGCTAAATCCCACATTACTAATGCAACCCACTGTAGATCAACCACTAAACAAACTGGAATGGGTAAAACTTGTTGTCCATTGGATGTAGGGCACCGATGACATTCCGAAAAGGTGTTGGGGAAAAAATCAGACAACCGGATCAAAGTTATAGATGTTTGAAGTTTATGTGTCAAATGGAGCAAAATCCCTCATTTCCACTGCAATCCACTATCCGTCGACCACTAAATGAGAGTAATTTCTATTCTCCATAGGATGTATGGCTCTAAGCTCATTCCGAAAATGTGTTTTTGGCATAATCCGGACAACCGGATCAAAAGTTATAGTAGTTTGAAGTTTAGGTGTCAGTTGGAGCTAAATCCCACATTACTAATGCAACTCAATGTATATCGACCACTAAATGAACTAGATTGGGTAAAACTTGCTCTCTATTGAATGTAGGGCTCAAATCTCATTTCGTAGAGGTGTTGTGGGCAAAAATCAGACAACCTGATCAAAAGTTCTGCCTGTTTCAAGTTTATGTGTCATTTGGAGCTAAATTTCTCATTACTAGTGCAACCCGCTATATATCGACAACTAAATGAACTGCAATGGGTAAAACTTGTGCATTAATGAATGTAGGGCTCCGAGCTCATTCCTAAAAGGTGTTGTGGGGGTAAAATCAGACAACCAGATCAAAGTTTATTGTTATATTATAGAATCCGGAAATGCGCCTCCGCGATCGACGCTAGAGATGCGAGGGAAAACGGAGGCCGCAGGCTGTCGGTTACTATTTGATTAGAGAGAATGAGACCGCTGGCAGCGGTCGAGGCTGGACTTTGCCAGTCACGGTAAATGCCACTCCTGTGATGGGCTTTTCTTTGATTTAAGTGAAGAGGTTACAGCGGGTTACAAGACCAGGAAGCGAGAAGCTGGCCGGTCAGACAGGTCGCAAGACAGTGAACTCGAGACCGCAGCCCTAACAAGCGAGCTCCGGGATTTGAGTGTGCGTGTCTTGGGAACGTCGCTGCCCCCTTTTTATAGGCTATGGGGATTTCCCAAATGGGCATGGATAAAATAACCTCCTGCCCGGATACAGGATAAACGGGCAGGGAGTGATGGGATACAGAAAGGAAAAAGAAACAGGCTGCGTGGCTTGGCGGCTTGAGCATCCGATCTGTACTGGCCGAGGTTGAAATGCACTGCAATCAAGGCGATGATGCAGCCCAGGCGGCCTCTGACCTGAGACCGTGGCTTGCCATCTGGACTTGAGCCTTGGCAGTCTTCAATCCTGGGAGGCGGTCTGGATACTGTCAAACCGCCCGACTTGTTCAAGATGGACCGAGAGACCCATCAGTTCTGGAGCTGGGCGACTTGATACAGCAAACTGCCCGGTCTAAGAGAGGTATTGTTCGGGAAGCGGTCTTCTGGGTAAACATAATCCATGCATATTTTCAAATCTCGAGGAAATGTCAAAAATATTAGTTGTAGCTGGAGACTATGCCCGGTTTGTTTTGAAGCCTATAAGAAACCCTGTGGGCCCTCCATTCTACATACTTTCTTTGAAATCACGAGGAGCTACTCGCCAACTATGGTTAAACTTTTTCAAGCCAGCAATTTTCTGATCAGAATGAATTTACTGGATCAGCTCCAAGTCCGCGTGGACAAGAGTGGAGATCGGAAGAAGGAAGAGGACCGAAAAAGAAAGACTGGAAGAAAAGCAACCAGACTGGGAAACCCGTAGCGGGTAGCTCAAGACTTGATGTGGACTTGACAACCCCGAAGGTGCCCTAAGAGCCCGAAGCGGGTAGTTCTAAACCACTGACCGATCCACCGCCACCCTCAAATAAGATGAACTCAAGCACCATTATGCTGATGACCGGGGAGTCCGCCCATTCTGACAAGGCGGGCTCAAGCAACGACGCACTGAAAGCTGGAGAAAACGCTTCCTTCGGTATTGAAATTACCCCCTCTGGGAATCCCCTTCTCATGATAAATGAGGGAGAAGAAGGGGTGGTCAACTCTCCAAAACTGGACGGGTTGACCACTCCTTTGGTAGTGGTGGATGATAACTCTAGCCCCTCTCCTCAAGCGAAACCGGAGCCGGGTAAGAAGAAAAGGAAGAGAGCTGAGACGGTGGCGGAGCGAATAGCGAGGAAGGTCCGGAAGATGAGGGCCAAAAATAAAGAACTCTACAAGAAACCGGCAGAGGCCTGCCTCCAAACCAACACGCATGTAAAGAATGAGGCCGGTCACCCCTTCTGCCAAGCCAAATGGTTTGCCTCCAGATTCTGCGGATAGTATGACCCTCAGAGATATCGTTAACAGCATGGATGACCTCCAGAAGCGGGACAAACTCCTTGACAGCCCCGTGACTTCAAGCCGAACTGACCCTACTGGCGAGGATATGGGTAAACTCAAAGAATCTGCGCCGAAAGAAGATGACCCGGCAATGACCGGGCTGCGTTTGATGAAGGTGAAGGCGGAGTAGAGGAGGCGGGCTCTTGATAAGCCGCAGCTACCGAACACTTTTGCACCAGGTAAGCGCGATGCAGGTTGTAACCCGGTCTGCTTCTTCATTCTGCGACCTTGAAAGAATGCTTTGATGTTGAACCCACTTCTGGGTTATTTTCCATCCGCGACTCAAATCTCTGTTATCAAGAGAAGGCAGAATGAGCGGTTTTGGAAGGAGCAGTGTCGTAGGATGCACCCTGAACAGTCACGACAGCCTGTTCACTCAGGCATTTTATCTTTTAATATTCTATCATGTTATTTCCTTTCGGCTGTGCTAACCGCATTTTTTACTTGCAGACAAACCGGATGAAGCAATAAAGCCGGGCGACCTCTCATCTAGCCTACCTCCGCTGCCTCCTCAGGTGTCGAGCCTCGCACAAAGCTCAAAGTTTAGGCAGGAGGAGTTGGCCAACCTCCAATGCCTTCTTGGCGACTTGGAAGGGAAGGTGAAGGAGATCGAAGGCCGGGAGGGAGCTACCAGGGCTACTCTGGAGGCGGAGAAGAAGGCGCGACAAGAGGAGCAGCAGATGCTTGGAGCTCAGCTGAAGGCTGCTCGGGCTGCGCTGGAGGCTGAGAAAAAGGCGCGGTTGGAAAAGGAGAAGGCGCTGACGGAGCAAAACGCCAGTCTAACCGCACGGCTTAAGAAGGAGAAGAAGGCGGCCTCGAAGTTTGAAGAGGACTCCAAGTATTATCTAGAAATATATCTGCGCTTGACTCGGGAAGTTGGCGGAAGACGGCGACCTGCTAATGATGAGAGGATGAGGATATCAAGCCGCTCGACTGTCGGGGGGACCTCAAATCACCCTCCGGTTAGGGAGGCCGACCCTATGATTGATGAGGTTGTTGGGATTCCCGCTCGCATGTTTCCAGCTGCGCGTGTAGAGAGGGATGTCGGGCGGCTTCATAGCACCATCAATCATCTCCATTATCATACAAGACAAATATACAACCTTCTTAATCAAACTAGCGACCAGGTCGCGCGACTTCATTGTGAAAATTCTTCTCCTGAAAATCACCAGCCGTGAGCGGATTTAGCTTAAAAATAATATGTGTAATATTATTTGTAGGATACTTCGGATAATCTGTTTGCTTAATATTTGTTTGATAATACTATCTTTTGCTGCCTTTTAATATTCTCATAATCCGTGCGGATTGTTTTTGAATATTTGCGGCCTGTGCCTTTGAATCTTTTGAATATTGTCTGAACTGCTTTACAGGTCGCGCGACCTGTGATGTATGCTTGAAGTTTCTCTGTTGAACTCAATTAATATGATGATGCAGGTTGCTAACCGCGTGGCTTGTGTTGCTTGTCCACGGCTTTTTCGATATTTAATTTCATAAGTATACATGTTTCAGGTCGTGCGATTAAAGGAGCTTCGGTCTGACTTGGCTATACGCAAACCATTGATCCGTGTTGTGAGATATTTTTGAATATTTCTGATGTCTACATGCCGACGACTTGTATGTATAGTTCGTAGTTTTCCTTTGTGAAACTAACCATGCAGGTTTCTGACCGCGCGGTTAGATCACATATCCGCAGCATGGTTTTACTATTTGCAGATCGTTGGCTCTTATAAGTAGTAGCCATCCCGGAGGTGCATTCATTCACATCAAAAATGGCGCGGGCTAAGAGCAAATCGAAGCGGACTGAGAAGGTTCAAGCCGTCTGAATTGAAGCGGCCTCCGCCTTTCATTCTGCTGACAATAAGGAGTGTCATTTGACTCAAGCCAAGTTAGACGACTTTATCCAAGAGCATATGGTTGGAAGCAATCTACTCGCGCGGCTTCCCTTACGCGACGAGCGGATTAATTCTTCTTCTCCCACTCAAATCGCTATCCCCATCGACCATTTTGAAATGGCTTCAAGTTTCCCCCGCCCCTTGAAGTTATCTCCATCTTCGATCATTAAGGGGTTGTGCTCGGACAACTCCCGCCAAACTCTATCGCCTCCATCTTTAGTTTCATCTCATATCTGTGGTCTGAGCGGGTCAGGTTTTCGATTGACCTGTTCAGGAAATTATTTTCCGTGCGGTCTATTCCAGTCGCCGGAACTTCAATCTTTAGAGGGCACCTATACTTTGGGTGCTGGGGGATGAAGGTCATCAACCTTGCGAACAAGGTGATGAGCTGGTCGGAGCGATATTTGATGTTTGAAGTCCATCTCGTGTTGTTACAGGTCAACCCGCAGGTGCGAAGTCAGGCGGCCTTCCGGACAGTCAATATCGGAGAGACCGAGCTGAAGATCTACCAATTTCTGGAGAACGAGCGGCTTGATGTGAACCATTACATCCCACTGTTCGCAGAGTTGGAGGATGTCCGATCCGAAGATAGTAAGTTTCTCACAACTCGCTGTTTTGAAACCGCCTAGACTGCTATGTTAAAATTTTAACCTTACTTTGCAACCGCCACCATTGTTCCGCAGAACAAATTGGTCAACCCGGCCGGTCCGGTCTTGACCCAGAGAGAGAAGCGGAAGAGGAAGATCAAACCGCAATCATCTGAGGAGGAACGCTCAGCTTCCTCAGGCAAGTTTGAGCTCCTTCGCTCCTGCAGCAATCCGTGCGATTTGAAAAGCAAACCGACGATCCTCTGGCATCAGGACGGGGATTTCATGCAAGTTTCAACTGTGCTCCCATTCTGGGGGAGCGAGAGAGTCATCCGCCATGCACTAGCCGCCGGTGCTGCTATGTATGGTCAGAAAACTTTGAAAATGTTGAAGAAGGTTCCAGAGGAGGATCTTTCCTGAGTAGCTGCACAAGCCGGTGCGTGGGGCTTCGCGGCTAACCACTTTATGGCTCTGTCATACAAGCGGTTAGTTTCGGCCCACACATACTTAGAAAAGAAAAGTGCTGAACAGACCGTGTAGATCGCCCGGTTAAGGGAGATCGTGGCGGTATGTCATCTGACAAATACTCGTGCGACCTGTTTTCTTCAAACCGCATGATCTAAGCCCGTTCTTTTTTCTTTTTACAGCATCAGTATGATATGGACAACCCAGCCTTTCAGGACGAGGTCTTTCACCCTGTTGCTATGGGGATTGACGCCGCCCTAAATCATTTGAGAGATCGCGACAGTCTGGCTATGGGTTTCGAGGATACCACCTTCCTGGACATCTTTCCCAGTCTGAAGGACCAATTTGATGAGATGAACCGTAGGGCCAAAGGAAAAGATAAGGCCGAGTCCAGAAGCTCGGAAGTGGCTGAAGATGGCGAGGATGAGACCGCCGCAGGTACAGAAGCCACTGCGGTTGACGGGACCGCTGTAGAGCAGGAGGCGCTGCTAACAATGAGAAGGAAAGCAGCTCGGGTTTGGAGTCCAGCGATTCTGGAGAAGAAGCCGAGCGGTCTAAGCGACGAAATTCGGGCGGCTCGGGCAGCTCGAGTAGTGGTTCATCAAGCTCCTCATCGAGTAGCAAAGGGTATTCGTCCGATATGAACATTGATGGTAGCGAGGACTCGAGCTCTCCTGCGACCAAAAAACTCAAGCCGGACGAATAGTCATGGTTGTTATTTTTAGTACTTGTTTTTTATTTTGCATCCGACGGCTTAAGCCTGTTTAGTCGGTCGGTTAAAATGATGTAAAAATACATTTTGATAATGAATGAAAGTTTTTTACTTATTCAGCTATCTATTATCTGCGACTTACTTGTGATTGTTGTGATCTCTCTCTTCTTTAAACTGCAAGCCCCTTTTAATCAGGTCGTGCAGTTTTAATATTAATCCGGATGGTCAGAGCTTTGAGCTTTTAGAATCCCAATTAGATAGCCACTTAAATATTATGAAGGCTGTTCGGGGGGCTTATCCCTTCAATCCCGACACGACGAATTTGTTATAACCCAAAAAACATCAGTCATAATAGATCTTGACAAATAGTTGTGCGGTTTAACATATAATCCTAGCGGATAGAAATTCATGCTATGAAGAATATCGAACGAATAGACCCATCAAGTTAATCAGAAGCCGATCACAATTGTAAGCCGCCAATCACAATAGATGAATCCCGTTCACGAATTGTGCAATCTGAATGTGTCTTGTACGATTAATAGCTAATGTTCCACAGATTTGCGGTTGAAACACCAAGTCGCGTGATTACCCTTCGACTTACGCAGTCATTTCATTGAATGATTAATGTCCATAAGCCATAAGAAAATAATCAACAAGTCGCACGGTAAGTATACAATTCGGGCGATCAATAATTTGGATTCTTGAGTAACTCATTCTTGCAAGTATAAGTTTCAATTGGTGAGCTCGCTTGGTCTATATGCAATCCGGGCGGCCAATGATTTGATACTTTGTTATATTCACCCTTGCAAGAATATCTCATGATCACTTCCCCGCGGGTGGCTCGGTCTTTAACCGAGTGAAATAAAATAGATACCCATAAGGCTGGTAGAATTATAGATCGAATGAGAAAACAGGTCGGTCATTATTATACTTGAAATTCCCGATGTTTCCTCCTTATGGCATTCTATGATAACCCGTTCTTCTAGCTTTTATGGCTAGATTAAATCTAACCGATCGGTTAGTATATTAAGTTGCTGTTTATCCAAGCCGATTGGTTTAATGAATTAGACCGCCCAGTTTTGTAAAAACTAATTACGCTGATGTTACAACTGCTTATCCCAAGCCGGTCGGTTTAATAGGTTAAATCGCCCGGTCTGTATGATACCTGTTAAATCCTGCTTTCTCCCAAATGGCCTTAAAGGACCACAAGAGAGGGAATAAATTCCTGTAAATAAGTAAAAATAATTACAAACTCAGATGACCATGTGGGCAGGTGGGCCAAGGCGGCGAACATTCCTTTCCTCAAGTGGTCATAAGAGCTGTAAAGATAAAAAAGAAAAAGACAGGCACAGGCTCAGATGACCAAGTGGGCAAGTGGGCCTAGGCGGCGAACATTGCTTTCCTCAAGTGGTCATAAGAGCTGTACAAATGTCGATAACTCAACTGCTCTCTAGCCTAGGGTTACAAGTCGAGTTGATCAATTAGGCAGGTGGGCCTATGTAGCGAACATTGCTTTCCTCAGAGAGATCAACTCAGTTGTAGGTCCCCTTTAGGCTCCACTCGAGAGTTCCTTTAGGAGTATTCGATGGTCACAGACTAAGATGATCAGTTGGGCAGGTGGGCCTAGGCGGCGAACATTGCTTTCCTCAAAAAGATCATCAAAGTTGTAACTATATCCCTTTCGGTGCACGGTAGAGCTTACAATCACCTAGACCTCCCTTGATTCAGGGGTGTGTTATGTACCGGCCGGGATCCAAGATTCTGAAGACCACCGCACGACAATTGGCAAGCTAGCACTACACGTGTGTGAAAACTCCCTGCTACACGTGATCTTCATGGTTTTATGCTAATGACTACAATATGAGGGGGTTCGAGTAGAACTTGGTGATGTCTCCAAGGTCCAGTGAGGGATATACAAAAAATGTAAAAGAGTCACCAGATAGGGAGAAGTGTTAGTATAGGGCTTTTTATTGAATATCCAAAAATGCAAGAAATGAAAGAAACATTTAAGGATAGAATCATTTATGATCATCACAGCTCCAGGTGCATGAGATGTACTCTCCTTCGCTTGTCTGGAGGCGATAAACCCCATTCTTTAGTGCCTCTTTGATAATGAATGGCCCTGCCCAGTTGGTATTTAATTTTCCGACATTTCCTGTCCTCGCTGCGGCATCTACTTTCTTAAGCACTACATCACCAACTACAAACTGTTTAACTCTGACATTTTTGTCGAAGATTTTGCCATTCTCCTTTTCACTTCCTCCTGCCTGATTGTAGCTTCATCTCGAAGCTCCTCAACTAAATTCAGGCTGTATTTGATATCCATGCTTCACCTCCTTCCTTTGCGTATATAACTCTGGGGGTGACCACTTCAAATTCTATAGGAACAACTACCTCCGAGCCATGAGATAATTTGAACGGTGTTTCCCCTGTAGTTGTAGATGGAGTGGTCCGAATAATCCAGAGGATAGAAGGATGTTGTTCTGTCCAATTTCCTTTCTGATTCAATACTCTTTTCATCAGAAGATACTGGATTTGTTTATTCGCTGCTTCCACTTGACCATTACTCATGGGATGATGCACTGAAGAGAATCGAAGCTCAATGCCCACCTGGTCGCAGAAGTTGATCATTTCTGGATTGTTGAACTGAGGGACATTGTCAGTAACATTTGCTAACGGAACTCCATGCCGACAGACGATTTCTTCCCAGATAAAGTTTCTGATAACCTGCATTGTAGTCTTTGCCAATGCCTTTTCCTCAACCCACTTACTGAAATAATCAATCATTACGAATATAAAGCGCCGCTGGCCACTAGCCATCAGAATGGGTCCGATGAGGTCCATTCCCCAAACTGCAAAGGGCCAAGGCATCGTTATTGATCTAAGTGTTTGAGCAGGAAGATGTTGAAGAGGAGCGAATTTCCGACACTAAACACATCGTCTAGCAAACGCTTTGGCATCTTTTCTCATGGTCGGACAGAAATAACCCTGTCTCAAGATTCTTTTCTCCAAAGTCTTTGCTCCTGAATGGCTACCGCATTCCCCAGAATGAACCTCCTTAAGTATGATCGGAACTTCTTCTTCAGAAACACACCGTGCCAGAGGAGAAATCAGAGTCTTACTGTACAAGACTCCTGCCACGAGGCAATAATAAGCTGCTTTTCTTCTGAATCTTTTTCTATCTTTGATGGATAATGAAACTTTCCTTTTGATAAGTATAATTCATAGGGATTCTTCCAAGAAGGATGCTGATCGATCTGCATGAGTCCCCTTCTTCCGTTGCTGGATGGAAAAGTTCAGAGGTCACTCCCCCTGATGGAAGACCGAACTTTGATAATTCATCTGCTTCTTCATTCTGCGTTTTGGGGAATATGTTCAATGATGAATGATTTGAATTTCCCAATTTCATCTTTAGCTAACAGCAGATATTTCCTCAGTATTGGTTATGTTGTCTCGTAATTTCCCAAAACTTGAGAAGCCATTACTAAAGAGTCAGTCTTGACATGCACGCACTCTATTCCCAACTCCCATGCAAGTTTCAGACCAGCCAAGAGTGCTTCATACTCTGCCTGATTGTTCATGACCGGAAAGAATAATTTGATAGCTTGCTCAAGTTTGATGCCATTCGGACTGATTATAACTACTCCGGCTCCCATGGAGTTTTTACCAGAAGCTCCATCCACATAAACAATCCATGCCAAAGGAAATTTCTCTATCTGTTCGGGACTGGACTCTATTGTGTCCACTAAGAAATCCGCCAGGACTTGCGCATTAATTGTTGTTCCGAGAACGTAAGACATTTCAAAATCGCTCTGCTCGATAGCCTATTTAGCCAATCTCCCTAAATGATCTGGCTTTTCTAAGTTACTCCTTAGAGGATGGTCTGAAACCACTTGAATAGGAGGGGCCTGAAAATAAGGGCGAAGCCTTCGTGATGACATGACTAAAGCCAGAGCTAGCTTTTCTAAGATTGAGTATCTAGTTTCTGCATCCTTGAGAATATGGCTGACATAGTATATCGAAAATTGCTTCCTCTTCTCTTCTCGGACGAGGACATAACTTACTGCATCTGGACCGACCCCCAAGTATAAGAATAGTGTTTCCCATTCGCGAGGGCTTTGGAGCAGATGGGTTTATGTTAACTGTATTTTCAACTGTTCAAAAGCATTATTGCAATCTTCATTCCATTCAAATTTTGATCCTCCCCGGAGTGTTATAAAGAATAGAGCGCTTTTATCTCCTGATTTAGAAATAAATCGGCTCACCCCTGCCAATCTTCCACCAAGTTGTTGGACTTCTTTTAGATTACGGGGAGAGGTCATGTCTAGAATAGCCTTCACCTTATCTGGGTTTGGTGCAAGGCCGTCAAAAGTGAGGAGGTGCCCATGAAACTTCCCTTTGTTTGCTCCGAACATGCATTTCGATGGATTTAATTTTAATTTGAAACTCAGTAGAGTAGCGAACGTCTCTACGAAACAAATGTATTGAGAAAATTTTACTTTTTAGGAGGAGATCGTCGACATAGACTTCGAGATTTCTCCCCTTCTAATGCTTGAAAACCGTGTCCATCATTTTCTGATATGTCACACCCACATTTTAAGGACGAAAGGCATTACGAGATATCAATAACACCTATCGTTTGTGATGAAAGAAGTTTACGGGATGTCGGGCTTATGCATTTTGATTTGATGGTACCCAGAAAATGCATCTAAAAAGCTCATGAAATTATACCCAGCCGTAGAATCTACTAAAACATCTATCCAAGGCAAAGGGTAGCAATCTTTGGGGCACGATTTATTAAGTTTTGTAAAGTCTACTCACATACGCCACTTCCCACTGGATTTTTTCACCATTACAACATTGGACATCCAAGTGAGGTATTGAATTTCAGAAATAAAATTTGCTTTAAGAAGCTTGGCGACTTCTTCTCTGATGGGTGCCACCTCCCTTTTTTTGTTGGATTGTCTTGAACTCGGGAGAGACGTTGAGATGATGGTAAGCTACATCCGGATCCACTCTGGGCATATCTTCCGCCGACCAGGCGAAGATGTCCAAGTTCTCCAGAAGACAGGAAATCAGTTGAACTTTCTCCTTTTCTGACAGCTCTGCGTTGACGATCAACTTCTTTTCTTCCCCTTCAGCAATGGGGACTTCTTGGGTCTCCTGGGTAGGTTCCTGGTGAGCCCTATCTTGATCTTTACTCTCTTCGGCAGCTTTTGAAGACTCAGCAACTTCAAGAATTTCAACCGGAGACTCGAGAAGCAGAAAGTCCATGATCATATTGACAGTTTGTACATAGCATTCCCGATCCACTTTTTGATTACTCTGAATCCGATTCTGACTTCCCTCTGTAGCAAATTTGAGGGATAGGTGGAAGGTGGACACCACCGCTCTGTAGGCATTGATAACGGGCCTTCCGAAGATGGCACAATAGTTACTTGGGGCATCTAGCACCACGAAGTTGTTTAGTTTTACTACTCCTCCCAGGGAAACCAAAAGCTTTACAGAGCCTTCTACTTCTTTTTTCTCTCCGGAGAAGCCGTAGAGGGGCCATTCAGTGGAAAGCAGAGGCTTTCCATTCTTTATGGCATCGAAAGTCAAACGGAAGAGAAGATTGACGGAACTGCCCATGTCAATCAGAATCTTGTGAACTGTGTGGTTTTTAATGATAGCCTTGATTACCACGGCATCGTCAAAAGGATTAGCATTCGGAGGAAGATCCTCTTGACTGAAGGTGACAATCGAGCTTTCAGGAGCAGAGGTTGAAGTTGCCGCCGCTTCTTGCTTTAAAACTCTCCCAATACTTGACTTGCGGGAGGATTCAGCTCCAGCTCCTCCATGAATGCAGTATATGTCCCTGAGGGGGCCCACATCATTTACCTATATGCATTATGTTGTGGGATGGATATCCCAATAGCAGCCGGTGTCTTCCACATCGGCGCATTCCCAGGTCACCTCGACTGTTTCATTCTTCTTCTCAGTTGCTGGTTCAGCAGTCACTTCTTTCCGGATTAGGCCTCAGAGCTTCCCTTTTCCTAAAAGCCTTTCTATCAGGAAGCGGAGGGCCCGAAAATTCTCAGTCAGATTCTCTCCCTCTCTATAATATTCGTAGAAGAGGTTCGGATTTCGGTTACGAACATCCAACTTTAAAGGAGCAGGCCTCTTGAATTCAAGCCTCTTTTGAAGAATTTGGACGACCTCGTCCATGGTGACATTAAGAGGAGTGAATGGTTCTTGCGAATCATCATATTGGGTAGATGGAACAGCTGGAGATGGCATTATTTGTGGAATGGTCATGGATAGAGCGGGTGCGATGGCCAACGACGGTTTCTGATCTTGAAACCATTGATGTCCGATGAAAGGTTGTTTATGCTTGTAGTTCCTTCCCCTCTGGGAACGAGGCTCAAAATGATGTTAATTTGATTGCAGATGAGTGACGGGTGAGTTGGGTTGATACTTGTCACTGATAAACTTTGCAACATACCCGGGGTTACTCTTTTCACCCCTTATGAACATATTTGCTAAACTTATCATCTCCTGATAAGTCCTTGGTTCTCTAATGTTCGCTTCGAACTTCAATGGGCCTTCCCTCAGGCCATGAATCAGAGCTACACAGTATAATTCAGTATCCACATTCCGGATCTCCATGATCTCTTTTTGGAACCGATCCATGAAACGGGCCCACGTCTCGGCTTCTCGTTGCTTGATTTCAAAAAGGGCCACCAGGCCACTTTTTCTCTTCTTAGATGTGGAGAACCTGAGCTGAAATTCCCTGCGTAGCACAGCGAAGAAGCTAATTAATCTGGGATGCAACCCGTAGAACCACACCCTTGCTTGTCCATCAAAGGATGTCATAAGGAGCTTGAATTTGGTTGTGTCTATAAGGGTTCTCAAAGAGAGGGCCGACTCAAAGGCCTGAAGATGGATAGCTGGATCAGCTTCTCCATTGTATGGGGGCAAGCACAGCTCTCTGAAGTTATTTGGGGCTGGCTCCCCCCGAACTTCATCGACAAAGGGAGAAGTCTCTTCAGTATCCTCATAGAGAAGAGGGACAGTGTAATAAGCCGCCTGGGTTGCGGCTACTCGCGGACAAGCCACCTGGTAGGAAGAGCGGGCCGTGGCTTCTGGCAGGCAGGCCGCCGGGTAGGAAAGATTGGCTACATGAGAAGCCGCCCCCTGAAAGTCTAGAAATCGTGCCTGCATTCTTTGAGCGGCCACTTGATATAAGTTTTGCCGAGCGGCAAAACCTTCCTAAAGGGGTTGGAAATTGGAGACTTGCGGTAGCGGGTACGGTGGAGGAGGAGGGACCAGAGTCACCGCCTGGTTAACCGCGGCCTGCTGAGGGACTAACCGCTCGGTTAATAATTCCAAGGCCTGACTGATCGCTTCCAGACGCTGATCAATTGCCTTTTGAGCCCGCTCGGCTTCTCTCTTCGAATGCTCCAAGGCCTCCCATAGAGAATCATCACTATGGTCGTAGCGGTCTCTTAGAGGGAATTGGCGGTCTGACATCTTTATTAAAGATTTCACTGACAGTTCTCGATCTGAAGGTCACGTGTTTCTGTTGAATCCGAAAATGCGCCTCCGCGATTGATGCTAAAGAAGCGAGGGAAAAAGGATGCCGCGGGCTGTCAATTACTATTCAATTAGAGAGAATAAGACCGCTGGCAACGGTCGAGGCCGGACTTCGCCCGTCACGGCAAATGCCACTCCTGTGACGGGATTTTCTTTGATTTAAGTGAAGAGGTTACAACGGGTTACAAGACAAGGAAGCGAGAAGCCGGCCGGTTAGACAGGTCGCAAGATAGTGTTGGGAAATTGACCCTCAATGTCCCTTTAATTTGAAGAGGCCTCACACTCAAATACAAAGTACAAGTTGTATTTGATAAAGCCTATTTGTATCTCATAACCATGCAGGGTTAGGTTATTCCAAGACAAGGAATAGTATTGGTAACAATCTGCCCAAAACCGCTGAGACTTGTGTCTGTCCCAGCGGAACCGCTGAGAAGGAAACTGGAGCTGCCGCTGAGACTGGAAGCTGTCTTAGCCCAACCGCTGAGACAGATTCAAATGTGCTGACGGGATCTGCTTTTGGCGCAAGCGAAAGTAAAAAGGGAAAAGCAACTCCAATATGCCCCATACTGTATCAGGAGGATTGTAATAGCCGTTGAAGCCTTCTGGAGGTATAAAAGCAAAAGCTAGGGCACCACAACAACAACAGTTCAATTGAAAAGCTTTTGCTGCAAGCCGCAATCGTGCATTCACTTTCCAGCAAGTTGAAGTTGTTCTCTGAAGCTGGAGTTAATCTTCTGAAGAAGATAAATTAGCTCTTCTTGTACCAACTCAAGAAAGGCAAGTTGATATTCTGCTTTGCTGAAGGAGAAGATCAAGGTGATTCAAATCTGAAGCTGCTGATTTTCAGATCTGAAGAAAGAAATCAGAAGACCTGAGAGTAAACCTTTTGTCTTCTGTACTTAATACAAACTCTCTTATATCTTTATAAGGCATTGTTGCCTGAGTGAAAGGCTGTTGAGCCTGTGTGTAAAGCTCTATTGACAGCTTGAGTGGTAGGACTTCTTGATAGGTCTGAGGTAGGAAATCTGTGTGATTTCTGAGTGGTAGGAGTTACAGAACTCTGAGCTATAGGGCAGCTGTGCCTGAGGTGTAGGGATGTTGAGCCTGAGTGTAGGGTTACTGTGCCTGAGGTGTAGGGCTGCTGAGCCTGAGTGTAGGGCTACTGTGCCTGAGGTAGGATCACTCTTGATCTGAGAAGTTCTGAGGAACTTGTGGTGTAAGCTCAAGGAGCTGAGATTGGAGTTTGTGGCCTTGTCTAACTCACTGTTAGAAAGGTGAAGGGGGAAAGAGGACTACTCAAGACACCCTGTCTTGAGGAACCTCTATACATCCTTGTGTGCTTTCTGTGATTGAGTTTTCTGCAGCTAGATACATTAGGATTATATAAAGAAAATAAGTAAAACCTATTCACCCCCCCCCCCCCCTCTAGGTAATATTGACTAGACCTAACAAACTATCAAGTGGTATCAGAGCCAGGTTGATCAAAAGGACTTAATAGTCTGATCAGATCCTATACAGGAGTAGTCAAATCTGAAATCCAATGGCCAACAGTGGAATGAAGAAGGAGTTGGGGTCAATGAAGTTGCCCATATGCTCCAAAGAAAACTTTGGTATATGGAAGCAAAGGGTAAGGCTATTCATGGAAGCCTCAGACCCAATGATCTTTTTGACTGTCAAAAATTGTCCTTATACCTTTGAGAAAATCTCCACTACTGACCCTACTAGAAAAGTACTTAAGGTATTTTCTGAGCTGACCAATGATGATATAGCATTGTACACTATGGACAAGAGAGCCCAAAACATAATAGTAAATGCCATTGATGACACTACATTTCAGAACTTGGTACACTACACAACTGTCAAGGAAATGTGGGACACAATGGTTGTTTATATGGAGGGAATAGCTGAAGTGAGGGATGATAGAAAGTCACTCCTCAATCAGGAGTATGAAGCCTTCAGACAGCTGAGCAAGGAGAATATCTCCATGTGCTATGAAAGGTTCTTTAGGATTGTAAATGAACTAAGAACCTATGGAAGGGTGTTCACAGATTATGAACTCAATGACAAGTTCCTTAGATCTCTAACTAGAGATTGGGACACTAAAATATGTGCAATCAGGGAAGGGGCAAGACTTGGAGAAACCCCTACCCATACACTGTTTGGGAAACTGCTCTCATATGAGATGCAACTTTCTGCAAGAAAGGAGGAGGACACTTCCTCCAGGGCTCACACAAGGGAGAGATCTGTTTCTCTCAAAGCTGAAAGCTCTAAGAAGAACAAGGGTAGAGTGCAGTCACCTCCAAGAAAGGCTGCTGAATCTGAAAAATCTGAGAGCTGCAATTCAGACAGCTCCTCTTCTGATGAGGAGTTTGCTGCCTTCACAAGGCAGTTCAGGAAGATGATCAGGAGGAAACAATGGAAGAACAAACCTTCCACCTCTTCTCATCCCAAGAAGGATCATTACAGATCTAAGAGGCAACATCCCAAAGGGGACAGGTATGAGTCTAAATCTATTAAACATGTTTCAACTAACATAATTTGCTATTGCTGTAGTAAGCCTAGACATGTCATTGCTGACTACAAGTCAAGTGATGTAAGATCCCTCTCCCGCACCAGGAGAGTTCCTGGATCTTATGCCCAGAACCGCCGCCTTACAGTGACGCTAACACACGAGTTAGCCGTTTCCGCAAGACGCCGATCCTGCCGGTAAGAACGGTTAACTAGGCCAACAAGAATAAGAAGAAAATTAGTAAGCAAGTCCACAATCACACGCATCTGTATATATACATCCAAATGTAAATTGTCCATCAATTAGTACAATAAATGAAAGAGTAAAAGGGCTTATGCCCGGTAAATATCCAAAGTAGAACAAAATCTCACTCTCTCACTCTACATCTATGCAGAAGCTAAACAAACTCTCAAATCTTCAAACACCTGTCTTGTGGCAGAAGTACTGCGCGACTTCTGCTCTTCAGATCCTGCCATCATGTCCTGACTGGTCATGCGGCTGCTCCAGCTCCTCAAACTCCTACGGTCACAACCGACCGTTAGTCATAAAGACTAAGCCGATTTTCTCCCCGCCTCCCCCCGCGATTCCTAGGCACCGAGCGAGAGGAAGAAGCGGAGGACAACAAAGTGGAGTAAACAAAAGCAGGTGACAGGGAAAACTAAGCTAGCAGTGTATATATAGGCAAGCACTACTCTAGCAGTATAAACAAGTAAGAGAGCAGTAAAGAGCAGTAAAAGAAGTAAATGGTAAAGCAATGCGCGCAAGTACAACAAGTAAACAAATAATTCTACACTACCATCACATGAGTACCTTAACTTATATGAATGCCCATACAAACTTATAAGTTAAGGTTTGCGGAAATATAACTTATCATATAAAAGAGTCCATACTAATTTATATGATAAGGGTCTGCAATTATGTTCTAGGTTTACGTATGATATGATATGCATGCTATGATATGATTCATACAAGTGCAACTCACCCACACGACTCTGTGATCATAGACCTTTAGTTCCCACTTTTCGGAGTTAGCTAAACTCTCTGGTACCGTCGTTGTGGCTACGACAGCGGTGGAGCAGGCGTCTCCACCCCTAGGCAAGTATACACACTACCAGGCCTAGACCTCCCATACGCCTCTGTACACGTCCTAGGTGCACTCTAGAGTCTTGCGTACTCTTTGGTGGAACCTACCAGTCTTAAAGGCCGGGTGTGCGTCCTGTTGGGGATCGTCCTACAGACCGTAGTATAAACAACCTACTGGCCCCTCAACCTCACACCCGCCTAAGTAAACGGACTGCCGTCGGTGTGACGACCGGCCCGTACCGAAGACCCGCCACTAAATGTTTTTATGCACATGCAATTTGTCACCACCCGAGCCTCCATCTCGCAGGACTAACCCGTCCTGAATAAAACTATCACCCGAGCCTCCAGCTCGCAGGACAATCCTGTCCTGATATACAATCTCTCATCCCCAACTCGGGATGTGGTCTACCATGTCATTTAACCACCTAATTAGACTACTCTAGTCTAGTTATTGTTATATTTGGAAGTTTAGGGTGAATCCTGGACTTCTAGAGGGCTACCCGGTGAAGGGTTTGCAAGGTACTAGGGTATGTGATGGGATGATGCCCAACCCCTTTCCTGGAAAATTAATATTGTTGGTGACTATCCTAACCTAAAGTTCCACCCTCTTATTACTCTTTATGATTTAGGTGTTTTCATGATTTATGTTTCTCCCATTTCTAAGCAACCATTCTCTTGAATGGTGCTCAACTCTCAAGAATCTTCATCTTATAAGTGGTCTATACTCATCTCTTGTTATAATCCAATTCTTACTGATTTCCTATGTGATTTTATTGACCTAATCATCATAATGAGTTTTCACTATCCGCAGACCACGACATATAACTAACTTAGATTCCAATGATGGAACCTTGGTCAAATTGCTTCCAAATGACTTCCAATTTTTATCATAGATTCATAATGGATGTAATAAGGAATGGTCAGAATCCAAGCATGTTTCATATAATTTTGACCTCTATAAAAATTCATTAATTAATAATCTGAATCTCAAATGTGAAGGAGGTATCATGCTAGTGAATTCAAACTTGTTAAATATCCTTCCAGAGGTGAAATGTGACATGATAACAAGATTTCCAATGTTTCATATTTTTCCAGCAGTTATATAACCATGATTCCTAATTTTCAATAAATGAATAAAAATATAATTTTACACATCAAGTACAATATTTTGACTTCCTAAAATTCTGGAAAAATTACAGTAGCATCAAATTGACATAAACACACTATTTCCAAAAGATCACAATTTTCCAACCATTTTAAACCCACAATTTCTATTTATCTTTAAAGTGGTGATAAAATCACATTACACTACAAGTACTGAAAGTTGAATTCCTAAAATTCTGGGAAAATTACAGTAGCATCATATTGACATAAAAACACTATTTCCAGAAGATCACAATTTTCCAACTATTTTAAACCCACAATTTCTATTTAAATTAAATGAGTGATAAAATGACTTTACACTACAAGTACTGAAATTTGAATTCCTAAAATTCTGGGAAAATTACAGTAGCATCATATTGATATAAAAAAACACTATTTCTAGAAGATCACAATTTTCCAACCATTTTAAACCCACAATTTCTATTTATCTTTAAAGGGGTGATAAAATGACTTTACACTACAAGTACTGAAATTTGAATTCCTAAAATTCTGGGAAAATTATAGAAGCATCATATTGACATAAAAACACTATTTCCAGAAGATCACAATTTTCCAACCATTTTAAACCCACAATTTCTATTTATCTTTAAAGGGGTGATAAAATGACATTACACTACAAGTACTGAAATTTGAATTCCTAAAATTCTGGGAAAATTACAGTGGCACTATAATGATATGAAATCACTATTTACAGAAGATCATAATTTTCCAATAAGTTTAAACCCACAATTTCTATTTATAATAAAAGGGGCGACAAAATGAATAAAGGGTATTTCAACATGAATAATGTCTCTAAAAATTCTAGCAAAAATCCCAGAGATTTATAATTGTATTCCTAACTATCTTCCATAGTTTCACAGTTATCTAATGCATATAATTCAGTGAAACCCTAGTATTCAAATTTTTGACCTAAGTGTATTTTTGTCATTTACTAAACGTAAAGCCTCTGAAATTTTCTACAAAAATTTTCAGAGGTCTTGCATGTTATATAAATAAATTCTCCAGAGCCTTATAATTTTCTACATGGTGTTTGTCATGAAAATCTCATGAATACTCATGTGGCTTAATCCACATTAGTTCAAAATGTGGGGTTTTTTGCTCCCAAAAACCCCAATATTATTTAAGGTGGTATGTTTTGATATAAGGAAGGTTCCACCAAAGTTTCAGAGGCTAACTCCTAGCCATTTGGGCTAAATACACAAAATATCATTTTTGCTATTGGCACATCATTGTGCTTTAGGGTAGAGACATGCAAGTGGAAAATACCCTACAAGCAGAGATCCATTTGGCCTCAAATTTTAACCATAGTTTACTATTGTCTAAATGAAGGTGACACCCAAGTTTGGGGTCATTTGGAGTTATATAACTCTAAATATTTTATTTATTTAATTTTCTAAGTCTTGAACAAAACTATAGAAATATTATCTCCTAAAAATCTGATATTTAAGCCTAAGCTAGGTATAGGGCTCATGCATGCATGGCCAAAATGGCAAATCCATCAGATCTACCATTTGGGAGATATACACATTTTAATATCTGGATTCTATTTTGACCAGTCTCACTAAAGTGAGTGTTGGGGGTTCTACATTGCTCCGACTGAGCTGATTCAAATTCCTAATTAAAGTAGACATCTAGATCCACAACAGTTATCTCTGGTCGCTTTTCATGAAATGGCTTCTAAGGGCCTCAAATAATTTGTACAAGATACTAAAATAAATGTGACAGAATTAATAAAACTATATAACATTCCATTAATAACACTATTCATCATCTTCCTCTTAACAACCCGAAAATGGCAGTTGCAGGGCTGATTTTGACGGCGATTTCCCGGCTTCTTGGTCACCCCTCTGCCGTAAACCACCACCACCTCGATCGTGGATGTGGGGGCTATGGATTCCCGATGAAACCGCCGCCGGAGGCGGCCCGTACGGCAATTTTGAGCATGGCCTAAAACACCATTAAATTCCGAAAATTTCCATTTTTCTCACCATGGATCGGTCTCATTTGAGCCCGATGTCTCTCCTAATGGATCTAGGATGCTAGCACAAGGGGAGAGGCGGAGAAACCGGACCTTAATGGAGGTTGGCAGCGGCAATTGCGGCGGGCGGCCATGGCGGTGATCTCCTCCGGCGAGCTTGCTCCCGATCTCATTTCTCCACCAAATGTAATGATCTAACAGTCGATTTCAGCTCTCTTCAAGCTTCTGAAGCTAATGAAAATGAGTAAATAGGGTGAGGTGGGCTGTATGAGGAGTTATCATAGGGGGAATTTCGGCCTCCAACATTGGAAGCTCCTCCTTGGCTCCATGTGTCCCCCATCCCAGTAAATCAGCTGCTAAAGTTCTGGGGAGATCAGTTTGGAAGCTTGGGAAGAGAGGAGAAGAGCCACTTGGCTTGCATTCCCTCTTTTCCTCACTTTCTCTCTCCTAAAAATTGGGGATTTTACCCTCCTACCCCCATGCATGTCTCCACCATTCAAAATCAGAGGGCATGGGAGGTCTTTGTGCATGTGGGCTGCTGGATGGGTTGGGCTTGGGTCTTGACTCAAGTTAATTGAGTTAGCCCACTTGATTTTCATGTTTTAGGCCATTTTTGACCTATGTTGACTATGATTGACTTGGGGGTTTGACTCAGTCAACTGAGGGGTGGTTTGGTCCAATGTGTTGGTTTTGAACCTAGTGACACCACCCAATGTGGGTTAGGTCATGGTGATGCCCTAATTGGGCCAATTTAGCCAATAAGTGTGATTTTGACCAAAATTAGGGAAAGATTGACTTTGGTCAATTTGACCAATTTGATGATCACATGATGGGGCGTTTGGGTACTTGAGTTTCTCTTAGGGTTATGAGCCTATTTGCAAGCTCAGTTTGAGTTGGTGAGTTCACTTTGAGGTAATTTTGGCAAGGTTGACTTTTGCATTTTTGGAGTGCTTATAGCAATTTTCCTAAGTTCGGGTTGACCTAGGGTCATACTATGAGCTCTACTCACAACTCCAACCCTACACCTGACCCAAGGGGTCTAGAAGGAAATAGGATGTTACAAATCCCAATAAACAAAAAAATAATTTCGTCCCCGAAATTCAAGTTCGGGTCCACGGGGTTCCTTGCTCCTGAAAATGAAAAAGTCTCAAGATGGTCTAAAAAAATATCACAAGACTATCTTGTAATTGTTATATTATCTCATCATCAATACTTCAACATATCCATCCTTCATATTATATTCCAAGGTTCCACTTTGGGAAGTAAGTACTATGTCTTCTCAATAATTAATTCCAAAAATATTTCCAGATTTTCCTACTGATATAAAAGAAAGGTCTATATACAAAATTCTATAACAACCCATCAACAATAATTCATTGTATTAATTCTTCCAATTATGCGTTCAAATTCTACTTCGTGAAGGAAGTATCAAAATGTGTAACCATAAATTCCATCAAAATTTTCAGAAGTTCATATTGTTATCAAAAGTTCATGCACAAGTTTACATAGCTATTCTGTATCAATAATTCACGATCCGAGTTTCCTAAGTTATAACCTCAAACACTACATTATGAAGGAAGTACCATATATATGGATATAAATTCCAGGAAAATTACCTGAGGTGTATAATATTATCACAATGTTATGTCCAGATTTCTAGAATATTCCTAGTATCAATTATTCCAGGTATGAATATTCTAAGCTATAACTCCAAATATCCAGTCCACGCAACTTTAAGTTCATTAGCTTACTTGATTGTGGGATGAAGCAAATCGGGATAATTGAATAATTAATGATTAATGAACTATATTTTCCTCAAAAATCCCACAAAGAATCTATAGAGTATAATCTCACTCTGTTAAGCGAGTCCCATAACTTTATGTCTTTTCATAATGTTTTGACCTAAAAAAAATGCTCTTTTAAGGTCTGTGATAATTTATATAAACTCCAATTCTCATTAGTTTTCATTTAATTTCATCGTATATGCTCTTGACATTAATACTCTGTTCCCCATTGTTTCAAATATTCTTAATGGTGATTATGCTGACTTTTAACATATGTGTTCCGGTCCTTGATGCTATCCGGGTGAAGAATCATACATGATGTACACGCCTTCGATATATTGTTCGTCAATTTCAAATTCTCTGGGTTATTATACCTTTGATATCATGTCACAGCAATTTAATCTTGGTCGTTCAACATCCTGAAGTACTTATCTGTCTTTTAGTATGAAGTCTGCAATTACTCTACTTAATTCAATCTACAAGTTTCCAATATAATGAATCGCTCAAATTGAAATGGTTTGGCTTTTGATTGAGGAAGCCAACTATGAACCACCTCCTAATGCCCAAAAGATGCAAAATTCCTTGTTATAACTCTAACTTACAGGGACCTGGTTCTAGTCCACATATTCCAAAAGGTGATTTGCTTGTCCCAAGCAACTAGCTTGACCATCCTATGTTTCTAACCAATCGACTAAATTCATATTTTTATCTGACCAATTGTATTGCACTGTTTTACCTTGAACGTAAAACAGATCATTGTTTCTGAATTGAGGAGGTAAATCCAAGGTACCACACCTATCATGAAATTATTTACATTTATTCGTCTCTTAAGATCACGAGGGTCTATTGTCTGTTTCGTTCTTATCCAGTCTGTATCTAACCTGGGCCCGCACTAAGTCTATAGTTCATGTTGGGTCTCTCTTGCGTTCTTCATGAATTTGTTAATTCAATTCCTTAACCGGCAATATACTTACCAATGGTGCATTACGATATTAGAGTTAAGTTGGTGAAGTATCTAGGGGTATATTTTGTTGAGGCAATAAATATCGCAACATGGGGTGAATAATCAATCAAGGCTCTGTGCTCTTATTTCGATTGCAAGTTTATAACGTCTCATCGTAGTATTGATAATTCACATTTCTTAAGATAAAGGAGTTCTTCAATGGTCTCGACTTTTAGGAAGGGATGGTTATCAGACCAATTATGCATACTTCAGAATCTCCTCTTAAGCCGAGTAACGTTTGAATACTTCAAGATTGTTTACATTTTTGACGATCAATTCCAAAAGTAAGGTCTAAGGAACTCGAATTGGTACCTAATCTGGCCCCAATAAACAAAAGGGTTAGCCACCATACATTTTGGGCTAAGTTTCTTTGATTTCCTTATGATATATTCGTCCCAGACAGGTAATCAATCCTTAGGGCGCACAACTCTAGACTTGGAGTTCCAATCTGAGACCTATTGATATTCTACCTACTTTAGGCCCCCAAAGTTACCAATTACCACCACCCTCTTAATCTTTGGGCAATCTACAAACGGGCCGTTTTATGAACTCGAATCCTTATCCGACCTCCGATATTAGTCAAGATGATCATTTCGGTGCAACGTAGTTGTTGGTTTAGATATTAAGTTTACGAGTCTCCTACTATCCACAAATGGTTTTTGTGCACTAGATCTCTTAAGGCTGTCCTATCCTTTGGGTGAGAAGTGATAATATCACTTGGTAGGAGAATTAGGGACATCAAATTTTAAGCCTTAAGCAACTATTTCCCCATAAGGTTCTCCTACTAGTCACTTTGGGTGTCATCATGCCTTAATCTGTTTATACCCGAGGTCGGTTTGGATTAGTGTACGCTATAAAATCGTCTTGGTGCGTCAAAATAGAAAGATGTCCTAGCTGGGTTGGCCTAACTTATTGATTAATGGACTATTTTGTGTGATTTTTACACATGGGCACACCACTGCTTCCGCTGCTAGTTTGTCCTCAAACTAACTCGAGCGGGGGTGTCCCAAGTTTTGTGGACTTCTTTCTCGTTGGATCGTTTGTGCTCTGATACCATTTGTAAGATCCCTCTCCCGCACCAGGAGAGTTCCCAGATCTTATGCCCAGAACCGCCGCCTTACGGTGACGCTAACACACGAGTTAGCCGTTTCTGCAAGACGCCGATCCTGCCGGCAAGAACGGTCAACTAGGCCAACAAGAATAAGAAGAAAATAAGTAAACAAGTCCACAATCACACGCATCTGTATATATACATCCAAATGTAAATTGTCCATCAATGAGTACAATAAATGAAAGTGTAAAAGGGCTTATGCCCGGTACATATCCAAAGTACAACAAAATCTCACTCTCTCACTCTACATCTATGCGGAAGCTAAACAAACTCTCAAATTTTCAAACACCTGTCTTGTGGCAGAAGTACTGCGCAACTTCTGCTCTCCAGAGCCTGCCATCATGTCCTGACTGGTCGTGCGGCTGCTCCAGCTCCTCAAACTCCTACGGTCACAACCGACCGTTAGTCATAAAGACTAAGCCGATTTTGTCCCCGCCTCCCCCCGCGACTCCTATGCACCGAGCGAGAGGAAGAAGCGGAGGACAACAAAGTGGAGTAAACAAAAGCAGGTGACAGGGAAAACTAAACTAGCAGTGTATATATAGGCAAACACTACTCTAGCAGTATAAAGAAGTAAAAGAGCAGTAAAGAGCAGTAAAAGAAGTAAATGGTAAAGCAATGCGCGCAAGTACAACAAGTAAACAAATAATTCTACACTACCATCAAATGAGTACCTTAACTTATATGAATGCCCATACAAACTTATAAGTTAAGGTTTTCGGAAATATAACTTATCATATAAAAGAGCCCATACTAATTTATATGATAAGGGTCTGCAATTATGTTCTAGGTTTACGTATGATATGATATGCATGCTATGATATGATTCATACAATTGCAACTCACCCACACGACTCTGTGATCACAGACCTTTAGTTCCCACTTTTCGGAGTTAGCTAAACTCTCTGGTACCGTCGTTGTGGCTACGGCAGCGGTGGAGCAGGCATCTCCACCCCTAGGCGAGTATACACACTACCAGGCCTAGACCTCCCATACGCCTCTATACACATCCTAGGTGCACTCTAGAGTCTTGCGTACTCTTTGCTGGAACCTACCAGTCTTAAAGGCCGGGTGTGCGTCCTGTTGGGGATCGTCCTCCAGACCGTAGTATAAACAACCTACTGGCCCCTCAACCTCACACCCGCCTAAGTAAACGTACTGCCGTCGGTGTGACGACCGGCCCGTACCAAAGACCCGCCACTAAATGTTTTTATGCACATGCAATTTGTCACCACCCGAGCCTCCAGCTCGCAGGACTAACCCGTCCTGAATAAAACTATCACCCGAGCCTCCAACTCGCAGGACAATCCCGTCCTGATATACAATCTCTAATCCCCAACTCGGGATGTGGTCTACCATGTCATTTAACCACCTAATTAGACTACTCTAGTCTAGTTATTGTTATATTTGAAAGTTTAGGGTGAATCCTGGACTTCCCGAGGGCTATCCGGTGAAGGGTTCGCAAGGTACTAGGGTATGTGATGGGATGATGCCCAACCCCTTTCCAGGACAATTAATATTGTTGGGGACTATCCTAACCTAAAGTTCCACCCTCTTATTACTCTTTATGATTTAGGTGTTTTCATGATTTATGTTTCTCCCATTTCTATGCAACCATTCTCTTGAATGGTGCTCAACTCTCAAGAATCTTCATCTTCTAAGTGGTCTATACTCATCTCTTGTTATAATCCAATTCTCACTGATTTCCTATGTGATTTTATTGACCTAATCATCATAATGAGTTTTCACTATCCGCAGACCACGACATATAACTAACTTAGATTCATATGATGGAAGCTTTGTCAAATTGCTTCCAAATGACTTCCAATTTTTATCATAGATTTATAATGGATGTAATAAGGAATGGTCAGAATCCAAACATGTTTCATATAATTTTGACCTCTATAAAAATTCATTAATTAATAATCTGAATCTCAAATGAGGAGTTATCATAGGGGGGATTTCGGCCTCCAACATTGGAAGCTCCTCCTTGGCTCCATGTGTCCCCCATCCAAGTAAATCAGCTGCTAAAGTTCTGGGGAGATCAGTTGGAAGCTTGGGAAGAGAGGAGAAGAGCCACTTGGCTTGTATTCCCTCTTTTCCTCACTTTCTCTCTCCTAAAAATTGGGGATTTTACCCTCCTACCCCCATGCATGTCACCACCATTCAAAATCAGAGGGCATGGGATGTCTTTATGCATGCGGGCTGCTGGATGGGCTGGGCTTGGGTCTTGACTCAAGTTAATTGAGTTAGCCCACTTGATTTTCATGTTTTAGGCCATTTTTGACCTATGTTGACTATGATTGACTTGGGGGTTTGACTCAGTCAACTGAGGGGAGGCTTGGTCCAATGTGTTGGTTTTGAACCTAGTGACACCACCCAATGTGGGTTAGGTCATGGTGATGCCCTAATTGGGCCAATTTAGCCAATAAATGTGATTTTGACCAAAATTGGGGAAAGTTTGACTTTGGTCAATTTGACCAATTTGATGATCACATGATGGGGCTTTTGGGTACTTGAGTTTCTCTTAGGGTTATGAGCCTATTTGCAAGCTCAGTTTGAGTTGGTGAGTTCAATTTGAGGTAATTTGGGCAATGTTGACTTTTGCATTTTTGGGTGCTTATAGCAATTTTCCTAAGTTCGGGTTGACCTAGGGTCATACTATGAGTTCTACTCACAAATCCAACCCCACACCTGACCCAAGGGGTCTAGAAGGAAATGGGATGTTACAAGAGAAAGGAAAGAGGTGACAAGAAGCCTCAACACTAGAAGGAGAGGAGGAGAGAAAAATCCTTCCTAGCTAAGAAAGGCAAGAGCTGCAGTGAATCTGAATCTTCATCTTTAGATTCAGATGGTGAGGAGGAAGCCTACTTGGGGCTGTTTGCTGATCAGGAGGAAGAAGACTATCCTTCTGTCAGGATAAGAATCAGGGCCCCTCTATCACATTCAGATAGTGATGTAGAGTAGGATGAGGTCACTCTAGATGACCATGGGCTGATGGTATAACTGAAAATGAGGACAGCCACAGCAATTCAGAACATGAGCAAGTATTGATACACTGCATTTCTTCTTCTTCTGATTATGAAACAGGTCCAGAATCTGAATATCCTCCATCTAAAGTTGGAAGTGAATCAGATTCTGAGGAGGATGTCAATCATTTGATTGATAGGTATGGTGTACTCCTGGAAGCTCTGAAAAAGAGCAAAAAGCTAGCCAAGAGGCAAGCCCAAGAAATTACTTCCCTAAGGCAATCAAAATCTGAGTGCATTGAGCATGATACCCAGCTATCTCTAATGAGCAAGGAGGTTGGCAAGCTAAGGGGAATGTCAATCATCCATGTGGGCACCATAAGCCACAAGAACAAGATCATTAAGGATCTTGAAGAAAAGCTCCTCAAGGAGAGGATGCTAGTGGCTAAGTTCTCCAAGCCCAAGATAGTGCTGCCAATTATTGACACCTTCAACTCCCATGACATGAGAGGTGTTGGTTTCAACAAGGAGGCACTACTAGCAACACTAAGGGAAAGGCCAAGGACTCAAAAGAATCTAAGACCTCCTTTGTGAAAGTCTTGATGCCCTCAAACAAGTATGACCAAGAAAGTGTTCATGGTCACTTATTAAATGGAAGTTCCTATAACTTGAGCAAGAATGCTCACAGCTATGGAAATAGAAAGGAGTTAGGCTTGAGTGCCTTCAAGGCTCTGCATGAGGAAATTCAAACGGCCCATCATGGACCCTTTGTTTTTGAAACCTCAGCCCCTTCACTCAAGATAACTAAGGCTGTCAATTCTAAACATTGTTTAGCAAAGTCCATGGCTGTTGACTGTCCTGTAACCAAGCCAAAAAGCCCAGTTTATGCTGCCATCCACACATGTTTAGCTGCCAAGCTAAAGGGTGTTGATGTCAAACAAAAACAGGCTGCCTTGTTTGATTATAGGAAGGTAAAATGCCATGCCTTTACTGATAAGAAAAAGAAAACAGCAGCTGCATCCCCTACTGAACAGAAACAGGAAGCTTCATCTTCTAGGAATGTTCAGAAGAGGAGATATAATATATATGAGTGTTGGTGCTGTGGCAAAGTGGGACACTTTGCAATTGATTATTGGCACAACCCCAATGTGCCAAAGGCAAGGATTGAACCTCAAGCCAAACCAGCCCTTTCTAGGAATATTCCCTATGATGTTAACATGAACCTAGGACCCAAAATCAGTTCGGGTCCTAAGGTACATTAAATTCTATGTTGCAGGTTAGTTCAAGTACCAGTCTCAACCAAATATGGTACTTGGACAGTGGGTGTTCAAGGCACATGACAGGAACTAAGGATCTTCTAAAGGAATACCATCCAGTGAAGAATGGACCCAAGGTTTTCTTTGGTGGATCTGAAAAGGGAGTCACCAAAGGATATGGTATAATTCCAAATGGCATAGTCTCAATCACAAGGGTAGCTTATGTTGAAGGGTTGCAACACAACCTTGTAAGCATAAGCCAACTATGTGACTTAGGCTATGTCATTGAATTCCACAATGACAAGTGCTTGATCAAAAAGTCTAATGACTTGGAGACCATTCTCTCAGGCACTAGGAGTGGAAATGTTTATTGCTTAGACTTCATTTGCAATTATTCTATCTCTTCTGTGTGTCTTGTAGCTAATGAAAGTGAGTCTCTTTGTGTCCAATTGCACAAGAGACTTGCCCACATTAACTATAAGACAATGTAGAGATTATTTTCTAAAAACCTTGTTAGAAATAGTCCTGAACTAAAATGTGTTAAAAGTGGTCCCTGTCATGCTTGCCAAATGGGTAAGCAAACTAGGACCACCTTTAAAAGTATTGGCTCCAAGGATACTGAGAGGTGTTTATACCTATTGCACATGGACTTGTTTGGTCCTTTGCCAATTCAGAGCCTAGGTGGGAAGTTGTATACCTTGGTAATTGTAGATGATCATTCAAAGTATACATGGGTATTCTTCCTTAAGAAGAAGTCAGATACCTTACATGTCTTTATAAATTATGTCAAGGCTATTCAGAATGATCTACTATGTACTGTGGTCAGGACTAGAACTGACCATGGCACAGAATTTCAATATGAAGCCTAGACAAAATTTTGTCAAGAATTTGGTATCACCCAAGAGTTCTCCTCCCCAAGGACTCCACAGCAAAATGGTGTGGCTGAGAGGAGGAATATGACCTTGATAGAAGCTGGGAGAACATTGCTTAGTGACTCCTCACTCCCAGAATACTTCTGGGCTGAGGCAGTCAATACAGCCTGTTATGTTCTCAATAGAGCCTCCATCAATAAGGTCCTTGGGAAAACCCCTTATGATATTCTGAAAGGCAAACAACCTACAATTTCTTACTTTAGAATCTTTGGTTGCAAATGCTACATTCTAAATAATGAAAAATCTCAATTAACAAAGTTTGCAGAAAAATGCAATGTGGGGGGTTCTTATTGGGTATAGCTCACATAGTAGAGCTTATAGAGTTTATAACAAGAAAACCCATGTTGTAGAAAGATCTATGCATGTTGTGTTTGATGAGACCAGCCTTCTCTACAAAGAATGGTCTAGCTCTTCTATTTTGACAGGAAATGAAGAAGGGTTGCATGAGCTGACTGTCCAAGATAGCCCACCAGCAGCAAAACACAAACAGCTGCTGCAATTCCTGAAGAAGAACAGGTACAAGTTGGTGAAGTCACAGCTGAACCAGTGGAACAAACATAGCCACCAGAGGACCCTCTTCCAGCTGCTGCAAGGCACCTGAGAGATCATCCAAGAGATTTAATAATTGGAGATCATACCAAAGGCATATTGACAAGAATCAGAGCTCATAATGAAGCACTATTCTTGAGCTTCCTTTCTCAAATGGAGCCCAAGAAGTTTGAAGAGGCCAATCAAGACACCTTCTGGATTGAAGCCATGCAAGAAGAGCTCCAACAATTCAAGAGATGCAAAGTATGGAAGCTGGTGCCAATACCTCAGGGACACAATGTGATTGGCACCAAATGGGTATATAGGAACAAGCTTGATGAGAATGGTACAATCATCAAGAACAAGGCCAGATTAGTAGCCAAAGGATACATGCAAGAGGAAGGTATAGAATTTGATCAAACATTTGCACCAGTTGCAATGTTGGAAGCAATTAGGCTATTCCTTGCCTATGCTGCCCACAAGGGGTTCAAAGTCTACCATATGGATGTCAAATCAGCCTTCCTCAATGGAGACTTGAAGGAAGAGGTATATGTTGAACAACCTTCAGGTTTTGTGCATCCAACCCTTACTTCTCATGTTTACTTTCTTAGGAAAGCATTATATGGTCTCAAGCAAGCTCCAAGAGCTTGGTATGAGACTTTGTCCAACTTTCTCCTCAAGAACAAGTTCATGAGGGGAAAGATTGATAGCACATTGTTTCTTAGGGAAACAAGGGGCAAGTGTCTCTTAGTCCAAATTTATGTTGATGACATAATCTTGTTGGACATGTGTGTCACATCCCTTTATTTGAGAATAACAAACCTCATATTGTATTTGATCTAGTCTTTTGTGTGTTTATAGTGTCCAGGTTGTACAGGTTCAATGAGGAGACAAGTCATCGTTCATGTGCATGATCTGAGAGTGTGTACACATTAGAAAAAGTAAAAGCATGAGTTTTGTGTGCTGATCTTAAAATGGCCATAACTTTCAATCCAGGAAGAGTTACAGAATGTGCCAACCCATTTCGGAGATGAGAACGACTCAATCTACAGTCTGGAGAAGTTTCAGATGGCAAAAATGAAGAGGAGCTGTCGGAATTCCGACACTCGATGTCTCCAGGCGACAGCGCTACCGCCAGCGCTAGCGATACCGCCCGGCGGTATCTCGATTTCGTGCAGAGTGCCACGCCATCGACGGTTGTACAACCGCTGAGACACGTACGCTACCGCCAGCACTAGCCACTACCGCAGGCGCTAGCGAGGAGTTCTATAAAATGGAGCTTTGCTTCTCGTTTTGGTTAATCTATCCAGAGAGAGAGCTTGTGCCACAATTCTATATCAGTTATGCTGCCGAAGATGGATCTACCACAAAAAGCTTAAGGAGAATTCTGGAGGAGGGCAACGTCACGCTACATCCGAAGGACGATCGCTTCGACCTCACTCATGCTACAACGATCCTTCATCCTCATCTTCAGAAGATCTCATATATGGAGTTTTATTATTGCTTTTCATTATTTCCATTCCATATTACTTTGCAACCGTGTAGTGAAATCGCCTTGTTTTTGGCGACAAGGTCCTTGCGTGGCTTAGGGGGAATTCGCCGCGTGAGTTGGCGACTAGGTCTAGGGGATTAGATCTAGGGGGTGCTTGAGGCCATATCCGGGGAAGGATTGGCTAGAGCGGCTTGAGGCCATATCCGGGGAAGGATTGGCTAAAGCCAACCGGTTTGTGGGGATACAAGTCGGTATAGAAAAGGAAAAGAAATTTGCTTTTGTACGCCTCCGATTTCTAGCGTTATTGAAATCAAATTTTGTAAACACCTTTATTATATAATGCAATCATGTTTCCATTTGTGTTTATTTGATTTCTCTCAATTGGCGTAAATTTAATTTTTGCAAAATTGTTATTACTAAATTGTCATCTTATTTCCTATTAATCATAAACAACTTAGTAATTATCTTAAAATTATAAAAAGAATTTTATTCCCTTATTCACCCCCCCTCTAAGGGCATCGTAAGATCCAACAAGTGGTATCAGAGCTCAGGTTATTCCAAATGGTTTAAAAACCAGCAATAATGGCGTCTCATGATCTCGCTTCTACTAGTAAGGGAAATTTTCTTATAAATGGAAAATCTTTAGCACCACCTTTATTTGAAGGCAAAAATTATAATGGGTGGAAATTTCTTATGGAAAGATTTCTTAAATCTTTGGATAGTAAAGTATGGAATATTACAATTAAAATGCCCCCAAGTATTTTAAATAAAAATGAAATGTCTTTAAATGCCAAATCTATGAATAGTCTATATTGTGCATTAGATCAAAACATTTTCAAACTTATTTATACACTTCCTACTGCTTATGAAGTTTGGAAATTTCTTGAGAATACTTATCGTCTTCCTTCTACAGATGATGAACAAGTGGAATTCCTTATGGATCCAAGAGAAGAAATCGACGAGGAATTCCTTATGGATCCAAGAGAAGAAATCAACGAGGAATTCCTTATGGATCCAAGAGAAGAAATCGATGAGAACTCATGCTTGGAGGAAGAAAAATACAACGTCACAATGTTGGACTCATTTGTTGGCAACACATCAAGCAAAAGAGAAGACAGAAACTATAGCAAGGTAAGAAAATCTAAATCTTCTCTTTTTGTAACAAATTCTATTTCTACTTCTCGTATGCTTAAAATTGCTAAACGTAAAATTTTAAAGTAAAAAAATTGCTAATTCCAAATTACGTTTAGAAAATAAATCTTTAAAAGCAAACGATAAAGTAGAAACAAATATTGATGTGTTAAATTCTATTTCATGCTCTTTAGTTACAATTCTTACTCCTTGTTTTGATTGCAATTTATTTAAAGAAAAATTCAAGGAATTTGAAAAAGGTCTCTTAATTTCTAAAAGGCATAATGAAAAATTGATAGTTGAAAATGATGTTTTATCTTGTAAGTTAATACAATTAAAATCTTTTGTTGAAAAATTTCAAATGTCATCTAATGAATCTCATCATAAGATTTTGAATAATAAGGATAAATTAACTTACAAAATCATTTCTAAAAAGGATCATTTTCATACATCAACTCAAAAGGAGTTAAGTTTCAAAAAGAATTATGACCCTCACAAAATTCTTAAGAGTCACTATTATAAGTCTCAATATATTTTCAATCATGACTCAAACTTAAAAACTCCTTTTCATGAAAATCAAAATATAAAATATTATCCTTTATATTATAAGAGTATGTCTATAAGAAAGAGTGGAAATGAAAATCATCAAAATAATGATCAATCTTCTAAAACATACTGTAATCCACTCTTTCAACAATCACTTCTAAAGAAAGACAAGAACTCTTATAAAATTTTAAACAATCCATATAATAAAAATCATTATGATTATCAACATAAGCTATTTTGAAAAATAATTTAAATAAACATAAACCTCCTATGAATTATTTTTCAAACAATTCACATAATCATTATATGGATTTATGTAATAAACAACCAATGTATGAATGGAGACCCATAAAGAAAAATGACATATCAACATTAATTAAAAAGGCTCATTCATCATTATCTTCTCAAAAGCCATCACAGGTGCCCAAAGGAACCATTACACATGGTCAACTTTGGATACCTAAATCTCTTATCATTTAGTATCTTTCATTTGCATGAAGTAGAAATAATTAAAAATGAAATATCAATACTCTACTTCATGATGTGCTTTATTTCTTTTTCTTTTGTTTATTTTTGTATTTATTGATCCAAAATGCTTATGGTCCCTCTATATTTTATGAAATATGACTTTCACATATTAAGCCTAATGTTTATCAAATCAAATTGAATTAAAATTGAACATAAAGTCATATGATTTTAAAAGAGACCTACCTATCATTTTTTTTAATTGTTATATATATCCTTTTAAATCCTCTACCCTTAATTGTCTTGAATTATCATTAGAAATTGAATATTGAAATTATTATCAAGACTAGTGAAACTATTTTAAAGATTGGATTTAAATGGTTTATTTAAGGGCTTAAACTAAATATTAAAATGCGCAACGTTTTTGATTCCTTTCTATTTGTTGCATTTGATAGCCCTTATAATGAAAAATATTATCAAATAAAATCGAAAACAAACATTCATCTAAACGCATGTTTCAATCTTTCAAAAATGCGAGTTTTAAATCAAAACTTCAAAAGCCATATCTTTTGATCCGCTCGCCTGATTTTCACATTTAATATATTTTCGGAAAGAGCACAAAAATCTCCATCCAACGGCAAACTAGGCTTGCCTATTTGAGTTCGTTTGGTTCTGTCAATTTGCCCAATTTTAACTCCGTTTTAAAAAGCTATCTTAGTTTGCTTGATTCGGAATTTCTGTGCCTATGGATTTTATTTTCATCACATGTTATCCTAAGTATAATTGTTTCATATATTAATTTAGATATTATGTGTGTGATGTGTGTCACCATTGTTTGCATGTAACTTAGACCTTAGAATCATCTTGTATCATTAAGATCAAATCAAAAGTTTAATCATTTCATTCTAGGTCTAAAGAAAATTAATTTGAAAACTTCTCATATTACATGCAACATAATCTTCATTAATCCTATGTAATAACATTGCATTCAAACTCATCATCCTAGCATTGATTCTTGGTCTATGCTTATATATTTATGCTGGGTAGAACACTTACAATGTTATTCAACTTTCATGATAACTTTGTGATTTTGAAATTATAATAAAAAACCAAAATTCCAACAAACACATAGTTTATGGATTAATCATTAGAATATATATATCATCATGGAAAACCAAAGATCAATAAATCTAATTATCCAATGCAATTTTATTATAAATTTCAAAATGTTATATATGTGATCTTTGTCTTTGATATGATTACATGATCATCAATTTCTAGACTTAAAAATCAAACATGCTTATTAAAAAAAAATCACCAAATCATATTATCATAAGTCTAGAAGGAATAGAAATCACATACATCATGATGATCTGACATATATTCTATGCAAAATTATCTATAATCATAAATCATAATTCATATTCTATCAAGAAAAATCTCAAAAACAAATTGGAATTATGAATTTTATGATAAAGATATGAATATTATTTTCTTTACATTAGTTGGTGTATGAATATGCGTTGCTATTGATTGCATGTATCTCACATATATATAGATTCTAGAATCAATTGTGTAATAATAAGAATAAATTAAAATCATCACTTTCTTCTAGATCTATAATTTGAAACTCTAGTTTGGAATACATGCAATATAAATGTGAAACTTATGACATGACATTAAACCCAAAACTCATCATACTAGCATTACCATTTATCTCATATTAGTAATTGCGCTAGTTATCTCATATCGTCATCTCATAAGAATAGAAAAACTATGTGGCTTTATAACTCTTCACAAAAACCCATAGTTTTTATATCAACCCTCAGATTTAAAAGCATAGGTTGTCCAAAAGATTATTTCACCTATGACTTCATATCTCACAATAGCGGGGGCGTAGGGTTGTATACATTAGAGACCTAACCTCTAAGACATGTCTTGTCCTTAACCGGGGAGGGTTCCAGTGGGGCCTTGCGAGGCACTAGGGGGAAAGAGTGCTAGGTTGAGTGTTCTTTAGTGTGTGCATATGGGATTAACACCCCAACCTACGGCATGTGTGCAGTTCCTCATGCCCATCCGTCACTTAGTACGGGGCTAGGGTGTAGACATTTTGTCGGGGTAGTTTCTAATCTTAGGACATACCTATATTACGTACTGCATGAACATTTTATTTACTTATCACTTAATTCATGCATATTTTGGGTTGTTTAATAAAAATGTCCTCATGTGTTTGCATAATTTATCTTTTTGAGCTTAAATGTTTTTGTAAAACACATGTATTTGAAAAAGCTAAAGTTTTATGCAAATTTGAGCAATCAAGACATCTCCAAAAATTACAAAATTTCTGCATAAGACTACTCTAAGGACACTTAATAAATATCAAAAATCAGATTTTTAAAATTCTCAAAAAATCGAGTACTGTTTCTAGCGCTAGCGCTAGCATGGGTGTTGGAATTTTCTGATTTTTAAAATTTAAAAAAATCCTTAAAAATATGTTAGTTCATATGTACTACTTAGTTTTTGTGTTTCTATTTTTTTTTTTATTTATCTTTGTTTTTATTCATATTATGGAAAATCAAATAAAAAATTCAAAATTCAAAAATACAAAAATATGCTTTTTTTGTGATTTTCTATTTTTGTTTTAAATGTTTTAAAAATGATAAAACAAAAAAAACTGTATGATCTTTATTGCCAATATCAAGCATGTATGAATTCCACTATTTAGAATTATTTGCAATGTTAAAACATATTTTTTCAAATTACTATGAACATTGTTTTGCTTATCATGCTTTGATATATCTATTTAAAGTGCATCAATTGTATTGAAAAATGTGTAGAACCAAGCTTAGCATGTCTCTAAGTATGAGTAAATGTTTTATGATTGATAATGATACATTTCACTCACTTATTTTGGTAATCAACATGTGTGTCTAAATCTAAAAATGTTTGCTTGTGTATTGTATTTGTGCAATGAATTAAAACTTGCATAAGTTTATTGCCTACACTACATTTGAATTGCACTTATGAAATTTAGAAAAGTGTTTAAGTTTAAAATTTTTAGTTTGCAAAGCAAGTGTATTCGGAGAATGTTGTCTCACAAATATGAACAAAAAATTATATATATGTAGACAAATATAACTCCACCAAGCACTACTTGAACCTCCTGATAAGTCTTTATAAGCATTGTGAGGTTGAGCACCTTGGAAAGAATAGTAAAGTTACTTGTGCAAATCTTAGTTATTACACCACTTTGTTAAAAAAAAATTATGTGCATTAAAAGTGTGTGAAAGTAATTTATTTGAGTTTTATTGTGCACTTTACTCTACATATGTCTTGTATTTTGATGATTTAAATCAATTGTTAACATTGCCCAAAATACACTTATGTGCACATCATTATCTTTCATAACACTTCTTCTCATGAGTATTGGATTCTAATGTTTTATCTATACTACTCTTTATATAAAAAATGCACTAGATAACCTAGCATGATCTCTACATTGTTTTGGTTTCTCTTGAACTTAGAATTAAGTAACATTGTAGTATAATCTCTCTTTGATATGTTCATTTCATGCTTGGTATCTTTATAAAAAACTTTGAGATTTCAAAAAGGTTAAAACATCTTTCAATTTTGAACTAAAACTCATATTTTTACTTATGCTTTTCATGCTTACAAATAGATGTTTCTTATAATCTTCCGCTATGCTAAAACTCTTATCTATTTATTTGAATTCTCTTCAATACTATTCCTAAACCTTGTATCATTTCATATATTAAAAACCTTGATCATGATTAATAAACTAGCCTAAAGAATGCCTCCTTACTACCCTCACCCCACCTTCTTTTGATAATACCAAAAGGGGGAGATTAATTGAAGAAATCTATATAGGTGAACTATAGAAGAATAAGGGGAGACTAATTCATGAATTCTATCATGTAGGGGGAGTAAAACATAAAATGCATTTATGTAGGGGGAGCATTAATTTAGGGGGAGTATGCACAATTTTATCATGCTAATCATATACTATAGTTGCACTTTTTATCATGCTCATCATATACTATAGTTGCACTATTATCATGCTTATCATATACTATGAACACTAATGTTGATTTCTTGCTAAAGAGGATTTGTTATTATCAAAAGGGGGAGATTGTTGGACATGTGTGTCACATCCCTTTATTTGAGAATAACAAACCTCATATTGTATTTGATCTAGTCTTTTGTGTGTTTATAGTGTCCAGGTTGTACAGGTTCAATGAGGAGACAAGTACTCGTTCATGTGCATGATCCGAGAGTGTGTACACATTAGAAAAAGCAAAAGCATGAGTTTTGTGTGCTGATCTTAAAATGGCCATAACTTTCAATCCAGGAAGAGTTACAGAACGTGCCACCCCATTTCGGAGATGAGAACGACTCAATCTATAGTTTGGAGAAGTTTCGGACGGAAAAAATGAAGAGGAGCTGTCGGAATTCCGACACTCGATGTCGCTTGGCGACAGCGCTACCGCCAGCGCTAGCGATACCGCCCGGCGGTATCTCAATTTCGTGCAGAGCGCTATGCCGCCGACGGTTGTGCAACTGATGAGACACGTACGCTACCGCCAACGCTAGCCACTACCGTAGGCGCTAGCGAGGAGTTCTATAAAATGGAACTTTGCTTCTCGTTTTGGTTAATCTATCCAGAGAGAGAGCTTGTGCCACAATTCTATATCAGTTTTGCTGCCGAAGATGGATCTCCCACAAAAAGCTTATGGAGAATTCTGGAGGAGGGCAACATCACGCTACAGCCGAAGGACGATCACTTCGACCTCACTCATGCTACAACGATCCTTCATCCTAATCTTCAGAAGATCAAATATAGGGAGTTTTAGTATTGCTTTTCATTATTTCCATTCCATATTACTTTGTAACCGTGTAGTGAAATCGCCTTGTTTTTGGCGACTAGGTCCTTGCGCGGCTTAGGGGGAATTCGCCGTGTGAGTTGGCGACTAGGTCTAGGGGATTAGATCTAGGGGGTGCTTGAGGCCATATCCGGGGAAGGATTGGCTAGAGCGGCTTGAGGCCATATCCGAGGAAGGATTAGCTAAAGCCAACCAGTTTGTGGGGATACAAGTCGGTATAGAAAAGGAAAAGAAATTTGCTTTTGTACGCCTCCGATTTCTAGCGTTATTGAAATCAAATTTTGTAAACACCTTTATTATATAATGCAATCATGTTTCCATTTGTGTTTATTTGATTTCTCTCAATTGGCGTAAATTTCATTTTTGCAAAATTGTTATTACTAAATTGTCATCTTATTTCCTATTAATCATAAACAACTTAGTAATTATCTTAAAAATTATACAAAGAATTTTATTCCCTTATTCACCCCCCCCCCTCTAAGGGCGCCGTAAGATCCAACAAATCTTTGGGTCTACTGATGACAACCTCTGCAAGAGATTTGCCAATCTAATGCAGGGGGAGTTTGAAATGAGCAGTATGGGTGAGCTCAAATATTTCCTTGGGCTCCAAGTGAAATAGTCTAATGATGGAATTTTCATCACCCAGACCAAGTACACTAAGGAGCTCATCAAGAAATTTGGGATGGAATCAGCCTCCACCATGAGAACACCCATGGGGTCTGAAAGTGCACATTTAACCTCACTAGAATTCTCTAGAGGGGGGTGAATAGAGATTTAAAAGTGCTTTGTGCAAAGTTAACAAATATATATATATATATATGTGTAACAATCTCAGAGTTAAGCTTCCCACACACACTAACAAGAATTAAGTAAATAAAGAAAGAAATAGCAAAATGAAAATCACAGCACAACACAAAGAAATATAGTGGTTCCCCAAACTTTGGGTAGTCTACTCTTCTACCCCCTTGGTAGGAATTCACTATCTTGCACTAAGTCTTTTGATAAGGAGACTCTTAGAACCAACCTGAGTCTTTTGATAAGGAGACTCTTAGAACCAGTACAACTGAATTTTTTGAAGAGAGATTCTAAAAACTCTTTTACACAATTGAAGTTGAAATAAAAATGAGAAGAAGAATTAGAAGAAACAATTAAAACAAGAAAGAATCTTCTTCCTAGCAAGAAGATAAGAAGCACAAGAATAGTGAATGTAATCTCTCTTCTATAGTGAGAAGGAGATTGTAAGATTTTCTCTCTTTTGTGAGAGCTTTCAGAATTTGCAGCAGAATGGCTTCAGAAGGAGGAGAAGATGAAGGCTTTTTCTTTGCTGCAGCACACTATCTCTTTTCTCAGCTTTCTCACTCTTCACTTGGGAGTTCTTCCTCTTTTTCAAATGTATATGGTGGATCACTAGTTATGAGATTATGCCGACCTCCTATTTATTTATAGCTCTGTTTCAAAAGATGTTGCTAAAGGGGAATAGTCAATCAGCAATTAGAGAGAAAAAGTTTCCATAATAATTAAATCTGTAGAAGGAAAGAATTCATTCTGGTTTCAAATAATATCCATAATAATCTTAATCAAATTAGCCAAGAACCAAATAGAAGGAAAGATTGATTCAGAACAGCTATAAAAGAATAATATCATTCCATAAAAATCAGATCTACAAAAAGAAGGAAAGAGATCTGGCATGTTTTTGAATTTCTTATAGAAATCGACGTGCATCGATTTCTATTCGACGTAAACGTCGATTTCATCCTGGATGGACGTCGAGAGGAGAATAAGGAAGGTGCGTCGACTAAGCTGCGTCGACTTTATTAAATGCGTCGACTAGAAGTCAGAGGTACGTCGACAAAGATTACGTCGAATTCTTCTTAGAGTTACTTCGACTCATTCTGAGAGAAACGTCGACTACATTTCGACGTTGCGTCGAATACTATTCGACGCATATTTACTTAGCCTAATTTTTCATTCTTAGAATTTATATTCTACTCAATTCTAGGGGTTAAGATAAATCATTTCCCCAACAATCTCCCCCTATTTGTCTTAACCCTATTTAGAGAGAAATTGTATCAGCTTTTAATCAACACAGCAAAGCATTTATATAGAGAAGAAATATGATAAGTAATCAGAAGAAGGGAGAAATCATATAAACAGACTTCATAATAAGTATTTAATCATGGAAAGAAAAAAATATAGATTGTATCAATATTGTTCAACACATCATTCAGGAGGGGTAGGACGAGTTTTTCTTTTCCTGGTGAATACTACTGTTTTTGGAGAGGTGGGTTGCTCCTTCTCAGTAACAGGTGGTTCACTCAGATCCCCCTGAGTCACAGCAGTTTGCTCCCCCTGAAATGGAACTTCCTTTTCTTCTACATTTACCTTTTTAGTTTCTTTCTTAGCTCCAACTTCAGTATTTGGCTCCCCCTGAGCTTCAGCTTCTTTTTCTTTCTCTCCTATAGCTTCTTCAACATCAGTTTTCTTTTCAACTTCTTCCTCTGCTCTGCTAGCCTCCCCTTGAAGGAGAACTACTTGTTGGGCAGCTTCTCTTGCTATAAAGAGTATACCTATTATCTGTTCTTCAGTATGTAGCTCAGGTACAACTTCATTCCCAATGGTCTTGAGTAGATCAGTTTTTGAAGTAGGAAGGGACTTTTGAGAGAGATTTGTGACTTGAGGACTGCTCTTCATCTAATTTCTCCCCCTTCTTGACCTTCTTAGCCAAGGAGGTTAAGAAAGACTTGGTCACTTTAGAGGAAGAGACAGAGGTCTTCAAGCTTTGCACAGAGGCATTTACCCTATCTTATTGGGTTTGCATGTGCATGATGGAGGAGTGAATTTGAGAGCAGTGTCCATCCAGCATGTCCTGAAATTTTTGGGCTGCTGACTGGATATACTGGGTGATGAGGTTTTCAGTGGATGGAGATGGTTCATGTTGTGTTAGAGGAGGAGGAGACAATGGAGGAGGAGGTGTATGTGATGAAGGTGGAGAGGGGACTATATCATTTTGATGAGGTGTATTTTGATGGAGGAGGTGGAGGAATAGAGGAGGGTTGAGCAGGTGATTGAGTTGGTATTTGTGAAGGTGTGGATGATGGTGGTACAGAAGAGATGTCTATATGAGGAGGAGGAGGAGGTGAAGATGGATGAGCAGGAGAGTTAGGAGGAGATGGAGTCCTTTCAGGAATGGCACCAGGCTTGGGGATTTGCCTGGTCCATTTTGAGAAGAGAGCAATGGACATCCTTTTGCCAGGAGGGATGAGAATTCCTTTTGACCTGCATAGGTCAGGGAAGGAGTGGAAAAGTACCTGACTCATAATTCTCATGTAAGCATTTTCTTTGTAAGAATATTTGTACCCTATCATTTTGAGTAAGCAGCTGCCCCAGTTTACTTTCTTCTTCAGCATAAGGGCCCCCATGAGATTCAGTTGCTGCCTGGGCACTACATCATGGGCAGAGATCTTACATAGTAGTACATTTCCTACTATGTCTGCCAGTAGCCTATACTCATCAGAAAAATCTATTTTTTTCAGATGGATTGGTCTATCTTTTGAGAACTTCATTATGATTAGTAAATTCTTGATTTCATCAAGGGTGAGTTCCACAGGTTCATCACCTAATAAGGGAATGGTAAAGGAGATTTATTTAGTTACTCTTTTAGAAAATAACTTGCTTTCCCTATTTGATTTGAACAAGGATAATATTGGAATGTACCTGATGAAAGATCAAAGGTGTTCCTAATGTGTTCAGCAGAGATTGAGACAGGTGTCTCATATATTGTTCCAGTGATTTCTCCTTGTTCAGATATCTGAACATGAGCCATTAGCTCTGTGAGTTCTGTCTCCAGGAGCTTGCATCTTGTGGAGATGAGCTTATCTAGGCCAGCTTCAGTGAAGAGAGCTATGATGCTCTTATAATTTTCGGCGGCGGCCTGGAAGGATTCGAGGTCAATGTCGAAACTAAAGTTTATCTGGGAGCCATTTTAGGTCAGTGAGAGAGAGGAAGAGATGGATGGACTGAGAGGTAAGAAGGATGAAAGATGCAGAGTGCGAGAGGATTTCTAACTGAAGAGTTTATTTAAGTCAGGTGAAACGTCGAAACGAGACACAATTCGAGGCTTATTCGGTACTACAGTAGATGTGATCAAAAAATATTTTAATATTGCCGCTCTTTTTCATGAAGTCGACGTTACGTCGAGTGGAATTCGACGTAAGCGTTGATACAATCTGAGTTAAGATGTTAGGGTTTCCTATCGACGTATGCATCGATCGAAGTCGACGCATGCGTCGATTTTATTTATAATTATTGGTTATCGACGGTGCGTCGATTAATAAGTCTACGTGACTTTCATTTTGCCTGAAACTTCTTGGTTTCTCTTGAGAGATTATTTCTTCCTGCTCCTAATGTTTTCTAAGTCAGTCTTGGACTAATTTTTATAAACAATTAGATTGATTGTGCCAACATTATTTGGCAATGTGGCCAGTTTTATTGCAGATATAACATCTGACTATCTTTAGATTATGGGAATTTGAGTTTAGAGAGGGATAGTGGTGTTGATTAGGATAGAAATTTTGATTAGGATAGAAATTTTGGTTAGGATAGAAGTTTTGATTAGGATAGAAATTATGATCAGGATGAATGGGTCCTGAATGGGGGTTAAGATGGAAAGTTTTTGGAGAATAGACATGTCCTGTAATTATGTTGCTCTGAGTTTTTATGCATCGATATCTATTCGACGTATGTTGATAGTTGCGTCGATTTATATTCAGCGCTTTCTCTAGATTGTGTTGATCTAAAATAGTCGCATGTAAGAAGTTGCGTCGATTGGAAGTCAACGCACTTTTATTCAAGCGTCGAGTTGAGGTCGAAGCATCTGATAGATTGCGTCGAGTAGAATTCGACGCACTATTATTCATGCGTCGATATGAAGTCGACGCAATTGTGTTTTCACAAATTTTATTTTTCCCTTTTTCTGATTTTATTTCTTTATGAGTTTTTTCTTTTGGCTTAGTTGCCTTCTTAGAATTAGTTTGAGAGTCTTCATCTGTATAGTATGATGTTTCATCAAAATGGTTTATCTCATTGAGGGAGTCTTCTTCCTTATTTTGTGAGTCTTCTTCTTGGTTTATTGATTTAGTGGGTTTAGTGAATTTAACAGGGCTCATCCAAGCAGGTTTGTTGGATGGAATTAGACTAGCTGAGGGATCAGCTCCTAGCCCAAGATTTTTATGTCTTCTTGTTTGTTTTTCTGTGATTTCTTTAAGTGTTTGACTTCTCATTTTTATTGATTCTTCAAAAGCTTTTGCTTGGGATACCTTATTCTTAAGGAGCAGGTTTTCTATTTTAGCCCTCTCTATTTCTTTTTCTCTGATGTTAGCCCTTAACTCATAATTTTTAGAACAAGTATCCTCTATATTTCTCTGGGTTTTAATGACATTAATTTGTTCTTTTAGATTCTTAATTTCTTGTTTAGCTTTTAGTTGATCTAAACATAATCCTTTAAAATCATTTTTGAAATCATCATACAGAAAATCTATGTCATCAAAAATGCTTACCTCATCCTTATCCTCAGATTCCTCTATGAGAATAAGGCTATTTTCTTTATCATCTTCAGAAGAGATGCTTCCATCTGATTTTGTCTCACTCCATGATTTAGCACCATGTTCTTCCTTTGAGCTTTCAAGAGCCATTAAGCATAGGTCTTCTTGCTTAGACTCTTCATTGTCACTTTTGGATGAGGTGTTGTCCTCAGAATCTGTTTCACTCCAAGCTTCTGCAATGAAGCCTCTTTCTTTCTTCTTCCCCTTTTTCTTGAGATCTTTCTTTTTCAGATCTTTCTTTTTCTCAGTATTTTCTGGACATTCTGGTGCAATGTGTCCAATTTTCCTGCAGGAATAACAAATGATTTCTTTAGTAGGAGTTTTATCAAACCTTGGTTTTGATTCACTCCTTCTAGACCCATCTGTCCTTACCCATTTCTTGAATCTTCTGGCCAGGAGGCTGAATAATAATTCTTCAGTGATAGGGGTCTCTTCTTCTGTTGCTTTCAAAGCAATGTTTCTATCTTTTGAAGAGGTTGGAGTGTTTTCCCTTCTTTCCTTCTCTTCTCTGGTTTTCAGTAGTTGCTCATAGGATTTGAGTTTTCCTAAGAGAGCATCTGTTGAGATTTCCTTTTGTCCTCTTGTATCTCTTATTGCCCATATTCTTGAGTCCCATGAACTTGGTAGACTCATTAACAGTTTGTCATTTATCTCTGTGAGAGAGATCTCTCTATCCAGGCTCCTTAATTGATTGATGATCAGACTGAATCTGTCATACATCTCAGATATGCTTTCTTCATGCTTCTTTTGAAAGTTCTCATATTGGGAGATCAATAGAGCCTTTCTATCTTTCCTTTCATCAACACTTCCTTCTACTATCTTTGTAAGAGCCTCCCAGATATCTTTGGCTGATTCATAGTCAATAACCTTTTGAAAGATTTCATCTGAGAGGGTTGAGACAAGAATGTTTACAGCTTTTGCATCACTTGTTCCTGCCTTCTTTTCTTCAACTGTCCACTCAGCCCTTGGGCAAGTGTTTGAGTCACTTTACCACTTGAGTCCTTTCTATAGGGCTTAGGAGGACCTGTCAAAATAACATTGAACAAATCTTCATCAATAGAATTCATATAGATCCTAATTCTTGTTTTCCAAAGTGCAAACGTTTCAAGGTTGCAAATTGGAGGTCTGGTGGAAGCATAATCTTTGATTTGTGCCATGTGAAAAATAATTTTTAGAAATATATATATATAAGAGGTAGGATCTTTTTGATCAAGGAGTTAACCTTTTTAGATCAACCTCCCTCTAATACCAATTGAAAGTGCACAGTTAACCTCACTTGAATTCTCTAGAGGGGGGGTGAATAGAGATTTAAAAGTGCTTTGTGCAAAGTTAACAAATATATATATATATATATATATATATATATATATATATATATATATATATATATGTGTGTGTAATAATCTCAGAGTTAAGCTTCCCACACACACTAACAATAATTAAGTAAATAAAGAAAGAAATAGCAAAATGAAAATCACAGCACAACACAAAGAAATATAGTGGTTCCCCAAACTTTGGGTAGTCCACTCTTCTACCCCCTTGGTAGGAATTCACTATCTTGCGCTGAGTCTTTTGATAAGGAGACTCTTAGAACCAGCCTGAGTCTTTTGATAAGGAGACTCTTAGAACCAGTACAATTGAATTTTTTGAAGAGAGATTCTAAAAACTCTTTTACACAATTGAAGTTGAAATAATAATGAGAAGAAGAATTAGAAGAAACAATTAAAACAAGAAAGAATCTTCTTCCTAGCAAGAAGATTAGAAGCACAAGAATAGTGAATGTAATCTCTCTTCTATATTGAGAAGGAGATTGTAAGCTTTTCTCTCTTTTGTGAGAGCTTACAGAATTTGCAGCAGAATGGCTTCAGAAGGAGGAGAAGATGAAAGCTTTTTCTTTGCTGCAACACACTATCTCTTTTCTCAGCTTTCTCACTCTTCACTTGGGAGCTCTTCCTCTTTTTCAAATGTATATGGTGGATCACTAGTTATTATTCTCTGCCGACCTCCTCGTTAGTTATAGCTCTATTTCAAAAGATGTTGCTAAAGGGGAATAATCAATCAGCAATTAGAGAGAAAAAGTTTCCATAATAATTAAATCTGTAGAAGGAAAGAATTCATTCTGATTTCAAATAATATCCATAATAATCTTAATCAAATTAGCCAAGAATCAAATAGAAGGAAAGACTGATTCAGAACGGCTATAAAAGAATAATATCATTCCATAAAAATCAAATCTACAGAAAGAAGGAAAGAGATCTGGCGTGTTTTTTATTTCTTATAAAAATCGACGTGCGTCGATTACTATTCGACGTAAACGTCGATTTAATCCTGGCTGGACGTCGAGAGGAGAATAAGGAAGGTGCGTCGACTAAGCTGCGTCAAATTTATTAAATGCGTCGACTAGAAGTCAGAGTTACGTTTACAAAGATTACGTTGAATTCTTCTTAGAGTTACTTCGACTCATTATGAGAGAAACGTCGACTACATTTCGACGTTGCGTCGAATACTTTTCGACGCATATTTACTTAGCCTAATTTTTCATTCTTAGAATTTATATTCTACTCAATTCTAGGGGTTAAGATAAATCATTTCCCCAACAGGGTCTAATGTATCATTAGACAAGGATGAAAAGGGAAAGGCCTTTGATGAGTCCATGTAAAGATGTATCATTGGATCCCTATTGTACTTGACTCCTAGTAGGCCAGACATTATGTATTCTACATGTGTTTGTGCTAGGTATCAAGCATGTCCTAAGGAATCTCACTACACCTCTATGAAGAGGATTTTAAGATACCTTAAGGGAAGCTTGCATCTTGGCCTTTGGTACCCTAAGAACAATGACTTTGAACTAACAGGTTTTCAGATGCAGATTTTGCAGGTTGCAAAGAAGACAGGAAGAGTACAAGTGGTACTTGTCAATTCCTAGGGAGAAGATTGATATCTTTGAGCAGCAAGAAACAAACCAGTGTGGCAATATCCACAGCTGAGTCTGAATACATTGCTGCAGGTAGCTGTTGTGCACAACTCCTTTGGACACAGCATCAGTTGGATGATTACAACCTCAAGGTAAGGGAATCTCCTCTGTATTGTGATTCATCCAGTGCAATCTCTATTGCTAAAAATCCTGTCTCTCATAGCAGGACTAGGCACATAGAGATTAGATATCATTTTATTAGAGAACATGTAGAATGTAAAGATATCTGTCTTGAATTTGTCCCCACTGACAAACAAGTAGCTGATATCTTTACAAAGCCACTAGATGAATCTAAATTCAATGCTTTCAAAATTGATCTTGGCATGCTTAGTATGGAATAGTCCTAAATGTATGAGTAGTAGTTGTCACTGTTGTTGATTCTGAATGGTGAATTATAAAACTTTACATTATTATACACTACAACTTAGTGACATGATTAGGACATTTCTTCAGCCAAAATATCTACATTAGGTCTAAACCTTATGATCAGCTAAACTGCAGAAGTATGTTCAGCTGAATCAGCTGGGAAAAATCCCAGCTGAACCGCTGAGACGAGCAAACTGTCCCAGCGGTTGACAGTTCGCTGTCCCAGCGGCCTAGGTCTCCGTCTCAGCTGAACCGCTGAGACGGGATGTGTTCAATATAAAATCTTATAATCAATCCTTAATTAACCCAAAATTCCTTAACACAATAAGGTAATTAAGTCTAAAAACCTAGGGTTAATAAAAACGAAACTGAAACCCTATAAATTGATACACTGTAACTTAAAACACACCACAAAGTTAAACCCTTAGCCGCCGAGATGATTCATCTTCTCTCCCGTCTCAGTGCCTCGATTTTCTGCTTCCATGGCGCCAAAAAGTTCAAAAGATCTCTTGGAGGGGTATGAAATCGTCAGAGATGGATTCTCTCATGCTTCAGAAGAAATAAGATAAGTGATTCATCTGATGGAAGCTCATGGTCTGGAGCATATGCTGTCTGAACCCTGCTGCATTCTCAGAACTGAAGTTCTGGAATGGTTCAGCAATGTCAAGTTATCTCCTTCCAAAACCATCCTGAAGTCCAAGATAGGAACTGAGAAGATAAAGATAACAACCAAAAGGTTGGAGAAGTGACTGAAATTAACTCCTTGCAGTAAAAATGAAGAGGAGGAGATATTTGAAAAGGATAAGCAGACTGCCCTAAAATGGACAGGTACATTGATGCTAAAACTAGTTGTCTAAGGAGGAAGATCTTCAATCAACAAGGGAAGCTATTTTCTGATATAGTGGGCAAAGCCATCCTATGCAAGCCTGGTTCACATGACACTGCATCACAGTTCATGTTTGAACTAATGACTAGGATAATTTTGTCCAAGAAAACCTCATGGGGAGAAGTTGTTTTTCAAAGGATAAGGGAATGTCTACATGCCCCCAATATGGGAAGGATACTATCTCTGTACCTACAGAATAGTTATTCAGAGACTTTTGCAAATTCACAGGGGTCAAATCTCCATTATCTCAAAAGAATGGACATTAAGACTCTAGATAGATTCTCCAGAGTGCTCCCTATGAGCCAGCCATCTGTGGCAAAGGAAAAGAAGAAAAAGTCATCCCAGGAGAAATCTGATTCATCCTCAAAATTAGATGGGTCTGACAATGAGGATATTCATGGGACTGACCCTGGATCTGCCAGCAGCCCAATTAATATAGATGATGAGGATGTCCCCATCAACAAAGGTAAGAATATAAAATCAATTAAGAACAACAACATTATTATTACCTATCCTAACTTAGTGAAAATTCAGATAATGCAGATGCACACACTGTGCCTGCTGAGACTGAGAAAGACAAGGTCATGGAGGAACCTGATTCTCTTGTGATCCTATCCAAAGCCTGTGAAGCAATGTTGGATGCTCCAACTGAGGGGGAGCAGCTAAACAAGGATGGAGTCACTGATCCAACTGACTCACCAAAAGCACCTACCACTGAAGATCTACAAAGAGAGATTGACTCTGTCATCTCAAATATTGAAAGAAGAATCTCACAGATTCCTGATAACATCCTTGCTCTCTGGAATTCAGGTGATCTAGGTCTCCCTGCTGCTCAAACTGAGGGGGAGAAAATCACAAAGACAGCTGATAAGTCATCTAATGTCCTAAATTCCTTGAATCAATCTGTTCAAGAAAATCCTGGTGCACAATCTGAGGGGGAGCAGAATAGTGAGTCTGAGGAGAAAGATGCTGATGATGTGGATGTCAATGATGATGATAGACTGCATCCAGATCATATAGATGATATTGCAACATATGTTGAACATCAAGAGGGTGAAGAACCAAAGGAACTGGATCAAGTGATCCATACTGCTGTGGTGTCTGAACCAATTATCATCACACCACCTGTAGATGTTGTTCTTCCACCTAGTCCTCCTCAAAGGCTAAAACAGGTAATGATAGTGGAACATCAAGACCCCGCCTCATCTTCACAGTCCAATGAGCACATCTTGGGAGCCATACAGTCTATGCTAGATGCACACCTTGCATCTATGCAAGTGTATGTTGATAGGTCCACTGCCTCAGTCAGAGATTATGTCAAACAATCTGTCTCTGTAGTAAGAAATGAAATGATGAGTGAACTGAACATCATCAAAGAGGACTCAACATTCCTGAACAAGCAAATGACCACATGGTTTGACTTAGATAAGAAGACTGTGGATTCCCAAGGACAGATATTCCAGTCCATTCAGAATGACCTGGTCATGTCTGCAAAAGACATGAGCTATGTCAAAAACTATGTCAGTAAAACAGATGAAGTCATAGAGAAGTCAGCAAATCATCTTCAAGAGTATGTCTACTCCATTGCAATGCAGTTAAATGAAGCTGCTGACAGCTACAAGGAAGAGCTGAGAGGAGAACTTGCAACTCTATCTCAAGCTCTTGATGCAAAAGCCACTTCTTCCCATCTGAATGAAGAAGTTGGCAGGTTAAAAAGTGACCTTCAAGCTGATCTTGAGAATGTCTTCCAAACTCTCTCTGGCACAATCACAACTGTTAAGCAAGACCTCAATCAACAGATATATGAAGAAGCCAGAAAGGGGGAGAATACAAATGCACACATCAATTCTGACCTCACACTGAAATTTCTACAAGGCACTAGGATTGCTCTGAACCTGCCATTACTAGATGTTAATAGGGCAGAAGACTGGGATTTTCCTCAACAAGAAGCAACAACACAAAATCAGATATTGAAAGAGCAAAGAGAAAGAGAGCATGTATTGCTCACTGAGGAATTCATGGCCAACCAAAGGGATGAAAATAGGAGAGACCCTGACTTTGAATACTGGAGTGATGATTCCAAGAAGATAATCCTGAATGCTTGGGTAAGCCATGGTCAGATGTGCAAAGATATTGATAAGTTATATCCAACTGAGGAATGGATAAGACATCTTGAAAGGAACACTAAAAGAGATAAGGTATTCAAAGAAAACCTAGTCAAGAAAGATAACCCACAAAGAATGCCATCTAGGTACATCCCAAAACCTTTTATGTACTTTAGAAGGCAAGAGCTCAAGAGGAAGATTGCTGAGATTAAGGCAACCAATGTTGAAAAGGACTCAACTACAAATCTGAATGAAGACACTGTTGTACCTGCTGAAGACAAGGAGCCTGCAGTCCAAGAAGAAGTTATTGCTGAAAATATGGATGCTACTTCAATTCAACTGGATTCAACCAAGGGAAAAGAAGCTACTGCTGAGATTCCTGAATGTTCTTCCTCTAAGAAAAGAAAATATTGATTTAATGTATAAAACTCCTAAGAATGGTTGAATGGTGATTGAACTAGAGTCTGTCTAAAATATTTTGTGCAAACTGAGGTTAATTAAATACTGCTTTATCTGAAACACTAATCTGAGATTTAGCTAAGTTTTACCTTGGTATTATTGGTTATGTTATTATGAGATGCATTGTCATATCTTTCAACTCACAGTGATGGATTGATTATCTGTTGCGGATATATATTTCTGATCATCTGTCATAAAATCTATTTGCTTAATATGATGAATTCATTGCAGCATTGATATATATCAAAAATTTATAAGTCATGTACTCTTGCATTTGAGAGTGTTCTTCCTTCTTCATATTGGGGGAGATTGTTGGGAAATTGACCCTCAATGTCCCATTAATTTGAAGAGGCCTCACACTCAAATACAAAGTACAAGTTGTATTTGATAAACCCTATTTGTATCTCATAAGCATGCAGGGTTAGGTTATTCCAAGACAAGGAATTGTATTGGTAACAATCTGCCCAAAACCGCTGAGACTTGTGTCTGTCCCAGCGGAACTGCTGAGAAGGGAATTGGAGCTGCCGCTAAGACTGGAAGCTGTCTCAGCCCAACCGCTGAGACAGATTCAAATGTGCTGAAGGGATCTGCTTTTGGCGCAAGCTAAAATAAAAAGGGAAAACAACTCCAATCTGCCCCATACTGTGTCAGGAGGATTGTAATAGCCGTTGAAGCCTTCTAGAGGTATAAAAGTAAAAGCTAGCGCACAACAACAACAACGGTTCAATTGAAAAGCTTTTACTGCAAGCCACAATCGTGCATTCACGTTCCAGCACGTTGAAGTTGTTCTCTGAAGCTGGAGTTAATCTTCTGAAGGAGATAAGTTAGCTCTTCCTGTACCAACTCAAGAAGGGCAAGTTGATCTTCTGCTTTGCTGAAGGAGAAGATTAAGGTGATTCAAATCTGAAGCTGCTGTCTTTCAGATCTGAAGAAAGAAATCAGAAGACCTGAGAGTAAACCTTTTGTCTTCTGTATTTAATACAAACTCTCTTATATCTTTGTAAGGCATTGTTGCCTGAGTGAAAGGCTGTTGAGCCTGTGTGTAAAGCTGTGTTGACAACTTGAGTGGTAGGACTTCTTGATAGGTCTGAGGTAGGAAATCTGTGTGATTTCTGAGTGGTAGGAGTTACATAACTCTGAGCTGTAGGGCTGTTGTGCCTGAGGTGTAGGGCTGTTGAGCCTGAGTGTAGGGCTGCTATGCCTGAGGTGTAGGGCTGCTGAGCCTGCATGTGTGGCTGCTGTGCCTGAGGTAGGATCACTCTTGATCTGAGAAATTCTGAGGAACTTGTGGTGTAAGCTTAAGGAGATGAGATTGGAGTTTGTGGCCTTGTCTAATTCACTGTTAGAAAGGTGAAGGGGGAAAGAGGACTACTCAAGACACCCTGTCTTGAGGAACCTCTATACATCCTTGTGTGCTTTCTGTGATTGAGTTTTCTGCAGCTAGATACATTAGGATTATATAAAGAAAATAAGTAAAACTTATTCACCCCCCCCCCCTCTAGGTAATATTGACTACACCTAACAAACTATCAGATAGTGAACTCGAGACCGCAACTCTAACAAGCGAGCTCCAGGATTCGTGTGTGTGTGTGTCCTTGGAACATCGCCGCTCCCTATTTATAGGCTCGAGAGCCTGCCCAAATGGGCAGGGATAAAATATCCGCCTGCCCGGATACAGGAGAATCAGGTAGGGTATGACGGGATACAGAAAAGAAAAAGAAACATGTCGCGCGGCTTGGAGGCTTGAGCATCTGATCTGTACTGGCCGAGGTTAAAATGCGTTGCGATCAAGGCGATGATGCAGCCACGACAGACTCTAACCTGAGACCGCGGCTAGCTTTCTGGACTTGAGCCTTGGCAGTCTTCAATCCTGGGAGGCGGTCTGGATACTGTCAGACCGCCAGGCTTATTCAAGCTGGACCGAGAGACCCGTCAGTTCTGGAGCTGGGCGACTTGATACAGCAAACCGCCCGGTTTGAGAGAGGTATTGTTCGGGAAGCGGTCTTCTTGGTAAACATGCATAAAATTTGAGTGTCATTTAAGATAAATCTTTCACTTTCACTACAAACCGCATCTAAAATTCTTTTATTTTGGAAATTTATGTGTCATTTGTAGCTACATCTCGCAGTACCAGTGCAACCCACTGCATATCGACCTCTAAACGAGCTTGAATGAGTTAAAATTATTCTCAATTGGATTTAGGGCTCCGATCTCATTCCGAAAAGGTATTGTGGGCGAGAATCTTACAACCGGATCAAAAGTTACGGATGTTTGAAGTTTAGGTCTCCTTTCGAGCTAAATACCTTATTACCAACCCGCTGTATATTGACCACTAAACAAGGTGTTGTACGAAAAAATTGGACAACTAGATCAAAAGTTATGGCTGTTACAGTTTATGGGTCAAGAGGAGCTAAATCCCTCATTACCATTGAAACCCGCTGTATATTGACCACTAAAATGAGATAGAATAGTTTAAAATTGTTCTCCATTGGATGTATGCCTCCGTGCATACCCTGAAAAGGTGTTGTGGGAAAAAATCAAACATACAATTCAAAAGTTATGGCTGTTAGAAGTTTAGATGTCGTTTGGAGCTAAATTTCGCATTACCGATGCAACCCGCTATATATCGACAACAAAATGAACTGGAATGGGAAAAACTAGTGATTCAATGAATGTAGTGCTCCGAGCTCATTCCGAAAAGGTGTTGTGGGGTAAAATAATTCTGGCATTTTGAAGTGTATGTGTCATTTTGAGCTAAATCTCATATTACCACTACAACTAACTTTATATTGACCTCTAAACGAGCTGGAATGGGTTTAAATTTTTCTCCATTGGATTTAGGGCTCCGATCTCATTTTGAAATGGTATTGTTGGCAAAAATCAGACAACCGGAAAGGTGTTGTCTTATTCTTGAATGGGTAAATCTTATTCTCAGTTGGATGGAGAATACGAGCTCTTTCCAAAAAAGTGTTGTGCCAAAAAGCGAACAATCGGATCAAAAGTTATGGCTTCTTGAAGTTTAGGTGTAATTTGATGCTAAATCCCGCATTACCACTGGAACCTAGTGTATATCGAAGAATAAACGAACTTGAATGGTTATATCCTCCTCTCCATTTGTTGTAGGGCTCTGAGCTCATTATAAAAAGGTATTGTGGGCAAATATTGGGCAACTGGATCAAGAGTTCTGTCTATGTGAAGTTTATGTGTCATTTGGAGCTAAATCCCGCATTACCAATGAAAGCCACTGTAGATCAACAACTAAACGAACTAGAATGGGTAAGACTTGTTGTCCATTGGATGTTGGGCATCGGTCTCATTCCGAAAAGGTGTTGTGGGCAAAAATCAGACAATCGGATCAAAGTTATGGATGTTTGAAGTTTAGGTGTCAATTGGAGCAAAATCCCTCATTTCCACTACAATCCACTATTCGTCGACCATTAAACAAACTTGATCGAGTAAATCCTATTCTCCATAGGATGTATGGCTCCGAGCTCATTCCAAAAAGGTGTTTTTGGCATAATCCGTACAACCAGATCAAAAGTTATAGATGTTTAAAGTTTAGGTGTCAGTTGGAGCTAAATCGCACATTACCACTGCAACTCTATGTATATCGACCACTAAATGAACTAGATTGGGTAAAACTTGCTCTCCATTGAATGTAGGGCTCATATCTCATTTTGTAGAGGTTTTGTGGGCAAAAATCAGACAACCTGATCAAAAGTTTTGGCTGTTTGAAGTTTAGGTGTCATTTGGAGTTAAATTTCTCATTACCAGTGCAACCCGCTATACATCGACAACTAAATGAACCGCAATGGGTAAAACTTGTGCTTTAATGAATGTAGGGCTCCGAGCTCATTCCTAAAAGGTGCCGTGGGGGTAAAATCAGACAACCAGATCAAAAGTTATTGTTGTATAAAGTTTGAGTGTCATTTGGAGCTAAATCTCTCACTTTCACTACAAACCGCATCTAAAATTCTTTCATTTTGGAAATTTATGTGTCATTTGGAGCTAAATCTCGCATTACCAGTATAACCCACTATATGTCGACCACTAAGAGAGCTTGAATGGGTTAAAATTGTTCTCCATTGGATTTAGTGCTCTGATCTCATTCCGAAAAGGTATTGTGGGCAAAAATCTGACAACCGGATCAAAAGTTGCGGATGTTTGAAGTTTAGGTCTCCTTTCAAGCTAAATACATTAGTACCAACCCGCTGTACATTGACCACTAAACAAACTGGAATGAGTAAAACTTGTTCTCCATTGGATGTAGTGCTCCGAGATCATTCCAAAAAGGTGTTGTGCGAAAAAATCGGACAACCAGATCAAAAGTTATGGCTATTACAATTTATGGGTCAAGAGGAGCTAAATCCATCATTACCATTGAAACTCGTTGTATATTGGCCACTAAATGAGATAGAATAGTTTAAAATTGTGCTCCATTGGATGTATGCCTCCGTGCATATTCTGAAAAGGTGTTGTAGGCAAAAATCAAACATACAATTCAAATGTTATGGCTGTTAGAAGTTTAGGTGTCGTTTGGAGCTAAATTTCGCATTACCGAGGCAACCCGCTATATATCGACAACTAAATGAAGTATAATGAGAAAGATTAGTGCTCCAATGAATGTAGTGCTCTGAGCTCATTCCGAAAAGGTGTTGTGGGGGTAAAATCCGACAACCGCATCAGAAATTGTTGCTGTTTAAAGTTTGAGAGTCATTTGGAGCTAAATCTCTCATTTTCACTACAACCCGCATTAAAAATTCTGGTATTTTGAATTGTATGTGTCATTTGGAGCTAAACCTCGTATTACCACTACAACTCACTGTATATCGACCTCTAAACGAGCTGGAATGGGTTTAAATTGTTCTTCATTGGATTTAGGGCTCCAATCTCATTCCGAAAAGGTATTGTGGGCAAAAATCAGACAATCGGAAAGGTGTTGTCTTACTCTCGAATGGGTAAATTTATTCTCTGTTGGATGGAGAATACGAGAACTTTCGGAAAAAGTGTTGTGCGCAAAAAGTGAACAACCAGATCAAAAGTTATGGCTGCTTGATGTTTAGGTGTAATTTGGAGCTAAATCCTGCATTACCACTGGAACCCAGTGTATACAACACAATAAACGAACTTGAATGGTTATATCCTACTCTCCATTGGTTGTTGGGCTCTGATCTCATTCTAAAAAGGTATTGTGGGCAAATATTAGGCAACTGGATCAAGAGTTCTGTCTGTTTGAAGTTTATGTGTCATTTGGATCTAAATCCCACATTACCAATGCAAGCCACTGTAGATCAACCACTAAACCAACTAGAATGGGTAAAACTTGTTGTGCATTGGATGTAGGGAACGGATCTCATTCCGAAAAGGTGTTGTGGTCAAAAATCAGACAACCAGATCAAAGTTATGGATGTTTGAAGTTTAGGAGTCAATTGGAGCAAAATCCCTCATTTCCACTGCAATCCACTATCCGTCGACCACTAAATGAACTTGATCGAGTAAATCCTATTCTCCATAGGATTTATGGCTCTGAGCTCATTCCGAATAGGTGTTTTTGCCATAATCCGGACAACCGGGACAAAAGTTATAGCTGTTTGAAGTTTAGGTGCCAATTGGAGCAAAATCCCTCATTTCCCCTGCAATCCACTATTCGTCGACCACTAAACAAGCTCGATCGAGTAATTCCTATTCTCGATAGGATGTATGGCTCTGAGCTCAATCCAAAAAGGTGTTATTGGCATAATCCGGACAACCAGATCAAAAGTTATAGCTGTTTGAAGTTTAGGTGTCAGTTGGAGCTAAATCGCACATTATCACTGCAACTCAATGTATATCGACCACTAAATGAACTAGATTGTGTAAAACTTTCTCTCCATTGAATGTAAGGCTCAGATCTCATTTTGCAGAGGTTTTGTGGGAAAAAATCAGACAACCTGATCAAAAGTTTTGGCTGTTTCAAGTTTAGGTGTCATTTGGAGCTAAATTTCTCATTACCAGTGCAACCCGCTATACATCGACAAATAAATTAACTGCAATGGGTAACACTTGTGCTTTATTGAATGTAGGGCTCCGAGATTATTCCTAAAAGGTGTTGTGGGGGTAAAATTAGAAACCGGATCAAAAGTTATTGCTGTATAAAGTTTGAGTGTCTTTTGGAGCTAAATCGTTCACTTTCACTACAAACCGCATCTAAAATTCTTTCATTTTGGAAATTTATTTGTCATTTGGAGCTAACTCTTGCATTACCAGTACAACCCACTGTATATCGACCACTAAACGAGCTTAAATGGGTTAAAATTGTTCTCCATTGGATTTAGGGCTCTGATCTCATTCCGAAAAGGTATTGTGGGCAAAAATCTGACAACCAGATCAAAAGTTGCGGATGTTTGAAGTTTAGGTCTCCTTTCGAGCTAAATACATTATTACCAACCCGCTGTGCATTGACCACTAAAAAAACTGGAATGCGTGAAACTTGTTCTCCATTGGATGTACGGCTCCGAGATTATTCCAAAAAGGTGTTGTGCGAAAAAATCGGACAACTAGATCAAAAATTATGGCTATTACAGTTTATGGGTCAAGAGGAGCTAAATCCCTCATTACCATTGAAACCCGCTGTATATTGACCACTAAAATGAGATAGAATAGTTTAAAATTGTGCTCGATTGAATGTATGCCTCCGTGCATATTCCGAAGAGGTGTTGTGGGCAAAAATCAAACATACAATTCAAATGTTATGGTTGTTAGAAGTTTAGGTGTCGTTTGGAGCTAAATTTTGCATTACCGATGCAACCCGCTATATATCGACAACTAAATGAACTGGAATGGGAAAAATTAGTGCTCCAATGAATGTAGTGCTCCGAGCTCATTCTGAAAAGGTGTTGTGGGGGTAAAATTCGACAACTGCATCAGAAATTGTTGTTGTTTAAAGTTTGAGAGTCATTTGGAGCTAAATCTCTCATTTTCTCTACAACCCGCATTAAAAATTTTAGTATTTTGAATTGTATGTGTCATTTGGAGCTAAACCTCGTATTACCACTACAACTCACTGTATATCGACCTCTAAACGAGCTGGAATGGGTTTAAATTGTTCTTCATTTGATTTAGGGCTCCGATCTCATTCTGAAAAGGTATTGTGGGCGAAAATCAGACAACCGGAAAGGTGTTGTCTTTTTCTCGAATGGGTAAATCTTATTCTCTGTTGGATGGAGAATACGAGCTCTTTTCGAAAAAGTGATGTGCACAAAAAGCGGATAACCGGATCAATTGTTATGGCTGCTTGATGTTTAGGTGTAATTTGGAGCTAAGTCCCGCATTACCACTGGAACCCAGTGTATATAACACAATAAACAAACTTGAATGGTTATATCCTACTCTCCATTGGTTGTAGGGCGCTGATCTTGTTCTAAAAAGTTATTGTGGGTAAATATTAGGCAACTGGATCAAGAGTTCTGTCTGTTTGAAGTTTATGTGTCATTTGGATCTAAATCCCACATTACCAATGCAACTCATTGTAGATCAACCACTAAACGAACTAGAATGGGTAAAACTTGTTGTCCATTGGATTTAGGGCACCGATCTCATTCCGAAAAGGTGTTGTGGGAAAAAATCAGACAACTGGATCAAAGTTATGGATGTTTGAAGTTTAGGAGTCAATTGGAGCAAAATACCTCATTTCCACTGCAATCCACTATCCATCGACCACTAAATGAACTCGATCGAGTAAATCCTATTCTCCATAGGATGTATGGCTCTGAGCTCATTCCGAAAAGGTGTTTTTGCCATAATCCGGACAACCGGGACAATAGTTATAACCGTTTGAAGTTTAGGTGTCAATTGGAGCAAAATCCCTCATTTCCACTGCAATCCACTATTCGTCGACCACTAAACAAGCTCGATCGAGTAAATCCTATTCTCGATAGGATGTATGGCTCTAAGCTCATTCCAAAAAAGTGTTTTTGGCATAATCCGGAGAACTAGATCAAAAGTTATAGCTGTTTGAAGTTTAGGTGTCAGTTGGAGCTAAATCCCACATTACCACTGCAACTCAATGTATATCGACCACTAAATGAACTATATTGGGTAAAACTTGCTCTCTATTGAATGTAGGGCTCAGATCTCATTTCGTAGAAGTTTTGTGGGAAAAAAATCAGACAACCTGATCAAAAGTTTTGGCTGTCTCATGTTTAGGTGTCATTTGGAGCAAAATTTCTCATTACCAGTGCAACCCGCTATATCTCGACAACTAAATGAACTGAAATGGGTAAAACTTGTGCTTTAATGAATGTAAGTCTCCGAGCTCATTACTAAAAGGTGTTGTGGGGGTAAAATCAGACAATCGGATCAAAAGTTATTGCTGTATAAAGTTTGAGTGTCATTTGAAGCTAAATCTCTCACTTTCACTACAAACCGCATCTAAAATTCATTCATTTTGGATATTTATGTGTCATTTGGAGCTAAATCTCGCATCATCAGTACAACCCACTGTATATCGACCTCTAAACGAGCTTGAATGGGTTAAAATTGTCCTCCATTGGATTTATGGCTCCGATCTCATTAAGAAAAGGTACTGTGGGCGAAAATCTAACAACCAATCAAAAGTTACGGATGTTTGAAGTTTAAGTCTCCTTTCGAGCTAAATACCTTATTTCCAACCCACTGTATATTGACCACTAAACAAACTGGAATGGGTAAAACTTGTTCGCCATTGGATGTAGGCCTCCGAGCTCATTCCAAAAAGGTGTTGTGCGCAGAAATAGGACAACCAGATCAAAAGTTATGGCTGTTACAGTTTATGTGTCAAGAGAAGCTAAATCCCTCATTACCATTGCAACCCGCTGTATATTGACCACTAAAATGAGCTGAAATGGTTTAAAATTGTGCCCCATTGGATTTATGCCTCCGTGCATATTCCGAAAAGGTGTTGCGGGCAAAAATCAAACATACAAATCAGAAGTTACGGATGTTAGAAGTTTAGGTGTCATTTGTAGCTAAATTTCGCATTACCGCTGCAACCGGCTATATATCGACAACTAAATAAACTGGAATGGGTAAAAATTGTGCTTCAATGAATGTAATGCTCCGAGCTCATTCTGAAAAAGTGTTGTGGGGTAAAATCAGACAACCGCATCAAAAGTTGTTGCAGTCTAAGGTTTGAGTGTCATTTGGAGCAAAATCTCTCATTTTCACTACAACCGACATTAAAAATTCTAGCATTTTGGAAGTGTATGTGTCATTTTGATCTAATTCTCATAGGGCCACTACAACTCAATGTCTATCGACCTCTAACTGAGCTGGAATGGGTTTAAATTGTTTTCCATTGGATTTAGGGCTCCGATCTCATTCCGAAAAGGTATTATGGGCAAAAATTAGACAACGGGAAAGGTGTTGTCTTATTCTAGAATGGGTAAATCTTAATCTCAGTTGGATGGAGAATACGAGCTCTTTCCGAAAAAGTGTTGTGCACAAAAAGCGAACAATCGGATCAAAAGTTATGGCTGCTTGATGTTTAGGTGTAATTTGGAGCTAAATCCCGCATTACCACTAGAACCCACTGTATATCGAACAATAAACAAACTTGAATGGTTATATCCTACTCTCCATTGGTTGTAGGGCTCTGAGCTCATTCTAAAAAGGTATTGTGGGCAAAAATTGGGCAACTGGATCAAGAGTTCTGTCTGTTTGAAGTTTATGTGTCATTTGGAACTAAATCCCACATTACTAATGCAACCCACTATAGATCAACAACTAAACAAACTGGAATGTGTAAAACTTGTTGTCCATTGGATTTAGGGCACCGATCTCATTATGAAAAGGTGTTGTGGGAAAAAATCAGACAACCGGGTCAAAGTTATGGATGTTTGAAGTTTAGGTGTCAATTGGAGCAAAATTCCTCATTTGCACTGCAATCCAGTATCCGTCGACCACTAAATGAACTCGATCGAGTAAATCCTATTCTCCATAGGATGTATGTCTCTAAGCTCATTCCGAAAGGTGTTTTGGGCATAATCTGGACAACCAGATCAAAAGTTATAGCTATTTGAAGTTTAGGTGTCAGTTGGAGCTAAATCCCACATTACCACAGCAACTCAATGTATATCGACCAATAAATGAACTAGATTATGTAAAACTTGCTCTCCATTGAATGTAGGGCTCAGATATCATTTCGTAGAGGTTTATTGTGCAAAAATCAGACAACCTAATCAAAAGTTATGGCTGTTTCAAGTTTAAGTATCATTTGGAGCTAAATTTCTCATTACTAGTGCAACCCGCTATATATCGACAACTAAATGAATTGCAATGGGTAAAACTTGTGCTTTAATGAATGTAGGGATCCGAGCTCATTCCTAAAAGGTTTTGTGGGGGGTAAAATCAGACAACCAGATCAAAAGTTATTAATGTATAAAGTTTGAGTGTCGGTTGGAGCTAAATCTCTCACTTTCACTACAAACCGCATCTAAAATTCTTTCATTTTGGAAATTTATGTGTCATTTGGAGCTAAATCTCGCATTACCAGTACAACCCACTGTATATCGACCTCTAAACGAGCCTGAATGGGTTAAAATTGTTCTCCATTGGTTTTAGGGCTCCAATCTCATTCCGAAAAGGTATTGTGGGCGAAAATCTAACAACCGGATCAAAAGTTACGGATGTTTGAAGTTTAGGTCTCCTTTCGATCTAAATACCTTATTACCAACCCACTGTGTATTGACCACTAAACAAAGTCGAATGGGTAAAACTTGTTCTCTATTGGATGTAGGGCTCTGAGCTCATTCCAAAAAGGTGTTGTGCGCAAAAATAGGACAACCAGATCAAAAGTTATGCCTGTTATAGTTTGTGTCAAGAGAAGATAAATCCCTCATTACCATTGCATCCCGCTGTATATTGACCACTAAAATGAGCTGAAATTGTTTAAAATTGTGCTCCATTGGATGTATGCCTCCGTGCATATTCCGAAAACGTGTTGCGGGCAAAAATCAAACATACAAATCAGAAGTTATAGATGTTAGAAGTTTAGGTGTCATTTGGAGCTAAATTTCGCATTACCGCTGCAACCCGCTATATATCGACAACTAACTGAACTAGAATGGGTAAAACTTGTGCTCCAATGAATGTAGTGCTCCGAGCTCATTCTGAAAAGGTGTTGTGTGGCAAAATCAGACAAACGCATCAAAAGTTATTGCAGTTTAATGTTTGAGTGTCATTTTAAGCAAAATCTCTCATTTTCACTACAACCCGCATTAAAAATTCTGGCATTTTGAAGTGTATGTGTCATTTGGAGCTAAATCATGTTTTACCACTACAACTCACTTTATATCGGCCTCTAAACGAGCTGGAATGTGTTTTAATTGTTCTCCATTGGATTTAGGGCTCCGATCTCAATCCGAAATGGTATTGTGGGCGAAAATCTGACAACCAGAAAGGTGTTGTCATATTCTCGAATGGGTAAATCTTATTCTCTGTTGGATGGAGAATACGAGCTCTTTCCGAAAAAGTGTTGTGCGTAAAAACCGAACTACCAGATCAAAAGTTATGGCTGCTTGAAGATTAGGTGTAATTTGGAGCTAAATCCCGCATTACCACTTGAACCCAGTGTATATCGAACAATAAACGAACTTGAATGGTTATATCCCACTCTCCATTGGTTCTAGGGCTCTGAGCTCATTCTAAAAAGGTATTGTGGGCAAATATTGGGCAACTGGATCAAGAGTTCTGTCTGTTTGAAGTTTATGTGTCATTTGTAGCTAAACCCCATATTACCAACACAACCCACTGTAGATAAACCACTAAACAAACTGGAATGGGTAAAACTTGTTGTCCATTGGATTTAGGGAACCGATCTCATTCCGAAAAGGTATTGTGGGCAAAAATCAGACAACCTGATCAAAAGATTAGGTGTCAATTGGAGCAAATTTCCTCATTTCCACTGCAATCTACTATCCGTCGACCACTAAATGAACTGGATCGAGTAAATCCTAATCTCTATAGGATGTATGGCTCTGAGCTTATTCCAAAAAGGTGTTTTGGGCATAATCCGGACAACCGGATCAAAATTTATAGTTGTTTGAAGTTTAGGTGTCAGTTGGAGCTAAATCCCACATTACCACTGCAACTCAATGTATATCGACCACTAAATGAACTAGATTGGGTAAAACTCGCTCTTTGTTGAATGTAGGGCTCAGATCTCATTTTGTAGAGGTTTTGTAGTAAAAAATCAGACAACCTGATCAAAAGTTTTGGTTGTTTCAAGTTTAGGTGTCATTTGGAGTAAAATTTCTCATTATCAGTGCAACCCGTTATATATTGACAACTAAATGAACTGCAATGGGTAAAACTTATGCTTTAATGAATGTAGGGCTCCAAGCTAATTCCTAAAAGGTGTTGTGGGGGGTAAAATCAGACAACCGGATCAAAGGTTTGTTGGATAAAGTTTGAGTGTCATTTGGTGTTAAATCTCTCACTTTCACTAGAAACCGCATCTAAAAGTCTTTCATTTTGGAAATTTATGTGTCTAAATCTCGCATTACTAGTACAACCCACTGCATATCGACCTCTAAATGAGCTTGAATGGGATAAAAATTTCTCTATTGGATTTAGGGGTCCGATTTAATTCTGAAATGGTATTGTGGACGAAAATCTGACAACTGTATCAAAAGTTACGGATGTTTGAAGTTTAGGTCTCCTTTCGAGCTAAATATCTTATTTATTACCAACCCGCTATATATTGACCACTAAACAAACTAGAATGGGTAAGACTTGTTCTCCATTGGATGTAGGGCTCCGAGCTCTTTCCAAAGAGGTGTTGTGCAAAAAAATCAGACAACCTGATCAAAAGTTATGGCTGTTACAGTTTATGGGTCAGGAGGAGCTAAATCCCTCATTACCATTGAAACCCGCTGTATATTGACCACTAAAATGAGATGGAATAGTATAAAATTGTGCTCCATTGGATGTATGCCTCCGTGCATATTCTGAAAAGGTGTTGTGGGCAAAAATCAAACATATAATTCAAAAGTTATGGCTGTTAGAAGTTTAGGTGTCGTTTGGAGCTAAATTTCGCATTACTGATGCAACCCGCTATATATCGACAACTAAATGAACTGGAATTGAAAAAACGAGTGCTCCAATGAATGTAGTGCTCCGAGCTCATTCCGAAAAGGTGTTGTGGGATAAAATCAGACAAATGCATCCAAAAGTGTTGCTGTTTAAAGTTTGAGTGTAATTTGGAGCTAAATCTCTCATTTTCACTACAACCCGCATTAAAAATTCTTGCATTTTGAATTGTATGTGTCATTTGGAGCTAAATCTCGTATTACCACTACAACTCACTGTATATCGACCTCTAAACGAGCTGGAATGGGTTTAAATTGTTCTCCATTGGATTTAGGGCTCCGATCTCATTCCGAAAAGGTATTGTGGGCAAAAATCAGACAACCAGAAAGGATTGTGTAAATCTTATTCTCAGTTGGATGGAGAATATGAGCTCTTTCCGAAAAAGTGTTGTGCACGAAATGTGAACAATCAGATCAAAAGTTATGGCTGCTTGAAGTATATGTGTAATTTGGAGCAAAATCCCGCATTACCAGTAGAACCCAGTGTATATCAAACAAAAAAAATGAACTTTAATGGTTATATCCTACTCTCCATTGGTTGTAGGGCTCTGAGGTCATTCTAAAAAGGTATTGTGGGCAAAAATTGGGCAACTGGATCAAAAGTTCTGTTTGTTTAAAGTTTATGTGTCATTTGGAGCTAAATCCCACATTACCAATGCAACCCATTGTAGATCAACCACTAAACAAACTGGAATGGGTAAAACTTGTTGTCCATTGGATGTAGGGCACCGATCTCATTCCAAAAAGTAGTTGTGGGCAAAAATCAGACAACAGGATCAAAGTTATGGTTGTTAGAAGTTTAGGTATCGTTTGGAGCTAAATTTTGCATTACCGATGCAACCCGCTATATATCGACAACAAAATGAACTGGAATGCAAAAAACTAGTGCTCCAATGAATGTAGTGCTCCGAGCTCATTCTGAAAAGGTGTTGTGGGGTAAAATCAGACAACCGCATCAAAAATTGTTATTGTTTAAAGTTTGAGTGTCATTTGGTGCTAAATATCACATTTTCACTACAACCCGCGTTAAAAATTCTAGCATTTTGAAGTGTATGTGTCATTTGGAGCTAATCTCATATTACAACTACAACTCACTGTATATCGATCTCTAAACGAGCTTGAATGAGTTTAAATTGTTCTCCATTGGATTTAGGGCTCCGATCTCATTCCGAAAAGATATTGTGGGCGAAAATCAGACTACCGGAAAGGAGTTGTCTTATTATCGAATTGGTAAATCTTATTCTCTGTTGGATGGAGAATACGAGCTCTTTTTGAAAAAGTATTGTGCGAGAAAAGCGAACAACCATATCAAAAGTTATAGCTGCTTGAAGTTTAGGTGTAATTTGTAGCTAAATCCCGCATTACCACTGGAACCCAGTGTATATCGAACAATAACCGAACTTGAATGGTTATATCCTACTCTCCATTGGTTATAGGGCTCTGAGATCATTCTAACCAGGAATTATGGGCAAATATTGGGCAACTAGATCAAGAGTTCTACCTGTTTGAAGTTTATGTGTCATTTGGAGCTAAATCCCACATTATAAATGCAACCCATGTAGAGGAGCTAAATCCGAAAACTTATTGTCCATTGGATGTAGGGCACCGGTCTCATTCTGAAAAGGTGTTGTGGGCAAAAATCAGACAACCGGATCAAAGTTATGGATGTTTGAAGTTTAGGTGTCAATTGGAGCAAAATCCCTCATTTCCACTGCAATCCACTATTCGTCGACCACTAAATGAACTCGATCTAGTAAATCCTATTCTCCATAGGATGTATTCCTCTAAGCTCATTCTGAAAATGTGTTTTTGGCATAATCCTGACAACCAGATCAAAAGTTATAGCTGTTTGAAGTTTAGGTGTCAGTTGGAGCAAAATCTCACATTACCACTGCAACTCAATGTATATCGTCCATTAAATGAACTAGATTGGGTAAAACTTGATTTCCATTGAATGTAAAGCTCAGATCTCATTTCCTAGATGTTTTGTGGTCAAAAATCAGACAAGCTGATCAAAAGTTTTGGCTGTTTCAAGTTTAGGTGTCATTTGAAGGTAAATTTCTCATTACCAGTGCAACCCGCTATATATCGGCAACTAAATGAACTACAATGGGTAAAACTTGTGCTTTAATGAATGTAGGGCTTCGAGTTCTTTCCTAAAAGATGTTGTGGGGGTAAAATCAGACAACTGGATCAAAAGTTATTGCTGTATAAAGTTTGAGTGTCATTTGGAGCTAAATCTCTCACTTTCACTGCAAACGCATCTAAAAGTCTTTCATTTTGGATATTTATGTGTCATTTGGAGCTAAATCTCGCATTATCAGTACAACCCACTGTATATCGACCTCTAAACAAGCTTGAATGTGTTAAAATTATTCTCAATTGGATTTAGGGCTCCGATCTCATTCTGAAAAGTTATTGTGGGCAAAAATTTGACAATCGGATCAAAAGTTACGGATGTTTGAAGTTTAGGTCTCCTTTCGAGCTAAATACCTTATTACCAACCCGCTGTATATTGACCACTAAACAAACTGGATTGGGTAAAACTTGTTCTCCATTGTTGTAGGGCTCCGAGCTCATTCCAAAAAGGTGTTATGCGAAAATATCGGACAACCAGATCAAAAGTTATGGTTATTACAATTTATGGGTCAAGAGGAGCTAAATCCCTCATTACCATTGAAACCCGCTTTATATTGACCACTAAAATGAGATGGAATAGTTTAAAATAGTGCTCCATTGGATGTATGCCTCCGTGCATATTCCGAAAAGGTGTTCTGGGGAAAAAATCAAACATACAATTCAAAAGTTATGGCTGCTAGAAGTTTAGGTGTCGTTTGGAGCTAAATTTTGCATTACCATTGCAACCCGCTATATATCGACAACTAAATGAACTAGAATGGGAAAACTAGCGCTCCAATGAATGTAGTGCTCCGAGCTCATTCCGAAAAGGTGTTTTGGGGTAAAATCAAACAACCGCATCAAAAATTGTTGTTGTTTAAACTTTGAGTGTCATTTGGTACTAAATCTCACATTTTCACTACAACCCGCGTTAAAAATTCTAGCATTTTGAAGTGTATGTGTCATTTGGAGCTAAATCTCATATTACAACTACAACTCACTGTATATCGATCTCTAAACGAGCTTGAATGAGTTTAAATTGTTCTCCATTGGATTTAGGGCTCCGATCTCATTCCGAAAAGGTATTGTGGGTGAAAATCAGACTACCAGAAAGGAGTTGTCTTATTATCGAATGGGTAAATCTTATTCTCTGTTGGATGGAGAATACGAGCTCTTTTCGAAAAAGTATTGTGCGAGAAAAGCGAACAACCATATCAAAAGTTATAGCTGCTTGAAGTTTAGGTGTAATTTGTAGCTAAATCCCGCATTACCACTGGAACCCAGTGTATATCGAACAATAACCGAACTTGAATGGTTATATCCTACTCTCCATTGGTTATAGGGCTCTGAGATCATTCTAACCAGGAATTATGGGCAAATATTGGGCAACTAGATCAAGAGTTCTGCCTGTTTGAAGTTTTTGTGTCATTTGGAGCTAAATCCCACATTACAAATGCAACCCATGTAGAGGAGCTAAATCCGAAAACTTATTGTCCATTGGATGTAGGGCACCGGTCTCATTCCAAAAAGGTGTTGTGGGCAAAAATCAGACAACCGGATCAAAGTTATGGATGTTTGAAGTTTAGGTGTCAATTGGAGCAAAATCCCTCATTTCCACTGCAATCCACTATCCCTCGACCACTAAATGAACTCGATCTAGTAAATCGTATTCTCCATAGGATGTATTGCTCTAAGCTCATTCTGAAAATGTGTTTTTGGCATAATCCTGACAACCAGATCAAAAATTATAGTTGTTTGAAGTTTAGGTGTCAGTTGGAGCAAAATCTCACATTACCACTGCAACTCAATGTATATCGTCCATTAAATGAACTAGATTGGGTAAAACTTGATTTCCATTGAATGTAGTGCTCAGATCTCATTTCCTAGAGGTTTTGTGGTCAAAAATCAGACAACCTGATCAAAATTTTTGGCTGTTTCAAGTTTAGGTGTCATTTGAAGGTAAATTTCTCATTACCAGTGCAACCCGCTATATATCGGCAACTAAATGAACTACAATGAGTAAAACTTGTGCTTTAATGAATGTAGGGCTTCGAGTTCATTCCTAAAAGATGTTGTGGGGGTAAAATCAGACAACTTGATCAAAAGTTATTGCTGTATAAAGTTTGAGTGTCATTTGGAGCTAAATCTCTCACTTTCACTGCAAACGCATCTAAAAGTCTTTCATTTTGGAAATTTATGTGTCATTTGGAGCTAAATCTCGCATTATCAGTACAACCCACTGTATATCGACCTTTAAACAAGCTTGAATGTGTTAAAATTATTCTCAATTGGATTTAGGGCTCCGATCTCATTCTGAAAAGTTATTGTGGCCAAAAATTTGACAATCGGATCAAAAGTTACGGATGTTTGAAGTTTAGTTCTCCTTTCGAGCTAAATACCTTATTACCAACCCGCTGTATATTGACCAGTAAACAAACTGGATTGGGTAAAACTTGTTCTCCATTGTTGTAGGGCTCCGAGCTCATTCCAAAAAGGTGTTATGCGAAAATATCGGACAACTAGATCAAAAGTTATGGTTGTTACAATTTATGGGTCAAGAGGAGCTAAATCCCTCATTACCATTGAAACCCGCTTTATATTGACCACTAAAATGAGATGAAATAGTTTAATATAGTGCTCCATTGGATGTATGCCTCCGTGCATATTCCTAAAAGGTGTTCTGGGGAAAAATCAAACATACAATTCAAAAGTTATGGCTGCTAGAAGTTTAGGTGTCGTTTCGAGCTAAATTTTGCATTACCGTTGCAACCCGCTATATATCGACAACTAAATGAACTAGAATGGGAAAACTAGTGCTCCAATGAATGTAGTACTCCGAGCTCATTCCGAAAAGGTGTTTTGGGGTAAAATCAAACAACCGCATCAAAAATTGTTGCTGTTTAAAGTTTGAGTGTCATTTGGTACTAAATCTCACATTTTCACTACAACCCGCATTAAAAATTCTGGCATTTTGAAGTGTATGTGTCATTTGGAGCTAAATCTTGTATTACCACTACAACTCACTGTATATCGACCTCTAAACGAGCTGGAATCGGTTTAAATTGTTCTCCATTGGATTTAGGGCTCCGATCTCTTTCCGAAAAGGTATTGTGGGCGAAAATTAGACTACCGGAAAGGTGTTGTCTTATTCTCGAATGGGTAAATCTTATTCTCTGTGGTACGGAGAATACTAGCTCTTTCCAAAAAAGTGTTGTGCGCAAAAAGCGAACAATCTGATCAAAAGTTATGGCTGCTTAAGATTTAGGTGTAATTTGGAGCTAAATCCCGCATTACCACTGTAACTCAGTGCATATCCAACAATAAACGAACTTGAATGGTTATACCCTACTCTCCATTGGTTGTAGGGCTCTAAGCACATTCTAAAAAGGTATTGTGGGCAAAATTTGGGAAACTGTATCAAGAGTTCTATCTTTTTGAAGTTTATGTGTCATTTGGAGCTAAATCCCACATTACCAATGCAACCCACTGTAAATCAACCACGAAACAAACTAGAATGGGTAAAACTTGTTTTCCATTGGATGTAGGACACCGATCTCATTCCGAAAAGGTGTTGTGGGCAAAAATCAGACAACCGGAGCAAAGTTAGGGATATTTGAAGTTTAGGTGTCAATTGGACCACTAAATGAACTCGATCGAGTAAATCCTATTCTCCATAGGATGTATGGCTCTAAGCTCATTCCATAAAGGTGTTTTGGGCATAATTCGGACAACCGGATCAAAAGTTATAGCTGTTTAAAGTTTAGGTGTCAGTTGGAGCTATATCCCACATTACCACTGCAACTCAATGTATATCGACCACCAATTGAACTGGATTGGGTAAAACATGCTCTCCATTGAATGTAGGGCTCAAATCTCATTTTATAGAGGTTTTGTGGGCAAAAATCAGACAACCTGATTTAAAGATATAGCTGTTTATAGTTTAAGTGTCATTTGGAGCTAAATTTCTCCTTACCAGTGCAACCCGCTATATATCGACAAATAAATGAACTGCAATGGGTAAAACTTGTTCTTTAATGAATATAGGGCTCCGTGATCAATCCTAAAAGGTGTTTTAGGGGTAAAATCAGACAACCAGATCAAAATTATTGGTGTATAAAGTTTGAGTGTCAGTTGGAGCTAAATCTCTCACTTTCACTACAAACCGCATCTAAAATTCTTTCATTTTGGAAATTTATGTGTCATTTGGAGCTAAATCTCGCATTACCAGTACAACCCACTGTATATCGACCTCTAAACGAGCTTGAATGGGTTAAAATTGTTCTCCATTGGATTTTGGGCTCCGATCTCATTCTGAAAAGGTATTGTGGGCGAAAATCTGACAACCGGATCAAAAGTTACGGATGTTTGAAGTTTAGGTCTCCTTTCGAGCTAAATACCTTATTACCAACCCACTGTATATTGACCACTAAAAAAATGGAATGGGTAAAACTTGTTCTCCATTGGATGTAGGGCTCCGAGCTCATTCCAAAAAGATGTGCAAAAATATCGAACAACCAGATCAAAAGTTATGGCTGTTATAGTTAATGGGTCAAGAGGAGCTAAATCCCTCATTACCATTGAAACCCGCTATATATTGACCACTAAAATGAGATGGAATAGTTTAATATTGTGCTCCATTGGATGTAAGTCTGCGTACATATTCCGAAAAGGTGTTTTGGGAAAAAATCGAACATACAATTCAAAAGTTATGGCTATTAGAAGTTTAGGTATCGTTTGGAGTTAAATTTCGCATTACCGTTGCAACCCGCTATATATTAACAACTAAATGAACTGGAATGGGAAAAACTATTGCTCCAATGAATGCAGTGCTCCGAGCTTATTCCGAAAAGGTGTTTTGGGGTAAAATCAGATAACTGCATCAAAAATTGTTGCTGTTTAAAGTTTGAGTGTCATTTGGTGCTAAATCTTACATTTTCACTACAACCCGCATTAAAAATTCTGGCATTTTGAATTGTATGTGTCATTTGGAGCTAAATCTCATATTACGACTACAACTCACTGTATATCAACCTCTAAATGAGCTGGAATGGGTTTAACTTATTCTCCATTGGATTTAGGGCTCCGATCTCTTTCCGAAAAGGTATTGTGGGCGAAAATCAGATAACCGGAGAGGTGTTATCTTATTCTCGAATGGGTAAATCATATTCTCTGTTGGATGGAGAATATGACCTCTTTCCGAAAAAGTTTTGTGCGCAAAAAGCTAACAACCAGATCAAAAGTTATGGATGCTTGAAGTTTAGGTGTAATTTGGAGCTAAATCCCGCATTACCACTGGAACCCAGTGTATATCGAACAATAACCGAACTTGAATAGTTATATCCTACTCTCCATTGGTTGTAGGGCTCTGAACTCATTCTAAACAGGAATTGTGGGCAAATATTGGGCAACTAGATCAAGAGTTCTACCTGTTTTAAGTTTATGTGTCATTTGGAGCAAAATCCCACATTACCAATGCAACCCACTGTAGATTAACCACTAAATGAACTAGAATGGGTAAAATTTGTTTCCCATTGGATGTAGGGCACCGATCTCATTCCGAAAAGGTATTGTGGGCAAAAATCAGACAACCGGATCAAATTTATGGATGTTTGAAGTTTAGGTGTCAATTGGAGCAAAATCCCTCATTTCCACTGCAATCCACTATCCGTCGACCACAAAATGAACTCGATCGAGTAAATCCTATTCTCCATAGGATGTATTGCTCTAAGCTCATTCCGAAAAGGTGTTTTTGGCATAATCCTGACAACCGGATCAAAAGTTATAGCTGTTTGATGTTTAGGTGTCAGATGGAGCAAAATCTCACATTACCACTGCAACTCAATGTATATCGTCCACTAAATGAACTAGATTGGGTAAAACTTTCTCTCCATTGAATGTAGGGCTCAGATCTCATTTCATAGAGGTTTTGTGGGCAAAAATCAGACAAACAGATCAAAAATTTTGGCTGTTTCAAGTTTAGGTGTCATTTGGAGCTAAATTTCTCATTACCAGTGCAATCCGCTATATATCGGCAACTAAATGAACTACAATGGGTAAAACTTGTGCTTTAATGAATGTAGGGCTTCGATATCATTCCTAAAAGATGTTTTGGGGGTAAAATCAGACAACTGGATCAAAAGTTATTGCTGTATAAAGTTTGAGTGTCATTTGGAGCTAAATCTCACACTTTCACTGCAAAACGCATCTAAAAGTCTTTCATTTTGGAAATTTATGTGTCATTTAGAGCTAAATCTCGCATTACCAGTACAACCCACCGTATATCGACCTCTAAACGAGCTTGAATGGGTTAAAAATTTTCTCATGGATTTAGCGCTCTGATCTCATTCTGAAAAGTTATTGTGGGCTAAAATCTGACAATCGAATCAAAAATTACAGATGTTTGAAGTTTAGTTCTCCTTTTGAGCTAAATACCTTATTACCAACCCGCTGTATATTGACCACTAAACAAACTAGAATGGGTAAAACTTGTTCTCCATTGGATGTAGTGCTCCGAGCTCATTCCAACAAGGTGTTGTGCAAAAATATCAGACAACCAGATCAATAGTTATGGTTGTTACTGTTTATGGGTCAAGAGGAGCTAAATCCCACATTACCATTGAAACCCGCTGTATATTGAACTCTAAAATGAGATGGAATAGTTTTATATTGTGCTCCATTGGATGTATGCCTCCGTGCATATTCTAAAAAGGTGTTGTGGGCAAAAATAAAACATACAATTAAAAAGTTATAGCTGTTAGAAGATTAGGTGTCGTTTGAAGCTAAATTTCGCATTACCGTTGCAACCCGCTATATATTGACAACTAAATGAACTGGAATGAGAAAAACTATTGCTCCAATGAATGTAGTGCTCCGAGCTCATTCCGAAAATGTGTTTTGGGGTAAAATCAGATAACTGCATCAAAAATTGTTGCTGTTTAAAGTTTGAGTGTCATTTGGTGCTAAATCTCACATTTTCACTACAACCCGCATTAAAAATTCTGGCATTTTGAAGTGTATGTGTCATTTGGAGCGAAATCTCATATTACCACTACAACTCACTGTATATCGACCTCTAAATGAGCTGGAAGGGGTTTAAATTGTTCTACATTGGATTTAGGGCTCCGATCTCTTTCTGAAAAGGTATTGTGGGCGAAAATCAGACAACCAGAAAGGTGTTGCCTTATTCTCGAATGGGTAAATCTTATTCTCCGTTGGATGGAGAATACAAGCTCTTTCTGAAAAAGTGTTGTGCATAAAAAGCTAACAATCGGATCAAAAGTTATGGCTGCTTGAAGTTTAGGTGTAATTTGGATCTAAATCCCGCATTACCACTGGAACCCAGTGCATATCCAACAATAAACGAACTTGAATGTTTATATCCTACTCTCCATTGGTTGTAGGGCTCTGAGCTCATTCTAAAAAGGTATTGTGGGCAAAATTTGGGAAACTGTATCAAGAGTTCTGTCTGTTTGAAGTTTATTTGTCATTTGGAGGTAAATCCCACATTACCAATGCAACCCACTGTAGATCAACCACTAAACAAACTGGAATGGGTAAAACTTATTGTCCATTGGATGTAGGGCACCGATCTCATTCCAAAAAGTTGTTGTGGGCAAAAATCAGACAACCGGATCAAAGTTATGGATATTTGAAGTTTAGGTGTCAATTGGAGCAAAACCCTCATTTCCATTGCAATCCACTATCCGTCGACCACTAAATGAACTCGATCGAGTAAATCCTATTCTCCATAAGATATATGGTTCTGAGCTCATTCCGAAAAGGTGGTTTGGGCATAATTCAGACAACCGGATCAAAAGTTATAGTGTTTAAAGTTTAGGTGTCAGTTGGAGCTAAATCCCACATTACCACTGCAACTCAATGTATATCGACCACTAAATGAACTAGATTGGGTAAAACTTGCTCTCCATTGAATGTAGGGCTCATATCACATTTCGTAGAGGTTTTGTTGGCAAAAATCAGACAACCTGATCTAAAGTTATAGCTGTTTCTAGTTTAAGTGTTATTTGGAGCTAAATTTCTCATTACTAGTGCAACCTGCTATATATCGACAACTAAAGGAACTACAATGGGTAAAACATGTGCTTTAATGAATGTAGGGCTCCAAGCTCATTCCTAAAAGGTGTTGTGGGGGTAAAATCAGACAACCAGATCAAAATTATTGGTGTATAAATTTTGAGTGTCAGTTGGAGCTAAACTCTCACTTTCACTACAAACCGCATCTAAAATTCTTTCATTTTGGAAATTTATGTGTCATTTGGAGGTAAATCTCGCATTACTAGTACAACCCACTGTATATCGATCTCTAAATGAGCTTGAATGCATTAAAATTGTTCTCCATTTGATTTAGGGCTCCGATCTCATTCTGAAAAGGTATTGTGGGCAAAAATCTGACAACCAGATCAAAAGTTACGGATGTTTTAAGTTTAGGTCTCCTTTCGAGCTAAATACCTTATTACCAACCCGGTGTATATTGGCCACTAAACAAACTTGAGTGGGTAAAACATGTTCTCCATTGGATGTAGGGCTCCGAGCTCATTCCAAAAATGTGTTGTGCGAAAATATCGAACAACCAGATCAAATGTTATGGCTGTTACAGTTTATGGATCAAGAGGTGCTAAATCCCTCATTACCATTGAAACCCGCTATATATTGACCACTAAAATGAGATGGAATCGTTTAATATTGTGCTCCAGTGGATGTATTTCTGCGTGCATATTCCGAAAAGGTGATGTTGGCAAAAATCGAACCTACAATTCAAAAGTTATGGCTGTTAGGAGTTTAGGTGTCGTTTAAAGCTAAATTTGGCATTACCGATGCAACCCACTATATATTGACAACTAAATGAACTGGAATGGGAAAAACTAGTGCTCCAATGAATGTAGTGCTCCGAGCTCATTCTGAAAAGGTGTTGTGGGGTAAAATCAGACAACCACATCAAAAATTATTGTTGTTTAAAGTTTGAGTGTCATTTGGTGCTAAATCTCACATTTTCACTACAACCAGCATTAAAAATTATAGAATTTTGAAGTGTATGTGTCATTTGGAGCTAATCCTCATATTACCACTACAACTCACTGTATATCGACCTCTAAACAAGCTGGAATGGGTTTAAATTGTTCTCCATTGGATTTAGGGCTCCGATCTTATTCTGAAAAGTTATTGTGGGCGAAAATCAGACAACCAGAAAGGTGTTGTCTTATTCTCGAATGGGTAAATCTTATTCTCTGTTGGATGGAGAATACGAGCTCTTTTTGAAAAAGTGTTGTGCGCAAAAAGCGAACAACCAGATCAAAAGTTATGGCTGCTTGAAGTTTAGGTGTAATTTGGAGCTAAATCCTGCAATACCACTGGAACCCAGTGTATATCAAACAAAAACCGAACTTGAATGGTTATATCCTAATCTGCATTGGTTGTAGGGCTCTAAGCTCATTCTAAACAGGAATTGTGGGCAAATATTGGGCAACTAGATCAAGAGTTCTGCATGTTTGAAGTTTATGTGTCATTTGGAGCTAAATCTCACATTACCAATGCAACCAACTGTAGATCAACTGCTAAATGAACTAAAATGGGTAATACTTATTGTCCATTGGATGTAGGGCACAGATCAAAAGTTATAGCTGTTTGAAGTTTAGGTGTTAGTTGGAGCAAAATCTCACATTACCACTGACTCAATGTATATCGTCCACTAAATGAACTAGATTGGGTAAAATTTGCTCTCCATTGAATTTAGGGCTCAGATCTGATTTCATAGAGGTTTTGTGGGCAAAAATCAAACAACCTGATCAAAAGTTTTGGCTGTTTCATGTTTAGGTGTCATTTGGAGCTAAATTTCTCATTACCAGTGCAACCCGCTATATATCAGCAATTAATTGAACTGCAATGGGTAAAACTTGTGCTTTCATGAATGTAGGCTTTCAAGCTAATTCCTAAAAGATGTTGTGGGGGTAAAATCAAACAACCAGATCAAAAGTTATTGATGTATAATGTTTGAGTGTAATTTGGAGCTAAATCTCTCACTTTCACTACAAAACGCATCTAAAATTCTTTCATTTTGGAAAATTATGTGTCATTTGGAGCTAAAAATCTCACATTACCAGTACAGCCCACTGTATATCGACCTCTAAACAAGCTTGAATTTGTTAAAATTGTTCTCCATTGGATTTAGGGCTCCGATCTCATTCTGAAAAGGTATTGTGGGCAAAAATCTGACAATCGGATCAAAAGTTACGGATGTTTAAAGTTTAGGTCTCCTTTCGAGCTAAATACCTTATTACCAACCCACTGTATATTGACCACTAAACAAACTGGAATGGGTAAAACTTGATCTCCATTGGATGTAGGGCTCCGAGCTCATTCCAAAAAGGTGTTGTGCGAAAATATCAGACAACCAGATCAAAAGTTATGGCTGTAACAGTTTACGGGTCAAGAGGAGCTAAATCTCTCATTACCATTGAAACCCGCTATATATTGACCACTAAAATGAGATGGAATAGTTTAATATTGTGCTCCATTGGATGTTTGCCTTTGTGCATATTCCGAAAAAGTGTTGTGGGCAAAAATCAAACATACATTTCAAAAGTTATGGCTGTTAGAAATTTAGGTGTCGTTTGGAGCTAAATTTCGCATTACCGTTGCAACCCGCTATATATCGACAACTAAATGAATTGGAATGGGAAAAACTAGTGCTCTAATGAATGTAGTGCTCCGAGCTCATTCCGAAAAGGTGTTTTTGGGTAAAATCAGACAACCGCATCAAAAATTGTTGTTGTTTAAAGTTTGAGTGTCATTTGGTGCTAAATCTCACATTTTCACTACAACCCGCATTAAAAATTCTGACATTTTGAAGTGTATGTGTCATTTAGAGCTAAATCTCGTATTATCACTACAATTCACTGTTTATCGACCTCTAAACGAGCTGGAATGGTTTTAAATTGTTCTTTATTGGATTTAGGGCTCCGATCTCTTTCCGAAAAGGTATTGTGGGCGAAAATCAGACAACCGGAAAGGTGTTGTCTTATTCTCGAATGGGTAAATCTTATTCTCAGTTGGATGGAGAATATGAGCTCTTTCCGAAAAGTGTTGTGCGCAAAAAGTGAACAATCAGATCAAAAGTTATGGCTGCTTCAAGTTTAGGTGTAATTTGGAGCTAAATCCCGCATTACCACTGGAACACAATGCATATCTAATAATAAACAAACTTGAATGGTTATATCCTACTATCCACTGGTTGTAGGGATCTGAGCTCATTCTAAAAAGGTATTGTGTGCAAAAATTAGGAAAATGTATCAAGAGTTCTGTCTGTTTGAAGTTTTTGTGTCATTTGGAGCTAAATCCCACATCACCAATCAACCCAATGTAGATCAACCACTAACAAACTAGAATGGGTAAAACTTGTTGTCCATTGGATGTAGGGCACCGATCTCATTCTGAAAAGGTGTTGTGAGCAAAAATCAGACAACCGGATCAAAGTTATGGATATTTGAAGTTTAGGTGTCAATTGGAGCAAAATCCCTCATTTCCACTGCAATCCACTATCCGCCGACCACTAAATGAACTCGATTGAGTAAATCCTATTCTCCATAGGATGTATGGCTCTGAGCTCATTCCGAAATGGTGTTTTGGGCATAATTCGAACAACTGGATCAAAAGTTATAGCTGTTTGAAGTTTAAGTGTCAGTTGGAGCTAAATCCCACATTACCACTGCAACTCAATGTATATCGACCACTAAATGAACTAGATTGGGTAAAACTTGCTCTTCATTGAATGTAGGGCGATCTCATTTCGTAGAGGTTTGGTGGGAAAAAATCAGACAACCTGATCTAAAGTTATAGCTGTTTCTAGTTTAAGTGTCATTTGGAGCTAAATTTCTCATTACCAGTCAACCCGCTATATATCGACAACTAAATGAACTGCAATGGGTAAAACTTGTGCTTTAATGATTGTAGGGATCCGTGCTCATTCCTAAATGGTGTTATGGGGGGTAAAATCAGACAACCGAATCAAAATTATTGGTGTATAAAGTTTGAGTGTCAGTTGGAGCTAAATCTCTCACTTTCACTACAAACCACATCTAAAATTCTTTCATTTTAGAAATTTATGTATCATTTGGAGCTAAATCTCACATTACCAGTACAACCCACTGTATATCGACCTCTAAATGAGCTTGAATGGGTTAAAATTGTTCTCCATTGGATTTATGGCTCAGATCTCATTCTGAAAAGGTATTGTGGGCGAAAATCTGACAACCTGATCAAAAGTTATGGATGTTTGAAGTTTAGGTCTCCTTTTGAGCTAAATACCTTATTAACAACCCGCTGTATATTGACCACTAAACAAACTGGATCAAAAGTTTTGGCTGTAGGGCTCCGAGCTCACTCAAATAAGTTGTTGTGCGCAAAAATCGGACAACCAGATCAAAAGTTATGGCTGCTACAGTTTATGTGTCAAGAGAAGCTAAATCCCTCATTACCATTGCAACCCGTTGTATATTGACCAATAAAATGTGCTGAAATGGTTTAAAATTGTGCTCCTTTGGATGTATGCCTCCATGCATATTCCAAAAAGGTGTTGTGGGCAAAAATCAAACATACAACTCAAAAGTTATGGCTGTTAGAAGTTTAGGTGTCGTTTGGAGATAAATTTTGTATTACCGATGCAACCCGCTATATATCGACAACTAAATGAACTTGCATGGGAAAGACTAGTGCTCCAATGAATGTAGTGCTACGAGCTCATTCCAAAAAGGTGTTGTGGGGTAAAATCAGACAACCGCATCAAAAATTGTTGCTGTTTAAAGTTTGAGTATCATTTTGAGCAAAATCTCTCATTTTCACTACAACCCGCATTAAAAATGCTGGCATTTTGATGTGTATGTGTCATTTGGAGCTAAATCTCATATTACCACTACAACTCACTGTATATCGACCTCTAAAAGAGCTGGAATGAGTTTAAATTGTTCTCCATTGGATTTAGGGCTCCGATCTCCTTCTGAAAAGGTATTGTGGGCGAAAATCAGACAACTGGAAAGGTGTTGTCTTATTCTCGAATGGGTAAATCTTATTCTCTGTTGGATGGAGAATACGAGCTCTTTCCGAAAAAGTGTTGTGCGCAAAAACTGAACAACCGGATCAAAAGTTATGGCTGCTTGAAGTTTAGGTGTAATTTGGAGCTAAATCCTGCATTACCACTAGAACCCTGTGTATATCAGACAAACAACGAGCTTGAATGGTTATATCCTACTCTCCAATTTTTGTTGGGCTCTGAACTCATTCTAAGAAGGTATTTTTGGCAAAAATTGGGCAACTAAATCAAGAGTTCCGTCTGTTTGAAGTTTATGTGTCTTTAGGAGCAAAATCCCACATTACCAAATGCAACCCACGGTAGATCAACCACTAAACGAACTGGAATGGGTAAAACTTGCTGTCCATTGGATGTAGGGCACCGATCTCATTCTGAAAAAGTGTTGTGGGAAAAAATCAGACAACCAGATCAAAGTTATGGATGTTTGAAGTTTAGGTGTCAATTGGAGCAAAATACCTCATTTCCACTACAATCCACTATCCGTCGACCACTAAATGAACTCGATCGAGTAAATCCTATTCTCCATAGGATGTATGGCTCTGCGCTCATTCCGAAAAGGTATTTTGGGCATAATCCGGATCAACCACTAAATGAACTAGATTGGGTAAAACTTGCTCTCCATTGAATGTAGGGCTCAGACCTCATTTCGTAGAGGTTTTGTGGGCAAAAATCAGACAACCTGATCAAAAGTTATGGTTGTTTCAAATTTAAGTGTCATTTGGAGCTAAATTTCTCATTACCAGTGCAACCTGCTATATATCGACAACTAAATGAACTGCAATGGGTAAAACTTGTGCTTTAATGAATGTAGGGCTCCGAGCTCATTCATAAAAGGTGTTGTGGTGGTAAAATCAGACAACCGGATCAAAAGTTATTGATGTATAAAGTTTGAGTGAAAGTTGGAGCTAAATCTCTCCCTTTCACTACAAACAGCATCTAAAATTCTTTCATTTTGGAAATTTATGTGTCATTTGGAGCTAAATCTAGCATTACCAGTACAACCCACTGTATATCATCCTCTAAACGAGCTTGAATGTGTTGAATCCAAAATTGTGCCCCAGTCCTCGACGCTCGATTTCGGAGGAAAGAGAGGGGGTAGTGGTCGAGCAGCTGGTTACTTGAGTCACAAATGACGAGCTGAGTGGGAGAGAAGAAGAGAGGGCCGCTAGCTTGCGGCGAGACCAGACTTCGCCCGCCGCGGCAAATGCCACTCCTGCGGCGGGCTTTACCTTTATTTAATAATCTGCATTACAGCTTGCCGTTTTAGAACATGGAAACAGAATGAGTACAAGAGCGTGGCAAATAAGAAAAGTAAGGCGCTCGGGCTGTTCGCTGAAGCCGTCCGGACTAGTCTCTGAGGCCGTTCGGACTAGTCGCCGAGGCCGCCCGGAGTAGTCGCCGAGGCCGCCCGGACTAGTCGCCTAGGCCGCCCGGAGTAGTCGCCGAGGCCGCCCGGACTAGTCGCCGAGGCCGCCCGGACTAGTCGCCGAGGCCGCCCGGACTAGTCGCCGAGGCCGCCCGGACTAGTCGCCGAGGCCGCCGGACTAGTCGCCGAGGCCGCCCGACGAGTCTCCGAGGCCGCCCGGACTAGTCGCCGAGACCGCCCAGACTAGTCGCCGAGGCCGCCCGGACTAGTCGCCGAGGCCGCCCGGACTAGTCGCTGAGGCCGCCCGGACTAATCGCCGAGGCCGCCCGGGTTGTTCCTCTGGAGATCGTCGGACAGGCCGCTGCTATGTGCGGTATGGCTGTTTCTAGCCACTAGTTTGGTCCTCCCCACTTGCTCGTCCTTTGTTCTTGGTCGAGGGTCCTATTTATAGGTTCTGGGTCGATGTCACCACCTCCGGTGAGCCGGTGACCGGATCCCTACCCGCGCGGTCTAAACGAAGGAGACCGCCACCTTGGGCAGTTTGAAAGCATAGACCGCCCTTGCTAGGCGGCTTGAAGGCGGAGACCACCCGCCTTGGGCGGTCTGAAGGAGGAGGGCCTGCCTTGGGCGGTCTGAAGGAGGAGGCCGTCCGCCTTGGGCGGTCTGAAGGGGAGGCCGCCCGCCTTGGGCGGTTTGAAGGAGGAGGCCGCCCCCCTTGGGCGGTCTTAAGGAGGAGGCCGCCCGCCCTGGGCGGTCTGAAGGAAGAGACTGCCCGACCTGGGCGGTTTGAAAGGAGAGGCCGCCCCAACTGGGCGGTTTGAATGGAGAGGCCTCCCAACCTGGGCGGTTTGAAGGGGAGGCCGCCCCACCTGAGCGGTTTGAAAGGAGAGGCCGCCCGACCTGGGTGGTTTGAAGGGGGAGGCCGCCCCACCTGGGCAGTTTGAAAGGAGAGGCCGCCCCACCTGGGCGGTTTGAAGGGGGAGGCCGCACCACCTGGGCGGTTTGAAAGGAGAGGCCATCCCACCTGGACGGTTTGAAGGGGGAGGCCGCCGCACCTGGGCAGTTTGAAAGGAGAGGCCGCCCCACCTGGGCTGTTTGAAGGGGTAGGCCACCCCACCTGGGAGGTTTGAAAGGAGAGGCTGCCCCACCTGGGCAGTTTGAAGGGGGAGGCCGCCCCACCAGGGCAGTTTGAAAGGAGAGGCCGCCACACCTGGGCGGTTTGAAGGGGAAGGCTGCCCCACATGGGCGGTTTGAAAGGAGACGCCGCCCCACCTGGGCGATTTGAAGGGAGAGGTCGCCCCACCTGGGCTGTTTGAAGGGGGAGGCCGCCCCACCTAGGCGGTTTGAAAGGATAGGCCGCCCCACCTGGGCAGTTTGTAGGGGGAGGCCGCCCCACCTGGGCGGTTTGAAAGGAGAGGTCGTCCCACCTGGGCGGTTTGAAGGGGGTGGCCGCCCCTTCTTACCACTTTGGGTGTGAAAAAAGGCCTTTGCGTGAGGTCTGATCCCTCCCGGGCACGTAATCTGTAAAAATGTAGCGAAAAAGGCCTCCCAGGGGAGGATCGCCGATTTCTAGGTCAACATAATCCCCGCACTTTTTCAAACTTCCAAGAAACTTCGAAAAAGTAGGTATTGACCCACAAAAATTGTGTCAAAAGAGTGGGAAAGACAGAGAGGGAACGAGTACCTGATGCCTCTCTACAAAGGAACTAGTGAATGCTCATTCTTTCTCCTGTGAGGGAGGAGAGTCATAGCAAGTATAAAACACAATTCACAAGTACCTGAAGGGAACTCTCGAAAGAGAACCCAAAGCAGGTATAAAAGAGAATATAACGCGAGTACCTGAAAAGAACTCGCGAACACCTGCTAAATCTCTGCAAAAGAGAACTCAAGGCAGGTATAAAATATAACACGAGTACCTGAAGAGAACTCGCGGACACTTGCAAATCTCTGCAAAAGAGAACTTAAAGCAGGAAAAAGAATATATTACGCGAGTACCTGAAGAGAACTCGCGATCACCTGCTAATCTCTACAAAAGAGAACTTAAAAGCAGGTAACAGAATCTATAACGCGAGTACCTGAAGGGAACTCACGATCACCTGCTAATCTCTGCAAAAGAGAACTTAAAGCAGGTACTCAATATAATGCGAGTACCTGAAGAGAACTCGCTAACACCTGCTAATCTCTACATAAGAGAATTCAAAGCAGGTATAAAATACAATATAACGTGAGTAACTGAAGAGACCTCACAAACACCTACTAATCTCTGCAAAAGAGAATTCAAAGCAGGTATAAAGTACAATATAACACGAGTACCTGAAGAGACCTCCCGAACACCTGCTAATCTCTACAAAAGAGAATTCAAAGCAGGTATAAAATACAATATAACGCGAGTACCTGAAGAGACCTCGCGAACACCTGCTAATCTCTACAAAAGAGAATTCAAAGCAGGTATAAAATACAATATAATGCGAGTACCTAAAGAGTCCTCGCGAACACCTGCTAATCTCTGCAAAAGAGAACTCAAAGCAGGTATACAATATAACACGAGTACCTGAAGAGAACTCACGAACACCTGCTAATCTTTGCAAAAGAGAAATCAAAGCAGGTATAAAATATAACGCGAGTACCTGAAAAGACCTTGCGAACACCTGCTAATCTCTACAAAAGAAAATTCAAAGCAGGTATAAAATACAATATAACATGAGTACCTGAAGAGACCTCGCGAACACCTGCTAATCTCTGCAAAAGTGAACTCAAAGCAGGTATAAAACATAACGCGAGTACCTGAAGAGAACTCACGAACACCTGCTAATCTCTGCAAAAGAGAACTCAAAGCAGGTATAAAATATAACGCGAGTACCTGAAAAGACCTCGCGAACACCTGCTAATCTCTACAAAAGAAAATTCAAAGCAGGTATAAAATACAATATAACGCGAGTACCTGAAGAGACCTCGCGAACACCTACTAATCTCTGCAAAAGAGAACTCAAAGCAGGTATAAAACATAACGCGAGTACCTGAAGAGAACTCGCGAACACCTGCTAATATCTGCAAAGGAGAACTCAAATCATGTATAAATATAACGCGAGTACCTAAAGAGACCTCGCGAACACCTGCTAATCTCTATAAAAGAGAATTCAAAGCAGATATAAAACATAACGCGAGTACCTGAAGAGAACTCGCGAACACCTGCTAATATCTGCAAAAGAGAACTCAAAGAAGGTATAAAACATAACGCGAGTACCTGAACTCGCGAACACCTGCTAATCTCTGCAAAAGAGAACTCAAAGCAGGTATAAAACATAACACGAGTACCTGAAGAGAACTCGCGAACACCTGCTAATCTCTGCAAAAGAGAACTCAAAGCATGTATAAAACATAACGTGAGTACCTGAAGAGACCTCGCAAACACCTGCTAATCTCTGCAAAGGAGAACTCAAAGCAGGTATAAAATATAAGTACCTGAAAAGAACTCGTGAACACCTGCTAATCTCTGCAAAAATAGAACCTAAAGCAGGTATAAAACAATCTATAACGCGAGTACCTAAAGATAACTCGTGAATACCTACTAATCTTTGCAAAAACAGAACTTAAAGCAGGTATAAAATAACATATAATGCGAGTACCTGAAGAGAACTCGCAAATACCTGTTAATCTCTGGAAAAACATAACTTAATGCAGGTATAAAACAATCTATAACGCGAGTACCTGAAGAGAACTCGCGAATACCTGCTAATCTCTGCAAAAACAGAACTTAAAGCGGGTATAAAACAATCTATAATGCGAGTACCTGAAGAGAACTCTTGAAAACCTACTAATCTCTGCAAAAACAGAACTAAAAGCAGGTATAAAACAATCTATAACGTGAGTACCTGAAGAGAACTCGGGAATACCTGCTAATCTCTGCAAAAGCAGAACTTAAAGCAGGTATAAGACAATCTATAATGCGAGTACTTGAAGAGAACTCGCGAATACCTGCTAATCTCTGCAAAAATAGAACTTAAAACAGGTATAAAACAATCTATAACGCGAGTACCTGAAGAGAACTCGCGAATACCTCCTAATCTCTGCAAAAACAGAACTTAAAGCAGGCATAAAACAATCTATAACGCGAGTACCTGAAGAGAACTCGCGAATACCTGCTAATCTCTGCAAAAATAGAACATAAAGCAGGTATACAATAATCTATAACACGAGTACCTGAAGATAACTCGCGAATACCTGCTAATCTCTGCAAAAATAGAACTTAAAGCAGGTATAAAACAATCTATAACGCGAGTACCTGAAGAGAACTCGCGAATATCTGCTAATCTCTGCAAAAGCAGAACTTAAAACAGGTATAAAACAATATATAACGCGAGTACCTGAAGAGAACTCGTGAATACCTGCTAATCTCTGCAAAGACAGAACTTAAAGCAGGTATAAAACAATCTATAACGCGAGTACCTGAAGAGAACTCGTGAATACCTGTTAATCTCTGCAAAAACAGAACTTAAAGCAGGTATAAAAAAATATATAACGCGAGTACCTGAAGAGAACTCGCGAATACCTGCTAATCTCTGCAAAAATAGAACTTAAAGCAGGTATAAAACAATCTATAACGCGAGTACCTGAAGAGAACTCGCGAATACCTACTAAGCTCTGCAAAAATAGAACTTAAAGCACGCATAAAACAATCTATAATGTGAGTACCTGAAGAGAACTCGCGAATACCTGCTAATCTCTGCAATAACAGAACTTAAAGCAGGTATAAAACAATCTATAACACGAGTACCTGAAGAGAACTCGCGAATACCTGCTAATCTCTGCAAAAACAGAACTTAAAGCAGGTATAAAACAATCAATAAAGCGAGTACCTGAAGAGAACTCGTGAATACCTGCTAATCTCTGCAAAAGCAGAACTTAAAACAGGTATAAAACAATCTATAACGCGAGTACCTGAAGAGAACTCGCGAATACCTGCTAATCTCTGCAAAAACAGAACTTAAAGCAGGTATAAAGCAATCTATACCGCGAGTACCTGAACAGAAATCGTGAATACCTGCTAATCTCTGCAAAAACAGAACTTAAAGCAGGTATAAAACAATCTATAACGCGAGTACCTGAAGAGAACTCGTGAATACCTGTTAACCTCTGCAAAAACAGAACTTAAAGCAGGTATAAAAAAATATATAACGCGAGTACCTGAAGAGAACTCGCGAATACCTGCTAATCTCTGCAAAAACAGAACTTAAAGCAGGTATAAAACAATCTATAACGCGAGAATACCTGCCAATCTCTGCAAAAATAGAACTTAAAGCAGGTATAAAACAATCTATAACGCGAGTACCTGAAGAGAACTCACGAATACCTGCTAATCTCTGCAAAAACAGAACTTCAAGTGGGTATAAAAAAATCTATAACACGAGTACCTGAAGAGAACTCGCGAATACCTGCTAATCTCTGCAAAAGCAGAACTTAAAGCAGGTATAAAACAATCTATAACGCGAGTACTTGAAGAGAACTCGCGAATACCTGCTAATCTCTACAAAGACAGAACTTAAAGCAGGTATAAACAATCTATAACGCGATTACCTGAAGTGAACTCGCGAATACCTGCTAATCTCTACAAAAACAGAACTTAAAGCAGGTATAAAATAATCTATAACGCGAGTACCTGAAGAGAACTCGCGAATACCTGCTAATCTCTACAAAAACAGAACTTAAAGCTGGTATAAAACAATCTATAACGCGAGTACCTAAAGGGAACAAGCGAATACCTGCGAATCTCTGCAAAGACAGAACTTCAAGCAGGTATACAACAATCCATAATGCGAGTACATGAAGAGAACTCGCGAATACCTGCCAATCTCCGCAAAAATAGAACTTAAAGCAGCTATAAAACAATCTATATAGTGAGTACCTGAAGAGAACTCGCGAATAACTGCTAATCTCTGCAAAAGCAGAACTTAAAGCAGGTATAAAACAATCTATAACGCGAGTACCTGAAGAGAATTCGCGAATACCTGCTAATCTCTGCAAAAACAGAACTTAAAGCAGGTATAAAACAATCTATAACGCGGGTACCTGAATAGAACTCGCGAATACCTGCTAATCTCTGCAAAAACAGAACTTAAAGCAGGTATAAAACAATCTATAACGCGAGTACCTGAAGAGAACTCGCAAATACCTACTAATCTCTGCAAAGACAGAACTTAAAGCAGGTATAAAACAATCTATAACGCGAGTACCTGAAGAGAACTCGCGGATACCTGCTAATCTCTACAAAAACAAAACTTAAAGCAGGTATAAAACAATCTATAACGCGAGAACCTGAATAGAACTCCCGAATACCTGCTAATCTCTGCAAAAACAGAACTTAAAGCAGGTATAAAACAATCTATAACGCGAGTACCTGAAGAGAACTCGCAAATACCTACTAATCTCTGCAAAGACAGAACTTAAAATATGTATAAAACAATCTATAACGTGAGTTCCTGAAGAGAACTCGCGAATAGCTGCCAATCTCTACAAAAACAGAACTTAAAGCAGGTATAAAACAATCTATAATGTGAGTACCTGAAGAGAATTCGCGAATACCTGATAATCTCTGCAAAAGCAGAACTTAAAGCAGGTATAAAACAATCTATAACGCGAGTACCTGAAGAGAACTCGCGAATACCTGCTAATCTCTACAAAAACAGAACTTAAAGCAGGTATAAAACAATCTATAACGCGAGTACCTGAAGAGAACTCGCGAATACCTGCTAATCTATGCAAAAGCAGAACTTAAAGCAGGTATAAGACAATCTATAACGCGAGTACCTGAAGAGAACTCGCGAATACCTGCTAATCTCTACAAAAATAGAACTTAAAGCAGGTATAAAACAATCTATAACGCGAGTACCTGAAGAGAACTCGCGAATACCTACTAATCTCTGCAAAAACAGAACTTAAAGCAGGCATAAAACAATCTATAATGTGGGTACCTGAAGAGAACTCGCGAATACCTGCTAATCTCTGCAAAAATAGAACTTAAAGTAGGTATAAAACAATCTATAATGCGAGTACCTGAAGAGAACTCGCGAATATACCTGCTAATCTCTGCAAAAGCAGAACTTAAAGCGGGTATAAAACAATCTATAACGCGAGTACCTGAAGAGAACTCGCGAATACCTGCTAATCTCTGCAAAGACAGAACTTAAAGCAGGTATAAAACAATATATAACGCGAGTACCTGAAGAGAACTCGCGAATACCTGCTAATCTCCGCAAAAACAGAACTTAAAGCAGGTATAAAGCAATCTATACCGCGAGTACCTGAACAGAAATCGTGAATACCTGCTAATCTCTACAAGAACAGAACTTAAAGCAGGTATAAAATAATCTATAACGCGAGTACCTGAAGAGAACTCGCGAATACCTGCTAATCTCTGCAAAGAGAGAACTTAAAGTAGGTATAAAACAATCTATAACACGAGTACCAGAAGAGAACTCGCGAATACCTGCCAATCTGCGCAAAAACAGAACTTAAAGCAGGTATAAAATAATCTATAATGCGAGTACCTGAAGAGAACTAGCGAATACCTGCTAATCTCTGCAAAAGCGGAACTTAAAGCAGATATAAAATAATCTATAACGCGAGTACCTGAAGAGAACTCGCGAATACCTGCTAATCTCTGCAAAAACAGAACTTAAAGCAGGTATAAAACAATCTATAACGCGAGTACCTGAAGAGAACTCGCGAATACCTGCTAATCTCTGCAAAAATAGAACTTAAAGCAGGTATAAAACAATCTATAACGCGAGTACCTAAAGAGATCTCGCGAATACCTACTAATCTCTGCAAAGACAGAACTTAAAACAGGTATAAAACAATCTATAACGCGAGTTCCTGAAGAGAACTCGCGAATACCTGCCAATCTCTGCAAAAACAGAACTTAAAGCAGGTATAAAACAATCTATAATGCGAGTACCTGAAGAGAACTCGCGAATACCTGATAATCTCTGCAAAAGCAGAACTTAAAGCAGGTATAAAACAATCTATAACGCGAGTACCTGAAGAGAACTCGCGAATACCTGCTAATCTCTACAAAAATAGAACTTAAAGCAAGTATAAAACAATCTATAACGCGAGTTCCTGAAGGGAACTCACGAATACCTGCTAATCTCTGCAAAAACAGAACTTAAAGCAGGTATAAAACAATCTATAACGCAGTACCTAAAGAGAACTCGCGAATACCTGCTAAACTCTGCAAAAACATAACTTAAAGCAGGTATAAAACAATCTATAAAGCGAGTACCTGAAGAGAACTCGCGAATACCTGCTAATCTCTGCAAAAATAGAACTTAAAGCAGGTATAAACAATCTATAATGCGAGTACCTGAAGAGAACTCGCGAATACGTGCCATTCTCTGCAAAAACAGAACTTAAAGCAGGTATAAAACAATCTATAACGCGAGTACCTGAAGAGAACTCGCGAAAACCTGCTAATCTCTGCAAAAACAAAACTTAAAGCAGGTATAAAAAAATCTATAACGCGATTACCTGAAGAGAACTCGCGAATACTTGCTAATCTCTGCAAAAACAGAACTTAAATCAGGTATAAAACAATCTATAATGCGAGTACCTGAAGAGAACTCGCGAATACCTGCTAATCTCTGAAAAGCAGAACTTAAAGCAGATATAAAACAATCTATAACGCGAGTACCTGAAGAGAACTCACGAATACCTGCTAATCTCTACAAAAACAGAACTTAAAGCAGGTATAAACAATCTATAATGCGTGTATCTGAAGAGAATTCGCGAATACGTGCCATTCTCTACAAAAACAGAACTTAAAGCAGGTATAAAACAATCTATAACGCGAGTACCTGAAGAGATCTCGCGAATACCTACTAATCTATACAAAGACAGAACTTAAAACAGGTATAAAACAATCTATAACGCGAGTACCTGAAGAGAACTCGCGAATACCTGCCAATCTCTGCAAAAACAGAACTTAAAGCAGGTATAAAAAAATCTATAATGCGAGTACCTGAAGAGAACTCGCAAATACCTGATAATCTCTGCAAAAGCAGAACTTAAAGCAGGTATAAAACAATCTATAACGCGAGTACCTGAAGAGAACTCGCGAATACCTGCTAATCTCTGCAAAAATAGAACTTAAAGCAAGTATAAAACAATTTATAACGCGAGTACCTGAAGGGAACTCGCGAATACCTGCTAATCTCTGCAAAAACTGAACTTAAAGTAGGTATAAAGCAATCTATAACGCAGTACCTGAAGAGAACTCGCGAATACCTGCTAAACTCTGCAAAAACATAACTTAAAGCAGGTATAAAACAATCTATAAAGCGAGTACCTGAAGAGAACTCGCGAATACCTGCTAATCTCTGCAAAAACAGAACTTAAAGCAGGTATAAACAATCTATAATGCGAGTACCTGAAGAGAACTCGCGAATACGTGCCATTCTCTGCAAAAATAGAACTTAAAGTAGGAATAAAACAATCTATAACACGAGTACCTGAAGAGAACTCGCGATCACCTGCTAATCTCTACAAAAGAGAACTTAAAAGCAGGTAACAGAATCTATAACGCGAGTACCTGAAGGGAACTCACGTTCACCTGCTAATCTCTGCAAAAGAGAACTTAAAGCAGGTACTCAATATAATGCGAGTACCTGAAGAGAACTCGCTAACACCTGCTAATCTCTACATAAGAGAATTCAAAGCAGGTATAAAATACAATATAACGTGAGTAACTGAAGAGACCTCGCAAACACCTACTAATCTCTGCAAAAGAGAATTCAAAGCAGGTATAAAGTACAATATAACACGAGTACCTGAAGAGACCTCCCGAACACCTGCTAATCTCTACAAAAGAGAATTCAAAGCAGGTATAAAATACAATATAACGCGAGTACCTGAAGAGACCTCGCGAACACCTGCTAATCTCTACAAAAGAGAATTCAAAGCAGGTATAAAATACAATATAATGCGAGTACCTAAAGAGTCCTCGCGAACACCTGCTAATCTCTGCAAAAGAGAACTCAAAGCAGGTATACAATATAACACGAGTACCTGAAGAGAACTCACGAACACCTGCTAATCTTTGCAAAAGAGAAATCAAAGCAGGTATAAAATATAACGCGAGTACCTGAAAAGACCTTGCAAACACCTGCTAATCTCTACAAAAGAAAATTCAAAGCAGGTATAAAATACAATATAACATGAGTACCTGAAGAGACCTCGCGAACACCTGCTAATCTCTGCAAAAGTGAACTCAAAGCAGGTATAAAACATAACGCGAGTACCTGAAGAGAACTCACGAACACCTGCTAATCTCTGCAAAAGAGAACTCAAAGCAGGTATAAAATATAACGCGAGTACCTGAAAAGACCTCGCGAACACCTGCTAATCTCTACAAAAGAAAATTCAAAGCAGGTATAAAATACAATATAACGCGAGTACCTGAAGAGACCTCGCGAACACCTGCTAATCTCTGCAAAAGAGAACTCAAAGCAGGTATAAAACATAACGCGAGTACCTGAAGAGAACTCGCGAACACCTGCTAATCTCTGCAAAGGAGAACTCAAATCATGTATAAATATAACGCGAGTACCTAAAGAGACCTCGCGAACACCTGCTAATCTCTATAAAAGAGAATTCAAAGCAGATATAAAACATAACGCGAGTACCTGAAGAGAACTCGCGAACACCTGCTAATATCTGCAAAAGAGAACTCAAAGCAGGTATAAAACATAACGCGAGTACCTGAAGAGAACTCGCGAACACCTGCTAATCTCTGCAAAAGAGAACTCAAAGCAGGTATAAAACATAACACGAGTACCTGAAGAGAACTCGCGAACACCTGCTAATCTCTGCAAAAGAGAACTCAAAGCATGTATAAAACATAACGTGAGTACCTGAAGAGACCTCGCAAACACCTGCTAATCTCTGCAAAGGAGAACTCAAAGCAGGTATAAATTATAAGTACCTGAAAAGAACTCGTGAACACCTGCTAATCTCTGCAAAAATAGAACCTAAAGCAGGTATAAAACAATCTATAACGCGAGTACCTAAAGATAACTCGGGAATACCTACTAATCTTTGCAAAAACAGAACTTAAAGCAGGTATAAAATAACATATAATGCGAGTACCTGAAGAGAACTCGCAAATACCTGTTAATCTCTGGAAAAACATAACTTAAAGCAGGTATAAAACAATCTATAACGCGAGTACCTGAAGAGAACTCGCGAATACCTGCTAATCTCTGCAAAAACAGAACTTAAAGCGGGTATAAAACAATCTATAATGCGAGTACCTGAAGAGAACTCTTGAAAACCTACTAATCTCTGCAAAAACAGAACTAAAAGCAGGTATAAAACAATCTATAACGTGAGTACCTGAAGAGAACTCGAGAATACCTGCTAATCTCTGCAAAAGCAGAACTTAAAGCAGGTATAAGACAATCTATAATGCGAGTACTTGAAGAGAACTCGCGAATACCTGCTAATCTCTGCAAAAATAGAACTTAAAACAGGTATAAAACAATCTATAACGCGAGTACCTGAAGAGAACTCGCGAATACCTACTAATCTCTGCAAAAACAGAACTTAAAGCAGGCATAAAACAATCTATAATGCGAGTACCTGAAGAGAACTCACGAATACCTGCTAATCTCTGCAAAAATAGAACATAAACCAGGTATACAATAATCTATAACACGAGTACCTGAAGATAACTCGCGAATACCTGCTAATCTCTGCAAAAATAGAACTTAAAGCAGGTGTAAAACAATCTATAACCCGAGTACCTGAAGAGAACTCGCGAATATCTGCTAATCTCTGCAAAAGCAGAACTTAAAACAGGTATAAAACAATATATAACGCGAGTACCTGAAGAGAACTCGTGAATACCTGCTAATCTCTGCAAAGACAGAACTTAAAGCAGGTATAAAACAATCTATAACGCGAGTACCTGAAGAGGACTCGTGAATACCTGTTAATCTCTGCAAAAACAGAACTTAAAGCAGGTATAAAAAAATATATAACGCGAGTACCTGAAGAGAACTCGCGAATACCTGCTAATCTCTGCAATAATAGAACTTAAAACAGTTATAAAACAATCTATAACGCGAGTACCTGAAGAGAACTCGCGAATACCTACTAAGCTCTGCAAAGATAGAACTTAAAGCACGCATAAAACAATCTATAATGTGAGTACCTGAAGAGAACTCGCGAATACCTGCTAATCTCTGCAATAACAGAACTTAAAGCAGGTATAAAACAATCTATAACACGAGTACCTGAAGAGAACTCGCGAATACCTGCTAATCTCTGCAAAAACAGAACTTAAAGCAGGTATAAAACAATCAATAACGCGAGTACCTGAAGAGAACTCGTGAATACCTGCTAATCTCTGCAAAAGCAGAACTTAAAACAGGTATAAAACAATCTATAACGTGAGTACCTGAAGAGAACTCGCGAATACCTGCTAATCTCTGCAAAAACAGAACTTAAAGCAGGTATAGAGCAATCTATACCGTGAGTACCTGAACAGAAATCGTGAATACCTGCTAATCTCTGCAAAAACAGAACTTAAAGCAGGTATAAAACAATCTATAACGCGAGTACCTGAAGAGAACTCGTGAATACCTGTTAACCTCTGCAAAAACAGAACTTAAAGCAGGTATAAAAAAATATATAACGCGAGTACCTGAAGAGAACTCGCGAATACCTGCTAATCTCTGCAAAAACAGAACTTAAAGCAGGTATAAAACAATCTATAACGCGAGAATACCTGCCAATCTCTGCAAAAACAGAACTTAAAGCAGGTATAAAACAATCTATAACGCGAGTACCTGAAGAGAACTCACGAATACCTGCTAATCTCTGCAAAAACAGAACTTCAAGTGGGTATAAAAAAATCTATAACGCGAGTACCTGAAGAGAACTCGCGAATACCTGCTAATCTCTGCAAAAGCAGAACTTAAAGCAGGTATAAAACAATCTATAACGCGAGTACTTGAAGAGAACTCGCGAATACCTGCTAATCTCTACAAAGACTGAACTTAAAGCAGGTATAAACAATCTATAACGCGATTACCTGAAGTGAACTCGCGAATACCTGCTAATCTCTACAAAAACAGAACTTAAAGCAGGTATAAAATAATCTATAACGCGAGTACCTGAAGAGAACTCGCGAATACCTGCTAATCTCTACAAAAACAGAACTTAAAGCAGGTATAAAACAATCTATAACGCGAGTACCTAAAGGGAACTCGCGAATACCTGCGAATCTCTGCAAAGACAGAACTTCAAGCAGGTATACAACAATCCATAATGCGAGTACATGAAGAGAACTCGCGAATACCTGCCAATCTCCGCAAAAATAGAACTTAAAGCAGCTATAAAACAATCTATATAGTGAGTACCTGAAGAGAACTCGCGAATACCTGCTAATCTCTGCAAAAGCAGAACTTAAAGCAGGTATAAAACAATCTATAACGCGAGTACCTGAAGAGAATTCGCGAATACCTGCTAATCTCTGCAAAAACAGAACTTAAAGCAGGTATAAAACAATCTATAACGCGAGTACCTGAATAGAACTCGCGAATACCTGCTAATCTCTGCAAAAACAGAACTTAAAGCAGGTATAAAACAATCTATAACGCGAGTACCTGAAGAGAACTCGCAAATACCTACTAATCTCTGCAAAGACAGAACTTAAAACAAGTATAAAACAATCTATAACTCGAGTACCTGAAGAGAACTCGCGGATACCTGCTAATCTCTGCAAAAACAAAACTTAAAGCAGGTATAAAACAATCTATAACGCGATAACCTGAATAGAACTCCCGAATACCTGCTAATCTCTGCAAAAACAGAACTTAAAGCAGGTATAAAACAATCTATAACGCGAGTACCTGAAGAGAACTCGCAAATACCTACTAATCTCTGCAAAGACAGAACTTAAAATATGTATAAAACAATCTATAACGCGAGTACCTGAAGAGAACTCGCGAATAGCTGCCAATCTCTACAAAAACAGAACTTAAAGCAGGTATAAAACAATCTATTATGTGAGTACCTGAAGAGAATTCGCGAATACCTGATAATCTCTGCAAAAGCAGAACTTAAAGCAGGTATAAAACAATCTATAACGCGAGTACCTGAAGAGAACTCGCGAATACCTGCTAATCTCTACAAAAACAGAACTTAAAGCAGGTATAAAACAATCTATAACGCGAGTACCTGAAGAGAACTCGCGAATACCTGCTAATCTATGCAAAAGCAGAACTTAAAGCAGGTATAAGACAATCTATAACGCGAGTACCTGAAGAGAACTCGCGAATACCTGCTAATCTCTGCAAAAATAGAACTTAAAGCAGGTATAAAACAATCTATAACGCGAGTACCTGAAGAGAACTCGTGAATACCTGTTAACCTCTGCAAAAACAGAACTTAAAGCAGGTATAAAAAAATATATAACGCTAGTACCTGAAGAGAACTCGCGAATACCTGCTAATCTCTGCAAAAACAGAACTTAAAGCAGGTATAAAACAATCTATAACGTGAGAATACCTGCCAATCTCTGCAAAAACAGAACTTAAAGCAGGTATAAAACAATCTATAACGCGAGTACCTGAAGAGAACTCACGAATACCTGCTAATCTCTGCAAAAACAGAACTTCAAGTGGGTATAAAAAAATCTATAACGCGAGTACCTGAAGAGAACTCGCGAATACCTGCTAATCTCTGCAAAAGCAGAACTTAAAGCAGGTATAAAACAAGCTATAACGCGAGTACTTGAAGAGAACTCGCGAATACCTGCTAATCTCTACAAAGACTGAACTTAAAGCAGGTATAAACAATCTATAACGCGATTACCTGAAGTGAACTCGCGAATACCTGCTAATCTCTACAAAAACAGAACTTAAAGCAGGTATAAAATAATCTATAACGCGAGTACCTGAAGAGAACTCGCGAATACCTGCTAATCTCTGCAAAAACAGAACTTAAAGCAGGTATAAAACAATCTATAACGCGAGTACCTAAAGGGAACTCGCGAATACCTGCGAATCTCTGCAAAGACAGAACTTCAAGCAGGTATACAACAATCCATAATGCGAGTACATGAAGAGAACTCGCGAATACCTGCCAATCTCCGCAAAAATAGAACTTAAAGCAGCTATAAAACAATCTATATAGTGAGTACCTGAAGAGAACTCGCGAATACCTGCTAATCTCTGCAAAAGCAGAACTTAAAGCAGGTATAAAACAATCTATAACGCGAGTACCTGAAGAGAATTCGCGAATACCTGCTAATCTCTGCAAAAACAGAACTTAAAGCAGGTATAAAACAATCTATAACGCGAGTACCTGAATAGAACTCGCGAATACCTGCTAATCTCTGCAAAAACAGAACTTAAAGCAGGTATAAAACAATCTATAACGCGAGTACCTGAAGAGAACTCGCAAATACCTACTAATCTCTGCAAAGACAGAACTTAAAGCAGGTATAAAACAATCTATAACGCGAGTACCTGAAGAGAACTCGCGGATACCTGCTAATCTCTGCAAAAACAAAACTTAAAGCAGGTATAAAACAATCTCTAACGCGAGAACCTGAATAGAACTCCCGAATACCTGCAAATCTCTGCAAAAACAGAACTTAAAGCAGGTATAAAACAATCTATAACGCGAGTACCTGAAGAGAACTCGCAAATACCTACTAATCTCTTCAAAGACAGAACTTAAAATATGTATAAAACAATCTATAACGCGAGTTCCTGAAGAGAACTCGCGAATAGCTGCCAATCTCTACAAAAACAGAACTTAAAGCAGGTATAAAACAATCTATAATGTGAGTACCTGAAGAGAATTCGCGAATACCTGATAATCTCTGCAAAAGCAGAACTTAAAGCAGGTATAAAACAATCTATAACGCGAGTACCTGAAGAGAACTCGCGAATACCTGCTAATCTCTACAAAAACCGAACTTAAAGCAGGTATAAAAAAATCTATAACGCGAGTACCTGAAGAGAACTCGCGAATACCTGCTAATCTATGCAAAAGCAGAACTTAAAGCAGGTATAAGACAATCTATAACGCGAGTACCTGAAGAGAACTCGCGAATACCTGCTAATCTCTGCAAAAATAGAACTTAAAGCAGGTATAAAACAATCTATAACGCGAGTACCTGAAGAGAACTCGCGAATACCTACTAATCTCTGCAAAAACAGAACTTAAAGCAGGCATAAAACAATCTATAATGCGAGTACCTGAAGAGAACTCGCGAATACCTGCTAATCTCTGCAAAAACAGAACTTAAAGTAGGTATAAAACAATCTATAATGCGAGTACCTGAAGAGAACTCGCGAATACCTGCTAATCTCTGCAAAAGCAGAACTTAAAGCGGGTATAAAACAATCTATAACGCGAGTACCTGAAGAGAACTCGCGAATACCTGCTAATCTCTGCAAAGACAGAACTTAAAGCAGGTATAAAACAATCTATAACGCGAGTACCTGAAGAGAACTAGCGAATACCTGCTAATCTCTGCAAAAACAGAACTTAAAGCAGGTATAAAGCAATCTATACCGCGAGTACCTGAACAGAAATCGTGAATACCTGCTAATCTCTACAAGAACAGAACTTAAAGCAGGTATAAAATAATCTATAACGCGAGTACCTGAAGAGAACTCGCGAATACCTGCTAATCTCTGCAAAGAGAGAACTTAAAGTAGGTATAAAACAATCTATAACGCGAGTACCTGAAGAGAACTCGCGAATACCTGCCAATCTGCGCAAAAACAGAACTTAAAGCAGGTATAAAACAATCTATAATGCGAGTACCTGAAGAGAACTAGCGAATACCTGCTAATCTCTACAAAAGCGGAACTTAAAGCAGATATAAAATAATCTATAACGCGAGTACCTGAAGAGAACTCGCGAATACCTGCTAATCTCTACAAAAACAGAACTTAAAGCAGGTATAAAACAATCTATAACGCGAGTACCTGAAGAGAACTCGCGAATACCTGCTAATCTCTGCAAAAATAGAACTTAAAGCAGGTATAAAACAATCTATAACGCGAGTACCTAAAGAGATCTCGCGAATACCTACTAATCTCTGCAAAGACAGAACTTAAAACAGGTATAAAACAATCTATAATGCGAGTTCCTGAAGAGAACTCGCGAATACCTGCCAATCTCTGCAAAAACAGAACTTAAAGCAGGTATAAAACAATCTATAATGCGAGTACCTGAAGAGAACTCGCGAATACCTGATAATCTCTGCAAAAGCAGAACTTAAAGCAGGTATAAAACAATCTATAACGCGAGTACCTGAAGAGAACTCGCGAATACCTGCTAATCTCTACAAAAATAGAACTTAAAGCAAGTATAAAACAATCTATAACGCGAGTTCCTGAAGGGAACTCGCGAATACCTGCTAATCTCTGCAAAAACAGAACTTAAAGCAGGTATAAAACAATCTATAACGCAGTACCTAAAGAGAACTCGCGAATACCTGCTAAACTCTGCAAAAACATAACTTAAAGCAGGTATAAAACAATCTATAAAGCGAGTACCTGAAGAGAACTCGCGAATACCTGCTAATCTCTGCAAAAACAGAACTTAAAGCAGGTATAAACAATCTATAATGCGAGTACCTGAAGAGAACTCGCGAATACGTGCCATTCTCTGCAAAAACAGAACTTAAAGCAGGTATAAAACAATCTATAACGCGAGTACCTGAAGAGAACTCGCGAAAACCTGCTAATCTCTGCAAAAACAAAACTTAAAGCAGGTATAAAAAAATCTATAACGCGAGTACCTGAAGAGAACTCGCGAATACTTGCTAATCTCTGCAAAAACAGAACTTAAATCAGGTATAAAACAATCTATAATGCGAGTACCTGAAGAGAACTCGCGAATACCTGCTAATCTCTGAAAAGCAGAACTTAAAGCAGATATAAAACAATCTATAACGCGAGTACCTGAAGAGAACTCACGAATACCTGCTAATCTCTATAAAAACAGAACTTAAAGCAGGTATAAACAATCTATAATGCGAGTATCTGAAGAGAATTCGCGAATACGTGCCATTCTCTACAAAAACAGAACTTAAAGCAGGTATAAAACAATCTATAACGTGAGTACCTGAAGAGATCTCGCGAATACCTACTAATCTATACAAAGACAGAACTTAAAACAGGTATAAAATAATCTATAACGCGAGTACCTGAAGAGAACTCGCGAATACCTGCCAATCTCTGCAAAAACAGAACTTAAAGCAGGTATAAAAAAATCTATAATGCGAGTACCTGAAGAGAACTCGCGAATACCTGATAATCTCTGCAAAAGCAGAACTTAAAGCAGGTATAAAACAATCTATAATGCGAGTACCTGAAGAGAACTCGCGAATACCTGCTAATCTCTGCAAAAATAAACTTAAAGCAAGTATAAAACAATTTATAACGCGAGTACCTGAAGGGAACTCGCGAATACCTGCTAATCTCTGCAAAAACTGAACTTAAAGTAGGTATAAAGCAATCTATAACGCAGTAGCTGAAGAGAACTCGCGAATACCTGCTAAACTCTGCAAAAACATAACTTAAAGCAGGTATAAAACAATCTATAAAGCGAGTACCTGAAGAGAACTCGCGAATACCTGCTAATCTCTGCAAAAACAGAACTTAAAGCAGGTATAAACAATCTATAATGCGAGTACCTGAAGAGAACTCGCGAATACGTGCCATTCTCTGCAAAAATAGAACTTAAAGTAGGTATAAAACAATCTACAACACGAGTACCTGAAGAGAACTCGCGAAAACCTGCTAATCTCTGCAAAAACAAAACTTAAAGCAGGTATAAAACAATCTATAACGCGAGTACCTGAAGAGAACTCGCGAATACTTGCTAATCTCTGCAAAAACAGAACTTAAATCAGGTATAAAACAATCTATAATGCGAGTTCCTGAAGATAACTCGCGAATACCTGCCAATCTCTGCAAAAATAGAAGTTAAAGCAGGTATAAAACAATCTATTACGCGAGTACCTGAAGAGAACTCGCGAATACCTGCTAATCTCTGCAAAAACAAAACATAAAGCAGGTATAAATGAATTCATAATTGTTAGTCTTTGCTATTTTACTTACTTGCAGATATTCATATGCGATCTTCTGTTTTTAGCGTTATTCCTTATAAAACTTCAAATCCTTTTTGAAAAACCTCCAGGGAAAAGATATCTCCAAAAGAATAATTGCCCAGTTATCATGAAATGTTGCCTTAACGGTTTATCATTTTAGTTCTAAAGTAGATCCTGATTGACTCAGTGAAGATGAATCGCAGCCTGAAACTGCCAGAGATTATATCTTCATAAGCTCTGATTGTAAGCAATGAGTCGTGCATTTAGAATGCAATCCAGAGGATTAATAAGTCCATTTCCTGACTATTAGAGTGAAAGCCTTGACTTGATTATCTCGAGTCGGAAATATTGCCTTGTGGCTTCCTGTAATAGCCCGCTTTCCATCTTTAAAGCCTGATACATTTTACCCACTTTGCTAGCATATTATGCAGCCATTTTTCATAACTTGTAGTACTCTTTCAAACCGACCAGATTGATAGATAAAACCGCTCAGTCTAAAAGTTTTTCATCTTTTAAATCACCAAGTGGGCAAATATTTGTACCCGTTAGATACTACTTTCTCCAAATGATCGAGGATCATAAGAGAGATAATTTTCCTGTAAAGAAAAAGGAATGGCTACAGACTCAGATCACTAAGTGGGCATGTGGGCCTAGGAGGTGAACATTGCTTTCCTCAAGTGGTCATAAGAGCTGTAGAAATAAAGAAAAACTAAGTATAGACCCAGATGACCAAGTGGGCAGGTGGGTCTAGGCGGCGAACATTGCTTTCCTTAAGTGGTCATAAGGGCTGTAAACGACTCAACTGCTCTCTTGCATAGGGCTATAAGCCGAGTTGATCAATTAGGCAGGTGGGCCTAGGCGGCGAACATTGCTTTCCTCAGAGAGATCAACTCAGTTGTGGGTCCCGCTTAGGCATCGCTTGAGAGTACCAGTATTCGATGGTCACAAACTAAGATGATCAGTTGGGCAGGTGTGGTTATGCCGCGGAGGCTATACCAACATTGCTTTCCTCAGAAAGATCATCAAAGCTGTAACTATATCCCTCTCGGGGCATGATAGAGCTACCAATCACCTAGACCTCCCTTGATGCAGGGGTGTGTTAGATATCAGCCCGATCCAAGATTCTGAAGACCACCACACGAGAATTGGCAAGCTACCACTACACATGTGCGAAAACTCCCTGCTATACATGATCTTCGTGGTTTTATGCTAATGACTACAATCCGAGGGGGTTCGAGCAGAACTTGGCGATGTCTCCACGGTTCAGTGAGTTTGATAATAAGGAATAGACAAGTCACAAGGAAGAGTCCACAAGTAAGAGTGTTAGTACTGTAGATATCAAAAATGCAACAAATGAGAGCATTATCCTTGAGGACATAACCGTTTTGAGATCTTTGCTGCTTCAAGATGTCTTCACCATCACTTGTCTACACTTGTCTAGAGGTGATAAGTTCCATTTCTTAACACCTTGATGATAAATGGGCCTGCCCAGTTAGGACTTAATTTCCCAATGGGACCTGATCTGGCAGGACGAGGTTCAACTCGGAGATACCTCCCAACAAATTTTGTTTGATAATGGGAAGGGTCTTGCTATTATCCTGCAAAAAAAGTTATCCTATCAACTTGATATGGAGAATTATTCATACCCACCTTATAGAACTCATGGTGAGGAATAGAGTGCTCTTCTGCTTCAAGTTGCGGTAAATGTTCCAAATGATTTCTAGAGGGCTTGTTGTTAGTAGCTGGCGTAGTATTAAGTTGAGAATACACTTGTCTTTCGAGGTGAGTGATCTCTACTAATAGGGAGTTGATGTCGCTTCTTTGGGTAGGAACTTCAGGATGATTGGAAGGATGCTCGAGGCCCTTTGGTGGATGATCCATGAAAACAGGAATTGCCGAAAGAGTAAAACTGAAATAACTTTCAAATGGAGCCGAATTTTTGAAATCTGAAGTCTAAAAAGTGCCTAAACAAGATGCCCATTCAATTTTTGGACATTTTAACTCATGACGATCGCGACGGGCTTTGAATTTTTGAATTCTGACACGTGGATCAAAAGTTATGGCCGTTTTAAAATTGAATGTATTTTAGGCCAAATCTCGCATCTTCATCGCAACTGTTGTTCATCAACGGCTCGCTATCTGAAGGTCGCATGTTTCTGTTGAATCCAACATTGTCCCCAAGTCCTCGACGCTCGATTCCGGCGGAAAGAGAGGGGGTAGTGGTCGAGCAGCTGGTTACTTGAGTCGCAAATGAAGAGCTGAGTGGCAGAGAAGAAGAGAGGGATGCTAGCTTGCGGCGAGGCCAGACTTCGCCCGCCGCGGCAAATGCCACTCCTGCGGCGGGCTTTCCCATTATTTAATAATCTGCATTACAGCTTGCCATTTTTAGTACATGGAAACAGAATGAGTATAAGATCGTGGCAAATAAGAAAAGCTCGGGCTGTTCGCTGAAGCCGTCCGGACTAGTCGCCGAGGCCGTCTGGACTAGTCGCCGAGGCCGCCCGGACTAGTCACCGAGGCTGCCCAGACTAGTCGTCGAAGCTGCCCGGACTAGTCGCCGAGGCCGCCCGGACTAGTCGCCGAGGCCGCCCGGACTAGTCGCCGAGGCCGTGTGGACTAGTCGCCGAGGCCGCCCGGACTAGTCGCCGAGGCCGCCCGGACTAGTCGCCGAGGCCGCCCGGACTAGTCGCCGAGTCTGCCAGAATAGTCGCCGAGACCGCCAGGACTAGACGCCGAGGCCGCCCGGACTAGTCGCCGAGGCTGCATGGGTTGTTCCTCTGGAGATCGCCGGACAGGCCGCTGCTAGGTGCGGTCTGGCTATTTCTAGCCGCTGGTTTAGTCCTCCCCACTTGCCCTTCCTTTGTTCATGGTTGAGGGTCCTATTTATAGGTTCTGGGTTGATGTCGTCACCTCCGATGAGCTGGTGACCAGATCCCTATCCGCGTGGTCTAAACGAAGGAGACCGCAACCTTGGGCAGTTTGAAAGCAGAGACCGCCCCTGCTGGGCGGCCTAAAGGCGGAGACCGCCCGCCTTGCGTGGTCTGAAGGAGGAGGCCGCCCTCCTTGGGCGGTCTGAATGAGGAGGCCTCCCATCTTGGGCGGTTTGAAGAAGGAGGCCGCCCTCCTTGGGCGGTCTGAAGGAGGAGGCCGCCCGCCCTGGGCGGTCTGAAGGAAGAGACCGCCCCACCTGGGTAGTTTGGAAGGAGAGGCCACCCACCTGGGCGGTTTGAAGGGAGAGGCCGCCCCACCTCAGCGGTTTGAAGGGGGAGGCCGCCCAACTTGGGCGGTTTGAAAGGAGAGGCCGCCCCACCTCGGCGGTTTGAAGGGGGATGCCGCCCCACCTCGGCGGCTTGAAAGGAGAGGCCGCCCCACCTGGGCGGTTTGATGGGGGAGGCCGCCCCACCTAGGCGGTATGAAAGGAGAGGCCGCCCCACCTGGGCGGTTTGAAGGGGGAGGCCACCCCACCTGGGCGGCTTGAAAGGAGAGGCCGCCGCACCTGGGCAGTTTGAAGGGGGAGGCCGCCCCACCTGTGCGGTTTGAAAGGAGAGGCTGCCCCACCTGGGCGGATTGAAGGGGGAGGCCGCCCCACCTGGGCGGTTTGAAAGGAGAGGCTGCCCCACCTTGGTGGTTTGAAGGGGGAGGCCGCCCCACCTGGGCGGTTTGAAAGGAGAGGCCGCCCCACCTGGGCGGTTTGAAGGGAGAGGTCGCCCCACCTGGGCGGTTTGAAGGGGGAGGCCGCCCCACCTGGGCGGTTTGAAAGGAGAGGCCGCCCCACCTGCGCGGTTTGAAGGGGGAGGCCGCCCCACCTGGGCGGTTTGAAAGGAGAGGCCGCCCCACCTGGGCGGTTTGAAGGGGGAGGCCGCCCCTTCATACCACTCTGGGTGTGAAAAAGGCCTTTGCGTGAGGTCTGATCCCTCTCGGGCACGTAATATGTAAAATTGTAGCGAAAAAGGCCTCCCAGGGGAGGATCGCCAATTTCTGGGTCAACAGAATGGGTTAAAATTGTTCTCCATTGGATTTAGGGCTCCAATCTCATTTTGAAAATGTATCGTGGGCGAAAATCTAACAACCGGATCAAAAGTTGCGGATGTTTGAAGTTTAGGTCTCCTTTCGAGCTAATTACCTTATTGCCAACCCGATGTATATTGACCACTAAATAAACTAGAATGGGTGAAACTTGTTCTCCATTGGATGTAGGGCTCCGAGCTCATTCTAAAAAGGTGTTGTGCGGAAAAATCGGAAAACCAGTTCAAAAGTTATCGTTGTTACAATTTATGCATCAAGAGAAGCTAAATCCCTCACTACCATTGAGACTAGCTATATATTGACCACTAAAATGAGCTGAAATGGTTTAAAATTGTGATCCATTGGATGTATGCCTCCGTGCATATTCTGAAAAGTTGATGTGGGAAAAAAAATCAAACATACAAATCAGAAGTTATGGATGTTAGAAGTTTAGGGGTCATTTGGAGCTAAATTTTGCATTACCACTGCAACCCGCTATATATCGACAACTAAATGAACTGGAATGGGTAAATCTTGTGCTCCAATGAATGTAGTGCTCCGAGCTCATTCCGAAAAGGTGTTGTGGGGTAAAATCAGACAGTTGCATCAAAAGTTGTTGCAGTTTAAAGTTTGAGTGTCATTTGGAGCTAAATCTCTCATTTTCACTAAAACCCGCATTAAAAACTCTGGCATTTCGAAATGTATGATTCATTTGGAGCTAAATCTCGTATTACCACTACAACTCACTGTATATCGACCTCTAAATGAGCTGGAATGAGTTTAAATTGTTCTCCATTAGATTTAGGGCTCCGATCTCATTCCGAAAAGGTATTGTGGTCGAAAATCAGACAACCGGAAAGGTGTTGTTTTATTCTCGAATGGGTAAATCTTATTCTTTGTTGGATGGAGAATACGAGCTCTTTCTAAAAAAGTGTGTGCGCAAAAAGCGAACAACCGGATCAAAAGTTATGGCTGCTTGAAGTTTAGGTGTATTTTGGAGCTAAATCCCGCATTACCACTGGAACCCAGTGTATATCGAATAATAAATGAACTTGAATGGTTATATCCTAATCTCCATTGGTTGTAGGGCTCTGAGCTCATTCTAAAAAGGTATTGTGGGCAAATATTGGGCAACTGAATCAAGAGTTCTATCTGTTTGAAGTTTATGTGTCATTTGGAGCGGAATCCCTCATTACCAATGCAACCCACTGCAGATCAACCACTAAACGAAATAGAATGGGTAAAACTTGTTGTACATTGGATGTAGGGCACCTGTCTCATTCCGAAAAGGTGTTGTGGGCAAAAATCAGACAGCCGGATCAAAGTTATGGATGTTTAAAGTTTATGTGTCAGTTGGAGCAAAATCCCTCATTTCCACTACAATCCACTATTCGTTGACCACTAAATGAACTCGATCGAGTAAATCCTATTCTCCATAGGATATATGGCTCTGATCTCCTTCCGAAAAGGTGTTTTTGGCATAATCCGAACAACCTGATCAAAAGTTATAGCTGTTTGAAGTTTAGGTGTCAGTTGGAGCTAAATCCCACATTACCACTACAACTCAATGTATATCGACCACTAAATGAACTATATTGGGTAAAACTTGCTCTCCATTGAATGTAGGGCTCAAATCTCATTCCGTAGAGGTTTTGTGGGCAAAAATCAGACAACCTGATCAAAAGTTTTGGCTGTTTCAAGTTTAGGTATCATTTGTAGCTACATTTCTCATTACTAGTGTAACCCGCTATATATCGACAACTAAATGAACTGCAATGGGTAAAACTTGTGCTTTAATGAATGTAAGGCTCCAAGCTCATTCCTAAAAGGTGTTGTGGGGGTAAAATCAGATAGCCGGATCAAAAGTTATTGTTGTAAAGTTTGAGTGTCATTTGGAGCAAAATCTCTCACTTTCACTACAAACCGCATCTAAAATTCTTTCATTTTGGAAATTTATGTGACATTTGGAGCTAAATCTCAACACTACAAACCACATCTAAAATTCTTTCATTTTGGAAATTTATTTGACATTTGGAGCTAAATCTCGCATTACCATTACAACCCACTGTATATCGACCTTTAAACAATCTTGAATGGGTTAAAATTGTTCAACATTGGATTTGCGGCTCCGATCTCATTCTGAAAAGGTATTGTGGGCGAAAATCTAACAACCGGGTCAAACGTTACGGATGTTTGAAGTTTAGGTTTCCTTTTGAGCTAAATACCTTATTACCAACCTGCTGTATATTTGTTGAATCCGAGAATGCACCTCCGAAGGAAAACGGAGGCTGTGGGCTGTCGGTTACTATTTGATTAGAGAAAATTAGACCGCTGGCAGTGGTCGAGGCCAGACTTTGCCATCACGCCAAAAGCCACTCCTGTGATGGGCTTTCCTTTGATTTAAATGAAAAGGTTACAGCGGGTTACAGAACCAGGAAAGGAGAAGCCGGCCGGTTAGACAAGTTGCAAGATAGTGAACTCAAGACCGCAGCTCAACAAGCGAGTTCTAGGATTTGAGTGTGCGTGTCTTGCTAATGTCGTCGCCCCCTATTTATAGGCTTGGGGGCCTGACCAAACGGGCAGGGATAAAATAACTGCCTTCCTGAGTATAGGAGAATCGGGCAGGGGGTGACAGGATACAGAAAAGAAAAGGAAACAGGCCGCGCGTCTTGGCGGCTTGAGTATCTGATCTATACTGGCCGGAGTCAAAGTGTGATGCGATCAAGTTTATGATGCAGCCCGGGCGGTCTTTGACCTGACGTAGCGGCTTGCCTTCTGACTTGAGCTTTGGCAGTCTTCAATCATGGGAGGCGGTCTAGATACTGGTAGACCGCCCGGTTTGTTCAGGCTTGACCGAGAGACTTGTTAGTTCTAGAGCTGGGCGACTTGATGCAACAGACCACCCGGTCTGAGAGAGGTATTGCTCGGGAAGCGGTCTTCTGGGTAAACATAATCTCCACATATTTTCAAATCTCGAGGAAATTTCGAAAATATTTGTTTTAGCCGTAGACCGTGCCCGGTTTGTTCTGAAGCTTATAAAAAACACTGAGGGCCCTTCATTCTGCATACTTTCTTTGAAATCACGGGGAGCTACTCGCTAACTGCGGTTAGGCTTTTTAAACCGGCAATCCTTTGATCAGAATGAACTTCCTTGACCATCTCCAAGTGCGCGTGGACAAGATTGGAGACCGGAAGAAGGAAGAGGACCGAAAAAAGAAAGACTGGAAGAAAAGCCACCGGGCTGTGAAACCCGCAGAGGTTAGCCCAAAACCCTTTGTGGACCTGACGCCCCTGAAGGTGCCTGAAGAGCCCGAAGCGAGTAGTTCTAAGCCATTGAACGATCCACCATCACCTTCTGATATGATGGATTCAGACGCCATTCTGCCAAAGGCCGGGGAGTCCGCCCCTTCTAACAAGGCGGGCTCGAGCAATGCGGCACCGAAGGCCAGAGAAGCCGCGTCCTTTGATATTGAAATTACACCTTCTGGGAATCCCCTTCTCATGATACATGAGGGAGAAGAAGGGGTGGTCAACTCTCCCAAACCGGATGGGTTGACCACTCCTTTGGTAGTGGTGGATGACAACTCCAGCCCCTCTCCTCAAGCGAAACCGGAGACGGGTAAGAAGAAAAGGAAGAGAGCCGAGATGGTGGCGGAGCGGATAGCGAAGAAGTTCCAGAAGATGAGGGCCAAGAGTAAAGAACTCTATAGGAAACTGGCAGAGGCCTACCTCCAGACCAACCCGTGTATAAATGAAGAGGTTGAAGAACCGGTCACCCCTTCTGCCAAACTGGATGGTTTACCTCCGGATTCTGTGGATATTATGAACCTTAGCGATATTTTAAACAGTATAGATGACCTACAGAAGGGGTACAAACTTCTTGACATCCAGTGACCTCAAATCGTGCATACCCTCCTAGAGAGGATGCGGGTAAACCCGAAGAGTCCGCACCAAAAGAAGATGACCCGGCGATGACCGGGCTGCGTTTGATGAAAGTGAAGGCGGAGGAGAGGAGAGGGGCTCTGGACAAGCTGCAACCACCAAATCCTTTCGCACCAGGTAAGCGCGAGGCGGGATGTAACCCTGTCCGTTTCTTCATTCCGCGACCTCGAAAGAACGCTTTGCTGTTGAACCCGCTTCCGGGTTATTTTCCATCTGCGACTCAAATTTCTGTTGGATCTGTAGGCGCCCTTAGAGGGAGGGAGGGGGTGAATAAGGGTTTTAAATACTTTAAACTTTAATAGAAAACTTTTGATATTTTATGTTGAAGTAAGTTAAATCAAGAGTAAAGAGATTGGAATAATGAAATCAATTTTATTCAACATGAAAAGGCATGATTATCATTAATAAACTTGATTACAGAATTTGATTTCAATGACGCTAAAAATCAAAGCGAATAATGAAAGACTCTTTTTGTTTTCTATACCGACTCGTATCCCCACGAACCGGTTGGCTTTAGCCGATCTCTCCCCAGATACGGCCTCAAGTTGCTCTAGCCAATCTATCACCAGAAAGGCCTCGAGCACCCCCTCGATATACTCCCTAGACCTAGTCGCCAACACGAGGCGAATTCCTCCCTAAGTGCTACCTAGACCTAGTCGCCAACACGAGGCAAATTCACGAACCAATTACAAAGATGAAATAAAGGACAAATACAAAATACAAATATCAAACTCCCTATGAGGTAATCTGAAGGAGATGTCGAAGAATCGCTGAAGATCGTAGAAGTCCAAGCATGCATTCTTCGTGTTGAGTTAGCATGTTGATCTAAGCCTCCTTTGATTCCTTCTTTTGAAATATGAGTGGGAGATGTGTTTGTCTGGAAATACGGCCCTCACAAAGATTCTGAAGTGCTGGAATAGGGCTCTTGATAATCAGTAGTCGGAGAAGACAAAATCCTCCGATTTATAGACTTTGAGCAAACGCCGGCGTTAAGTGCTAACGTCGAGCATTGACCATGTATAGCAACATATTGATGGCTCGGATCTTCAGAAGAGGAAAGAGATTCTGCACTTTAGGAATGTTTTATTTTAGGCAATATCAACGCTGACGTTAAGGCTAACGCGGCGCATTGGGCAAATCATTCCTAATGTTCCTCCTGCAATCACGGCTGCTTTCTCCTTGCCAAATTCGTCGACTAGATAGCGCCCAGCGTTAAAACTAATGCCTAGCATTGACTTTCTCTCTTTAATCAGCTGGCACGCCATTTCGTCGAACAGCATCTTCGTCGAACGCCATTTCCGTCGAACGAATAGCGCCTGGCGTTAAGATTTAACGCTTGGCATTGAGTTTCATCTTTAATCAGCTGGCACCCCAATTCGTCGAACAGATAATTTTGTCGAACACATTTCGTCGAACTGGCTTCTTCTTTCGTCGACCGTAATTTCATCGAACGCAAGATCTTCGAACGCAGTTTCTATTTCATCAGCCTCCATTTCGGCAGCCTCCATTTCGGCGAACAGAGTTTTCGTCGAATGGATTTTGTCATCCTCCATTTTGGCAGCCTCCATTTCGTCGAACGGATTTTTCGTCAAACGCATTTCGTCAGCCTCCATTTCGGTAGCCTCCATTTCGTCAAACGGATTTTTCGTCGAACGAATTTCGTCGAACGGGCTTCTTCTTTCGTCGAACACAATTAAAAAGCTTTCAATTCTTCAGCTTGTGGTTAGTGCCAGACCATTGTTTCAGCAACCTGGTGTCATAACTGTCCAAACCTGCATGCTAAAAACACAATGACAACAAGATCAAATACAAGTAGGATTTGTTATTCTCAAATCAAAGGGATGCGGAAAACCACGTTCCAACAATCTCCCCCTTTTGATAATAACAAATCTAATAGAGATAAATCAGATGCATATATAAAGAATTTGTGTTTTTATAAAGATATATGACACTCAGAAATTATAAGATAATGATAAGAATTTTAGATCATTTAAAAGTGCTCCCCCTAAAAAAATGCTCCCCCTTTGTGTATACTCCCATATAACATGCTCCCCCTTAATCTAGTGAATCCTACTCCATTAATCATTACTATTTATCAATTTATTCTCCCCCTTTGTTATTAGAAAAAGAGGGTGGAGTGAAACAAAACTAGAATAAAGAAGACAATAGTTGGGACATAACTAAGAGAGGATTAAGAGTTTTGAGTAAACAAAAAGTAAGTCATGATCGAGCTAAGGTAGAGAGTAGCACAGCGGAAAAAATATGATAAGCGTGAAAGATATTAATTAATTAAAATAATCACTTGCCTTTTGAAATTAATTTTAAGGTTGTAGTACTTGTGTAAGTAAGATGCAATATTGTGTGACAAGTACAAGTAAAAAATAAGCATGAAAACAAATGATATAAGGATACATGATTAGATAGAGAAATGCGGAAAAACAAAAACAAAACAAATAAGAGTAGTATTTTTGTTATAGTTTGACCATTCCAACAATATGTCTAGACTCTTCACATTTGAGCATTTTAACTTTGAAAATTTTCATAACTAATAGGCAAGCATGATTTAATATATTCAAAAAGATAATAACTACAATGTAACCAATTCGTATTTCAAGTAAAGAAAACATTGTAGAACTCATGCATTGCAATCTAATGCTTTTACTTGAGTTCTTAGAGAATTATGTAATGTTTGCATTAAGATCCAATTCTCATGAGTGGAAGCTTTATGAAAAACAATGATGTGTGCATTAGGTGTTTTGATAAAAGTATACAAGTGAATCAAAACACATGACATATGTAGTGAAATAGTAACAACAACAATAAGATTGTAATCATATAATTACTATCACACATCACATCTAGAATAAAATTTCAAAGCACATAACAAACGTACAACTACCAAGGTGCTTCGCCCACACAATGCTCATTAAGACTTATCAGGGAGCGAAGTATTGCTTGAGGGATCACATAAGCAATTTTATTGATTTTTATTTTTAGTGATCTGGTGTACAAATAGAAGTGATAAAAGTTGAATGTGGTTGCACAAGACACTTTACAATTCTTTCCAAGGTGCTCAACCTCACAATGCTCATTAAGACTTATCAGGAGGGTGAGTAGTGCTTGGTGGAGTTATCTTTGGTTTTTTATTTCAGATTTTTATTTTGGGCCAAAAGTCTCCGAATTCACTTGTTGTTGCAAACATCTATATTATTGAAACAACACTTCTATATTGTGCATGAAATTTATTTTTAAAAGATGGTATAGGTAATTTAGACATACAACTTAATATGTTAAAACTATTACACTACACAATCATGCAAGACTAAGATTATTAGCACATGTAGATTACCAAAATAGTTAATGTATAATTCATTGATTAACATAAAGCATTACTCATACTTAGAGACATGCAGGCAATCATACACAATTATCTATAGACTATTTCATTGCACATAATCAGATTAGGGTCAAGGCATGAAGATAAAACAATGTTTAGGAAATTTGAAAATGAAATTAGACATTGAAGGAAATCTTTAAGTGTATGCCAAAAACAATTTTGACCATTTGAAACAAAAATAACTAAGATGCTTGCTCTTGTGAAATTTTATAGTCAAACTATAATTTTGTAAAGAGTTAAAAGCAAAACAAATGACAAAAACATATTTTTGAGCATTTTGAATTATTTAAATTTTTTTATATTTTGGAGAAAAAAAACAAATTTAATAACAAAATTATTTGAAATCAGACACAATAAACTTAGAAAAATATTGGAAAAATACCAGAAAGAGACTAGTGAACGTAGAATTTTCATATGGAGAAAAAGGCTAACGCCTGGCGTTAAGTAGTTAACGCCGAAACAGTACTCGATTTTTGAGGTCTTTAAAAAAACATTCTTTGGCATAGATAGTATGTGCATAGACCTTCTTAGGGTAGAAATTTCAGAGAAAGTTGATATGTTTTGAAGGCTAAATTAAGCATATTTTGGTGGTTTAAAAATATTTTTATATTTTATATTATATAATATTTTTGATTTTTCTTTTCATGAAATAGTAAATAAGTTGTAGTCATAATGGTACATTTATATATGACCAGCAGAGAGATTTGCAATTATATAAGAAAAGAGGATAACGCATGGCGTTGAATTCAACGCTGGCGTTGAGTTCGCTTTATATAAAAAGCCCTAAATCTGAGTTCTTTTCTTTTCTCATCATTTCAGGCCGTGTCTTGTCCAGGTTTCGCCGCCAGCACTCTCAGATCTAAGTAAAATTGATGGTTTTCTTCTCATATTTTTTGATTAAATCATTTCTCAACCCCTAAATTGAAATCCTTTGAAGTATTGAAGTGTATTATTATGGTATGTGATGGATTTTAGGATTTTGAGATCTTGGGTTTGCAAGTTTTTGAGTTGAAAATGAGGTTGTGAGATTCTTCTTAAAGATGAGTCTTTGTTTTTACCTTTTTTTTGTTAGTTTGATTTTTATTGATGACTTTTCATTTATCCTTTTGTTTTTCAACAATTTTTTGAGTTACAAGTATTATAGATGGTTGGCATTGTATACTGGCAGTGATAGAATGTTCCAGAGCATGCGCCAGACGTTAATTCTAACGCCTGGCGTTAAAAAAATCATTTTTGTGCTGATTGTTGTTGTGTTGAAAGTTCATGCAGGTTATGCCTTCTTCCAGTATGCATGGTGTCCGTGCCAAAAAGCCTTTGTCCCATCCTCCACAAGAGTCTTATCAATCATTTGTGGGGATTGAAAAGGCGACTGTTGGTGTAGGCATGGTGTTGCACATAAATCTTCCAAGTCATGCACATATTCAGAATCTCCTAGCAACATCAGGAGTGTTGTCAGTGATTTCTGATGATTGCTTTTCTACTGATTTTGTTCAGGAGTTTTATAACAATTTGTATGATCCGTTAGAAATGGAGCTTCATGGAGGAGTGATGTCAATGATCCAGTCTGAAGTTATTCAAGTCACACATGACGATCTTCGGAATGAGTTTGGGTTAATAAAGAATGATTATCGTTTAGATGTGGTAGAAAAGTATAGAGCTGGGCGGGATTGGACACTAGTAAATCTGGTATTGCATGGGAAGGAGACAAAAGATCAGATTACAGATGTTTCTTCACTTAGGGGGGAAGCATTTTTTATTCAGGATATTTTACGACATACAATTATGTTGAAGTCAGGAGACACAAAGAAGATCACTGCACAACTGAGCATAGTGACATATCATATTATGCAGGAAGTAATTTTTGATGTGGCAGATCTTATCCTTTCTCAGATTCGTTATACTTTTAAGTTGAAGGATCCAAGATGGTCTCGACTCAACACTTTTCCCTTAGGAGGACTTATACAACGGGCGGTGATGGGGAAGTATGAGTATATAATTAAGATTAACTACATAAATGATCTTGTTCCTGAGCTTTATTCTACTTCAACCCTTCGAGTCCCTTGACCACGATATATTCCATCATCTTCACGGCCAACCCTACGACGAGGTGTTTCACTCCGAGAGACGAATCAAGAGCATCAGGAATCGTTTGAAGAATTCAAAGAGAATGCGACACGAAGAATGTCACGGTTCGAGAAAATGATGCGATACATGATCAGGGCCCTAAAGTTGAAACCGACACAGGCAGAAGAAAGGGATTGGGAGGTTCCCGTGGAGGATCCGCCACGTCGCTCGACTCGTGGTACTCGAAGGTCAAGGGAACGAGGCAGTTCAACTACTGGAGAATCAGATTCACTTAGTGAAAGTAGACAATTTTAAGGTGGTTTTCAGTTCTGTAATAACAGTGTTTTAGTATTTGGACCATATTATCTAACGCCTGGCGTTACTGCTTGCGCCCAACGTTAGCTGTTATCATGTTTTTCCTTTTTTTTTATCTGTTCTGTGAACTATTTCTGCGGTGTGTTCTGATATTTATCTTATGAAAAACAATTTATAAACTATGGCTTTTATGTAAGATTAACTTCTCATTATATTTGTTTCTTAAAGAACATAGTTATTATGAATTTTAACTTCCAACTTTTCAGATTTTGGTTAAGCGTGATAGAGGCAAACACATGGCGCAAATATATTAAGTAACCTAGCAAAACTTGCGCATTTTATAAATTTAGCCTAATTCCCCTAAAATACCATTTAAATCCATTTTGACAATTATTTCATTTAGTCTTACAAATATCATATACTGGATTTAAAAGGATAAAAATAAAAAGGATAAGTAGATCACTTGAAAAATGATATGATTTCTTATTCAACTTTATTCAATTTGATTTATTTATGGATTTTGGTTTAATATGTGAAAGTCATATCATACGTTATATAAAGTGATCATATCATGATGGCTCAAAGAAATAAAAGCAAATGAACAAAAAGGAAATTAAGCAAATCATGAAGTAGAGAATTGATATTTAATTTTTAGTTGATTTCTACTTCATGCAAATAATTGGATACTAATGAATGAGAGATTTAGGTATCCAAAGAGGACCGGGTGCGACGGTTCCTTTGGGTACCCAAATACATCGTGTTTGCTTTTGGGGAGATATGATTGAATGGGCTCTTTTGATTTGAGTTTATGTTTCATCTTTAGCTTTGGGTCTCCATTCAAATTTTGGTTTAATATTGTTTTTATTTGTCAAATTTTCATGATGATTTTGTAAAACATTGTTTATAGGAAATTTTTGAACATTTAATTTTATGTTGGGAGAAACATGATTTTGTAAATATGGTGATTTTGTCATTGATTTACAAATACTTTGGGTTTCTTACTCGCATTATTTATCTTAGTTAAAATATTCATATTCATATTCATATTCAACATGCTTTTAGGTATATCTTGATTTTTTGAATTTTTATTTATAAATTTCATAAGTAAGTTGATTTTTGTTTTTAATTCATCATTCTTCAATTTCAAATTATGTCTAGCTTTATTATAAGCGATTGTGCAATTTTTAAAAGTGGAAACAATTGAATCAATATGATTTTGATAGTTATTTCTATATTCATCAAATGTTTCATCCATCTCTTTAATTTCAATTTTATAGTCCTTACACTTTGCACAATCATTTTTCAAGGATGACTTTTCTAGACATAATCTTTTATTTTGTTCTTTTATAGAAAGAAGTTCATTTTCAAGTTTCTTGTATTTTTCTTTTAATTCATTATATTCTACACAAGGTGTAATGTTTTTAAATAAGGAGCCATGTGTAGAAATAGAATTTGATTCTTCATTAATTTTTGCCTTTAAATTTATATTTTCTAAGCGCAACTGTTTATTGGCTTTTTTTAATTTCTAAATTTTGCGCTTTGTAGTTTGAAGCAATTGTAATGTAGAAATATAAGTACAGAAAATGGGATTTGATTTCCTAACATTGCTTTCGGGAGAGGCACGATTTGAACACATAGTTTCTTTGACATCTTTTTGGCACTCCTCCTCCGAAGACAGTACTTCTTCTTCTCTTCCATTTGATGTGTGCTCCATTGATCCGTCATGAGAGGAGCATTCTTGAAAATTTGCGCAAGCATATATGTTCTCCAATTCTTGTGTTTGTTCCATTCCTATAAGAGGAAAATCATACATTTCTTCAAGAAATTTCCAGACTTTGTATGCACAAGAAAAACAATATATTAATTTGAAGATATCTTGAGATAAAGCACAAAAATTATAATTCATAGCTTTTGCATTTAGGTGATGCTCTTGTTTATTTGATTCGTTTGCTAGTCTTGTTATTGTTATATCCCAATCGTTGATATCAAATGTTTTAATAAACCTTTCCATTAACAATTTACACCCTTTATAATTTCTTCCTTCGAATAAAGGTGGTGCAAGTGATTTTTCTTCTTCATAAAAATTTCCCCCACTAATAGAAGCGAGATCATGAGATGCTATTATTCCCGGTTATTAAGCCGATTTGGAATAACCTTGCTCTGATACCACTTGTTGGATCTGTAGGCGCCCTTAGAGGGGTGGGGGGGTGAATAAGGGTTTTAAAAACTTTAAACTTTAATAGAAAACTTTTGATATTTTATGTTGAAGTAAGTTAAATCAAGAGTAAAGAGATTGGAATAATGAAATCAATTTTATTCAACATGAAAAGGCATGATTATCATTAATAAACTTGATTACAAACTTTGATTTCAATGACACTAGAAATAAAAGCGAATAATGAAAGACTCTTTTCGTTTTCTATACCGACTCGTATCCCCACGAACCGGTTGGCTTTAGCCGATCTCTCCCCAGATACGGCCTCAAGCCGCTCTAGCCAATCTATCACCAGAAAGGCCTCGAGCACCCCCTAGATCTACTCCCTAGACCTAGTCGCCAACACGCGAATTCCTCCCTAAGTCCTACCTAGACCAAGTCGCCAACACGAGGAGAATTCACGAACCAATTTCAAAGATGAAATAAAGGACAAATATAAAATACAAATATCAAACTCCCTATGAGGTAATCTGAAGGAGATGCTGAAGAATCGCTGAAGATCGTAGAAGTCCAAGCGCGCATTCTTCGCATTGAGTTAGCGCATTGATCCAAGCCTCCTTTGATTCCTACTTTTGAAATATGAGTGGGAGATGTGTTTGTCTGGAAATACGGCCCTCACAAAGTTTCTAAAGTGCTGGAATAGGGCTTTTGACAATCAGTAGTCGGAGAAGAAAAAATCCTCTGATTTATAGACTTTGAGCTAACGCCGGCGTTAAGTGCTAACGCCGAGCGTTGACCATGTATAGCAACATATTGATGGCTCGGATCTTCAGAAGAGGAAAGAGATTCTGCACTTTAGGAATGTTTTATTTTAGTCAATATCAACGCCGGCGTTAAGGCTAACGCGACTCGTTGGGCAAATCATTCCTAATGTTCCTCCTGCAATCACGACTGCTTTCTCCTTGCCAAATTCGTCGACCGGATAGCGCCCAGTGTTAAAACTAACGCATGGCGTTGACTTTCTTACTTTAATCAGCTGGCACGCCATTTCGTCGAACAACATCTTCGCCGAACTACATTTTCGTCGAACGAATAGCGCCCGACGTTAAGATTTAATGCTTGGCGTTGAGTTTCATCTTTAATCAGCTGGCACCCCAATTCGTCGAACAGATAATTTCGTCGAACATATTTCGTCGAACAAGCTTCTTCTTTCGAACGCAGTTTCTGTTTCATCAGCCTCCATTTCTGCAGCCTCCATTTCGTCGAACGGAGTTTTCGTCGAACGCATTTCGTCAGCCTCCATTTCGGCAGCCTCCATTTCATCGAACAGAGTTTTCGTCAAACGCATTTCGTTAGCCTCCATTTTGAAAGGGCTTCTTCTTTCATCGAACACAATTTTGTCGAACGTCATTTTCATCTAGCGTTAATGCCCAGCGTTAAGCTTAACGCCCGGCGTTAAACAACTTTCAATTCTTCAGCTTGTGGTTAGTGTCAGACCATTGTTTCAGCAACCTGGTGTCATAACTGTCCAAACCTGCATGCTAAAAACACAATGGCAACAAGATCAAATACAAGTAGGATTTGTTATTCTCAAATCAAAGGGATACGGAAAACCATGTTCCAACAATTTCTGCCATCAAGAGAAGGCAGAATGAGCGATTTTGGAAGGAGCAGCGCTACAGGATGGACTCTGAACAGTCGCGACGGCCTGTGCACTCAGGCATTTTATCTTGTAACATTCTGTCGTATTACTCGCTTCTGGCTGTGCTAACCGCACTTTTTTCTTTGCAGACAAACCGGAAGAAGAAGTGAGGCCAGGCGACCTCTTATCTAGCCTGCCTCCGCTGTCTCAGACGTCGAGCCTTGCACAAAGCTCAAAATCTGGGCAGGAGGAGTTGGCCAACCTTCAACGCCTTCTTGGCGACTTGGAAGGGAAGGTGAGGGAGATTGAAGGCTAGGGCTGTGCTGGAGGCAGAGAAAATGGAGCGGTCGGAGAGAGAGAAGGCACTGGAGACTCAGCTGGAAATCGCTCGGGCTGCCCTGGAGGCCGAGAAGAGGGCACGACTTGAGTAGAGGGCTACTCTGACCGCGCGGCTTGAGAGAGAGAAGAAAGCGGTCTCGAAGCTTGATAATGATTGTCGTTACTATCAAGAGAAATATCTGAGCTTGACTAGGGAAGCCGGCAGAAGCCGGCAACCCGTGAATGATGAGAGGGTGCAACTGTCAAGTCGCCCGACTATTGGAGCGACCTCAGATCCTCCCCCAGTTAGGGCGGCCGATCCTATGATTGGCGAGGCCGTTAGGATTCCTCCTGCTCGCGTGATTTCTGTTATGCGGGTAGAGATGGATGTCGGGCGGCTTCACAATACAATTAATCACCTTCACTACCATTCAAGCCACATTTATAGTCTCCTTAATCAAACCAGCGATCAAGTCGCTCGGCTTCATCGAGAAGACCTTTCTGTTGAGAATCGCCGACCGTGAGCGGTCTTTAAAAACAACCTCCGTAATATTATTTGTTGGATACTTTGGATAATCTGTTTGCTGAATATTTGTTTGATAATACTATCTTTTGCTGCCTTTTAATGTTCGCGTAATCCGTGCGAATTGTTTTTGAATATTTGCTATCTGTGCCTTTGAATCTCTCAAATATTATCCGAACTGCTTGACAGGTCGCGCGACTTGTGATGTATGCTTGAAGCTTTTCTGTTGAACTTAATTAAAATGATGATGCAGGTTGCTGACAGCGCGGCTTGTGTTGCTTTAGTCGCGGTCTGACTTGGCTATACACAAACCATTGATCCTTGTTGTGAGATATTTGAGAATATTTCCGATGTCTTCATGCTGACGACTTGCATGTATAGTTCGTAATACTTCTTTGTGAAACTAATCAGGCAGGCTTCTAACCGCGCGGTTAGAGCACATATCCGCTGCACGATTTTACTATTTGCAGATCGTTGGTTCTTATAAGTAGTAGCCATTCCGGAGGTACATTACACTTCAAAAATGGCGTGGGCTAAGAGCAAATCGAAGCGGACTGAGAAGGTTAAGGTCGTGCGAACTAATGCGGCCTCCGCCATTCACTCTGCTAATCACAAGGAGTTTCATCTGACTAAGGCTGATTTAGATGAGTTCGTCGAAAAGCGCATGGCAGGGAGTTCCTTGCTCATGCGGCTTCCACTCCGCGATGAGAGGATAAACTCTTCCACCCCAAATCAGATCGCAATCCCAATCGATAATTTCGACCGTGGCTTCAAGTTCCCCCCGCCCCTTGAATTTATTTCAATTTTTGATCACTACTGGGTTGTGCCCAGACAACTCCCGTCGAACTCCATCGCCTCCATCTACAGTTTCATCTCATATCTGCGGTCTGAGCGGGTTAGATTTTCGATTGACCTGTTCAGGAAATTCTTTTTCGTGCGGTCTATCCCAGACGCCGGAACTTCAATCTTTAGAGGGCACATTTACTTTGGGTGTCGTGGGATGAAGGTTGTCAACCTTGCGAACAAGGTGACAAGCTGGTCGGAGCAGTATATGATGTTTGAAGGCCACCTCAGGTTGTTGCAGGTCAACACACAGGTGCGGAGTGAGGCGGCCTTCCAGACAGTCAAGATCGGAGAGGCCGGGTTAGGGATCTTCAAATTTGTGGAGAACGAGCGGCTTGATGTGAACTACTACATCCCGCTGTTCGTGGAGTTGGAGGATGTCCGATCCGAAGATAGTAAGTTTCTCGTAACTCGCTGCTTTGTAACCGCCCGGACTGTTTTGTTAAACTTTTAACTTTGCTTTGCAGCCGCAACCATTGTTCCGCAGAACAAACCGGTCAGCCCGGCTGACCCGTTCTTGGCCCAGAGGGAGAAGCGGAAGAGGAAGACCAAACCGCAATAGTCTGAGGAGGAAAGATCGGCTTCTTCAGGCGAGTTTGAGCTCCTTCGCTTCTATAGCAACCCGCGCGACCTGAAGGGAAAACCGACGATCCTCTAGCATCAGGACGGGGATTGTGTGCAAGTTTCAACTGCTCTCCCGTTCTAGGGGAGCAAAAGATTCAGTCGTCATGCACTAGCTGCCGGATCCGCTATGTATGGTCAGAAAACACTGAAAAAATTGAAGAAGGTTCTAGAGGAGGATCTTTCCCGAGTAGCCGAGCAAGCCGGTGCGTGGGGCTTCGCGGCTAACCACTTTATGGCTTTGTCATACAAGCGGTTAGTTTCGGCCAACATATACTTGGAAAAGAAAAGTACCGAGCAGGCCGAGGAGATCGCCCGGTTAAGGGAGATCGTGGAGGTAAGTTATCTGGCAAGTACTCGTGCAACCAGTTTTCTTCAAATCGTGTGAGCTAAGCCCATTCTTTTTTCTTTTTACAGCATCAATATGTTATGGACAACCCGGCCTTTCAGGACGAGGTCTTTCCCCATGTTGCCAAGGGGATTGATGCCGCCCTCAACCGTCTGAGAGATCGCAATGGCCTGGCTGCGGGTTTCGAGGATTCCACCTTCCCAGACATCTTTCCCGGCCTGAAGGGCCAATTTGATGAGATGAATCGTAAGGACAAAGGAAAGGATAAGGTCGAGTCCAGTAGCTCGGAAGAGGCTGAAGATGACGTTGATGCAACCTCAGTGGGTAGAGATGCCGCTGCGGTTGATGGGACCACTGCAGAGCAGGAGGCTGCTGTTGACAATGAGAAGGAAAGCAGCTCGGGTTCGTAGTCCAGCGATTCCGGAGAAGAAGCCGGGCGGTCTAAGCGGCGGAAGTCGGGCGGCTCAGGCAGCTTGAGTAGTGGTTCATCAAGCTCTTCATCGAGTAGTGAAGGCTATTCACCTGAAGTAAAAATTGATGGGAGTGAGGACTCGAACTCTCCTGCAGCCAAAAAGCTCAAGCCGGACGAATAATCGTGATTGTTATATATATTTTTTGTACTTTTTTTATTTTGCATAACCGACGGCTTGATTTTGTTAGTCGGTTGGTTTTAATTAATGTAAAGACATTTTGATAATGAATGAAAAGTTTTTACCTGTTTGGCTGTCTATTCCTTGCGACTTACTTATGATTGTTGCGATCTCTTTTCTCTTAAAACTGCAGGTCCCTTTAATCAGGTCTTGCGATTTAATATCAACCCGGACAGTCAGAACTTTGAGGTTTTAGAATCGCAGTTAGATAGCCACTTGAATATTGTAAAGGCTGTTCGGGCTGCTTATTTCTTCGATCTTGGCTCGGCGAATTTTGCTATAACCCGAAAAACGTCAGTCATGATAGATCTTTGACAAATAATTGATGCGGTTATAACATATAATCGAGTGGATAGAAATTCAAGCTCTGAAGGATCTCAATATGAATGTCTCGAGTCAATCGGAAGCCGAACATAACCCTAAGCCCCTATAATAACTAAATCCCGATTACGAATTGTGCGATTTGAATGTATCATTTGTGATTAATAACTCCACATATTTGAGATCAAGCCGCGCGATTATTTTCCGGCTTTGCGTAATTTCTTCACAGAATAATGAATATCGCCAAGTCATAAGAGAATAATCAACAAGTTGCGCGGTAAGTATTCAATTAGAATGACCTGTAATTTGGATTTCTGTAATAATCCTTGCAAGTATAAGCATTAATTGATAAGTTCGTGCGGCCTATATATAGCCCGGGGGGTCAATGACTTGATACTTGTTAATATTCATCCTCCTAAGAATCATAATCACTTTTCTGTGGAGGACTTGATTTTAACCGAGCGAATAAAACCGATACCCAAAGGGATGATAGAACTATAGACCGAGTGAGAAAACCGATCGGTCATGGTTATACTTGATACCCTGATCCTTGCCTTATGGCATTTTATGATAACCCGTTCTAGCTTTTATGGCTAGGATAATTCCAACCAGTTGGTTAGCATATTAAGCCGATCGGTTTAAAGATTCCAAATCGTATGATATATTATGCTGATGTACCTGCTTATCCTAAACCGGTCGATTTATTTGGTCAAACCGCCCGGTTTTTTGTATACCTGTTAAATCCTGTTTTCTCCCAAATGGTCCTGAAAGACCATATGAGATGAGATAACTTCCTATAACGAAGTAAGAAATGGCTACATGCTCAGATTACCAAGTGGGCAGGTGCATCTAGGCGGCGAACATTTCTTTCCTCAAGTGGTCATAAGAGCTGTAGAGATAAAGACAAAAGGAAAAAGTAAGTACAGACCTAGATGACCAAGTGGGTAGGTGGGCCTAGGCGGCGAACTTTTCTTTCCTCAAGTGGTCATAAGGGCTGTAAAACGACTCAACTGCTCTCTTGCCTAGGGTTACAAGCCGAGTTGATCAATTGGGCAGGTGGGCCTAGGCGGTGAAAATTGCTTTCCTCAGAGAGATCAACTCAGTTGTGGGTCCCACTTAGGGATCGCTTGAGAGTACCTAGGACTATTCGATGGTCACAGACTAAGATGATTAGTTGGGCAGGTGGGCCTAGGCGGCGAACATTGCTTTCCTCAGAAAGATCATCAAAGCTGTAACTATATCACTTTCAGGGCATGATAGAGCTAACAGACACCTGGACCTCCCTTGATGCAGAGGTGTGCTAGATATCAGCAGGGATCTAAGATTTTGAAGACCATCGCACGGGAATTGGCAAGCTACCACTACACGTGTGCAAAAACTCCACGCTACACGCGATTATCGTGGTTTTACGCTAATGACTACAATCCGAGGGGGTTCGAGCAGAACTTGTCGATGTCTCCGCGGTTCAGTGAGGGATATATATAAAAATGTAAAAGAATCACCAGACAGGGAGAAGTGTCAGTATAGGGCTTTTTATTGAATATCCAAAAAATGTAAGAAATGAAAGAAACATTTATGGATAGAACCGTTTATGATCGTCGCCGCTCCACATGCGTGAGATGTCCTCTCCTTCGCTTGTCTGGAGGCGATAAGCCCCACTCTTTAGTACCTCTTTGATAATGAAGGGCCCTACCCAGTTGGGATTTAATTTTCCAACATTGTCTGTCCTGGCTGCGACATCAACTTTCTTTAGCACGGCATCACCAACTGCAAAATGTTTAACCCTGACGTTTCTGTCGAAGTATTTGGCCATTCTTTTTTTTACTTCCTCCTGCTTGATTATTGCTTCATCTTGAAAATCCTCAATTAAATCCAGACTGTATTTGATACCTTCATCATTATGATCTATCCACGCTTCACCTCCCTCCTTTACATATACAACTCTGGGAGTGGCCACTTCAAACTCTATGGGAATGACTGCCTCTGAACCATGAGTTAATTTGAATGGTGTGTCTCCTGTAGCTGAAGATGGAGTAGTTCGAAGAGTCCAGAGGATAGAAGGAAGTTGTTTTGCCCAATTTCCCTTCTGATTCAATACACTTTTCATCAGAAGATACTGGATTTGTTTATTCGCTGCTTCCAATTGACCATTACTCCTGGGATGATGCACCAAAGAGAATCGAAGCTCAATGTCTGTTGAATCCAAAAATTCACCTCCGAAGGAAATCGGAGGCTGCGGGCTATCGGTTACTATTCGGTTAGAGAAAATGACACCGTTAGCAGTGGTCAAGGCCAGACTTCGCCCGTCACGGCGAATTCCACTCCTGTGATGGGCTTTCCTTTGATTGAAATAAAGAGGTTACATCGGGCTGCAAGAGCAGAAAAGAAGAATCCGGCCGGTTAGACAAGTCGCAAGACATGAAACTCGAGACCGCAGGTCTAACAAGCGAGCTCCAAGATTCGAGTGTGCTTGTCTTGGGAACGTCGCCGCCCCCTATTTATAGGCTCAGGGGCTTGTCCGAATGGGCAGAGATAAAATAACTGCCTGCCCTGGTAAAGGAGAATCGGGCAGGTGGTGACGGGATACAGAAACGAGAAAAGAAAGAAGTCGCGCGGCTTGGCGGCTTGAGCTTCCGATCTATCCTGGCCGGAGACAGAAGATGCTGCGATCAAGGTGATGGTACAGCCCGGGCGGTCTCTATCATAAGACCGCGACTTGTCGTATGGACTTGAACCTTGATAATCTTCATTGTGCAACCCGGGCGGTCTCTGTCTTGAGACCGCGGCTTGCCTTCTGGACTTGAGCTTTGGTAGTCTTCATGGCGCAACCCGGGCGGTCACCGACTTGAGACCGCGGCTTGCCTTCTGGACTTGAGCCTTGGTAATCTTCAATCCTTGGAGGAGATCTGAATTCTATTAGACTGCCTGGTTTGTGTTGGCTAGTACTGAAGGACCCTGCTGAGTCTGAACCAGGCGACTTGTATCCTCAGACCGCCCGGTCTGCCAGAACTTTTACTCGGAGGCGGTCTTCTGGGTAAACATAATCCCCGCATATTTTCAGATTCCGAAGAGATATCGAAAATATTAGTTCTAGCCGGGAGACCGCGCCCGCCTTGTACTCAAGCCTATAAAATTGCCTGAGAGCTGTCCACTTTGCAAAATTCCTTTGAGATCACGGGACGCTACTCGCTGATTGCGGTCAAGATTTTGCAAACCGGCGCCTCTTTGTTTAAAATTAATTTCCTGGATTCACTCCAAACTCGTGTGGACAAGGGTGGTGACAGAAAAAAGGATGAAGAACGAAAGGAAAAGGACGCCCGGAAGAGAAAGAAGGGTCATCGATCTGAGAATACCGGGAGGACTCCTAAGGTGGAAACTTCTGCCCTTAAGAATAACACTGGTGGGGAGAAGACTGCAGAGGAGAAGGCAGAGGAGATAAAAGCCGCCGAGGAGTTGAAGGCCAGAAAAAGGGCTGCGGGGGAAGAGGCGGCGAGGGTTAAAGCCGTAGAGGAAGAGGAGGCAAAAGCTAAAGCCGCAGAGGAAGAGGCGGCGAGGGTTAAAGCCGCAGTGGAAGAGGCGGCAAAAGTTAAAGTCGTAGAGGAAGAGGCGGCGAGGGTTAAAGCCACAGAGGTCACACCAACTGAGGAGAAGACCGCAAAGAAGAAGTCGGCGGAACTCAGCGCGGACCACTCTACCCCTTCCTTTGACATGGAGTTCACTCCGTCGGAGACACCCCATATAAAGTTGAATGTCAAAGAAGAAGGGGAAGTTGTCTCCTCTAAGTCGGATGGGTTGTCCGCCTCGCCGGTGGTGATCCTTGAGGATGATTCGAGCCCTTCCAAGCAGGCCAACCCAGAATCGGAGAAGAAGAAGAGGAAAAAGGCCTATTCTGCGGCGGAGCGAGTTGCCAGGAAGCTCCAGAGATTGAAGGCCAAGAACAAAGCCTTCAAGAAACCAACAACGACCTGTCTTCAAAGCAACCCGCGTGTGAAGGAGGAGGCCGACGATCCAGCCACACCCCCTGTCAAGTCGGACGGTCTTACTCCGAATTCAACAAATTGCGTGTCGATTGGCGGCATTCTCAGGGGATTGGATGATTTCCTGAAGCAAGACATGTTACTTGACAGTCCTGCGACTTCGAGCCAAGTTATCCCCCCTGGCGAGGATGCTGATGATCTCGAAAAATCCGCGCAAAAATAAAATGACCCGGCAATCACCGGGTTGCGTTTGATGAGGATGAAGGTGGAGAGGATGCGGGTTCTGGGCAAGTCACAACTGCCCGACCCATTCGCCCCAGGTAAGCGCAACGCGGGTTACAAACCTGTCCGCTTCTTCATTCCGCATCCTCGAAAAAAGCAAAATAACTTGCTATTGAATCCGCCACTGAGCTTATTCCTATCCATGACTCAAGCCTTAGCCATTAGACAAAAGAATAGTGAAAGATTCTGGCGAGAACAATGCCTGAGAATGGATCCGGAATAGTCTAAGCGGCCTGTGCATTCAGGCAATAATCTTATAATCCTTTCATTGTGCTATTCGCCTTTGGCTGTGCTAACTGTATCTTCTATTTGTAGACAAGCCGGAAGATAGAGTAAAGTCGAGTGATCTCGTGTCAAGCCTACCCCCACTTTCTTCTCAAGTTCTAGTCCTTGCGCACAGCTTGGATTCCAGGCAGGAAGAGCTGGACAATCTTCAAAGACTTCTTGGTATTTTAAAAGAAAAGATGAAGGAGTTCGAAGGCCGGGAGGAGGCCGCTCGGACTGTACTGGAGGTCGAGAAGAAGGCGCGACTGGAGAGGGAGAAGGAGCTGGCGACTCAGCTTGAAATCGAGAAGAATGCGCGACTTGATAAAGAAAAGATGCTGGTAGATCAGATTGCCTCCATAACCGTGCGGCTTGATAGGGAAAAGAAAACGGCCCCGATGTTCGAAGAAGACTGCAAATTACCAAGAGAAATATCTTCGCTTGACCAGAGAAGTCGGCGGAAGCCGGCGTCCTGTTAATGATGAAAGGGTGAGGATATCAAACTGCCTGGCTACTTGGGAGACCTCAAATCCCCCGCCATTCAGGGCGGCCGATCCAGCTACTGATGAGTCTGCCGCGGCTCCTCCTGCTCGTACGGTTCCCGCTGTACGGGTAGAGCGGGATGCCGCACGACTTCATAGCACGCTTAATCATCTTCATTATCATTCAAGCCAGATATATAGTCTCCTTATTCAAATCGGCGACCAGGTCGTACGTCTTCACCGCGAAGATCCCTCTCCAGAGCGTCGTCAGCCGTGAATGGCTTTTAATTTTGAGAACAATATTTGTAATATTATTTGTTTTTTTCTTGGGACGGTTTGATGATTGGATCTATTGGACAATATTTTCTTTTAAAGCTTTCTGATATCCATATAATCCATGCGACTATGTTTGAATAATCTAGACCTTTGCCTTCAAATCATTAGAACATAATCCGAATTGTTATGCAGGTCGCACGACCTGTGTTAAATGCTTGAGACTTTTTTTTTCTGTTGAACTCTACTAATATGATGATGCAATCTGCTCTCCGATCGGCTTACTCTGCTTATCTGCGGCTTTTCCATTTAATTTATTTAATATACAAGGTCCAGACCGAGCGGTTACAAAGTACGTGGTTGCTGTCTGACTTGTCTATGTGCAAACCATTGAATATTCTTGCTATCTGCATTCCTCGAACTAGTGTTGATATATGACCGCGCGGTTTGATTTTATATCCACGCCATAATTTTACTATTTAGAGATCGTTGACTCTATAAGTAGTAACCATTACGGAGACTCATTCACGTTTTCAAATTGGTGCGAGCTAAGAGTAAGTCGAAGCGGTCTGAGAAGGTCCATGCGGTCCGAACTGATGCGGCCTCTGCTTTTCGATCAGCCGGTCACAAGGAATGTCGTCTAACTCAGGCCGAGTTGGACGACTTTGTTAAGGAGTATATTGTTGGAAGTAATCTAACCGCACTGCTTCCATCACGTGACGAGCGGATTAACTCCTCGTCTTCCACAAACATCTTTGTCCTTATTGACCACTTTAAATATGGCTACAGATTCCCACCTCCACTTGAGGTTATTACCATTTTTGATCACTATGGGGTTGTGCCCGGACAACTCCCGCCGAACTCCATTGCTTCCATCTACAGTTTCATCTCGTATCTGCGGTCAGAATGGGTCAAGTTCTTAATTACCCTGTTCTGAAAATTCTTTTCCGTACGGTCTATTCTGGACGGCGGAACTATCTTCAGGGGGCATATTTATTTCGGATGCCGGGGGATGAATGTCACAACCCGCATTTTCTCTGAATTTAAGGATATCAGAGTAAGAGAAAATACACTAACCCATTGGCACCAACTAGTATGTCTGAGCACAAGAAGTAACTAAAAACAACTACCTCACAGCAGCGGGGTGAACAGCTACTAAAACTCTGAACTTCAGGCTACACCACTAGCCGTTACGGCTCTGAACCTGAGGCATTCAATAAAACAAAGAACGCCTCAGCAAGGAATTACAAGTGGCAGAAAACTAGCAGAAAAACAAGCAAGGCATAAGGGGTACCAACCCAAGCCAAATTTACCGAAAGAGAGCTCTAAACAAAGAGTCAACAAGCATCAAGTGCATTAAATACCAAAAGAGGAACAACACGTTCATTTATTTAGTTTCATCAATTAAAGAGGCTGATCAGCTCAAATTATGCGGGAGCGGTTAACTACCTCCGCTACCCAAAGCCCAAAACCAGGTGGGGGTACCACTAGACCCAACCACCCAAACACGACTACCGTGCAAGGCTATAACATTTCCCCCACTGTCCCCCAAACATAACTACTGTGTAAGGCTATAGACAGTAGTTCTTATTACTTAAATTTTAATTAAACACGGGACGCTGCCCGAAAGGATAATCACTGGAAGGCCCTAAGAAATAGGGTCAAGGCAAAGTACACATCGATCAATATGAATCATAAGAGTAACTCAAATGTTAATAGACCACAACGAGTAAAAAGAAGTTCAAACAAGAGGGATTCGAGATCAGGAGCACCGAAGGGTCACTGGCAATCATCCAAGTACACCCGAGGGGACACGAGATTCAAGCACAAAAACTCAACGAAATCACATGCGTTCCGGGCGGGGTTCCAAGGGGCCGCGCCCCTGGCGGGGTCTTAGGGGCAGAGCCCCTAACGGGTTCCAAGGGGCAGCGCCCCTGGCGGTGGTCTCGAGAGAGGACAAGGGAGTTCTCGAGAGAGATCAGGGGATTTCTCGAGAGCTCAAGGGATTTCTCGAGAGAGGACAAGGGATTTCTCGAGAAGTATAGGGGTTCCAGCGGGGAAAGTTCTCGAGAAATCAAGCATTTCTCGAGAGGTCGAGGGGTTCCAGCGGGGGATTTCTCGAGAAATCAAGCATTTCTCGAGAGGTCAAAGGGTCTTCTCAAAAACTTGGCTAAAATAACTTCTCGAAAACTACCAGGACTTCTCGAGAAGGACAATCAACGGATAAATTAGGGAACGGTGGTGCCCTCCGGGAGGAAATTTCTGACACTACGGATGGGGGAAGATTAGGGTTTTCTATCTATCAAACAAGATGCTCGAAACACGAGCCCACAGTTCACCAAGCATCTATCAGGAGAAAGAAAAACCACGACTTAACCAAACAAAGAGGAGGAGGAAGCCACTTGCCTTAAACCTTGCAAACTCGAAGATCTCCGCTCCGAAAGCTATGGATCGGCTAGGGAAACACACGAGCACAGATTCCTGAAACTTTTCGGGTCGAAAGAAGGGGTTAGGTCACTACCCTAACTCCAAAAATTCCATAAAACGGGAAAAGCTTACCGCTAGAATGAAGATCTCGCCGAGAGCTTTCTAAATCTACTCTCCAAACGCGATTCCGACTACTACAGCCCTAGAAATCGCCGATCGAACGCTCCTCGAAGCTCCGCACTCGCCCTTTCGCTCGGCGGCTGATTTGATTGAGGGAGGAAGAAGATGAATAGGGGAAGAAGATTTTAGGCTTTATATAAAAACCTAATTTATTAATTAATTAATTAATTCCCCCATTCACTTAAAACCGCGAGGGAAACTAGATCACCTCAGATTTCTACGAAATTCGCACCTTAACTGAAACACGGCGCTACGAATCCAACAACGAAGTGAGAATTCAATTCCGATGGGCCAAACTCGGGCTAAAGCCTCCCGAAGCTAAAATCTTCATATCCACCCAAAATCTTTACCTTAACTCGAAACGATGTGAAATATCGCACGCTCGATCTACAAGACATACTTTAACTAAGCTAAAGATCAACACACTACTAAACGAGCTGACGTAACGCCCTTACGCCAAAATTATGTCACAGCGGGCACGTAAAATAATTAACGAAAATCAGGGGCGTTACAATGAAGGTAGTCAACCTCACGAACAAGGTGACGAGTTGGTCTGAAAGATACAAAATGTTCGAAGGCCCCCTCGGGTTGTTGCAGGTCAACCCGCAGATGAGGAGTGAGGTGGCCTTTTAGTCGGTCAAGCTCGGGGAGGCCGGGAAGGAGATCTTCAAATCTCTTGAGAATGAGAAGCTTAACGTGAATCTGATAGGAAAATTATTTTCCAAAAACTTGATAAGAAAATAATTTTACGAAATTGCTAGAGGCAAGCGCACCTATCGCGTGTAGTATATATATGATAAAAATATCATAACATAGTCGTATTAGTCCTGGGTCCCGTCGAGTATTGTTACTTCGAGAAAATGGCTATTGTTTTATCGGATTAAAAATAAGTGATGAAAGTGATAATTAAAAACAAAAACAAAAATGATAACATAACGATAATAACAAAAATGATAACAATCGCGGGCTTGGTGTGCGTTTAGCAAAAACCAAGAAAAGCGATAGAAAAGACAAAAAGGACGCACTAAATTAAAACGCACACACTCTACGAAATTGAAATGAAAGCGATAAATTGCAGGAATTAAAGAAATGCAATCCCTACCCAAATAGGTAGAGGGGAAATAAATGCGTGAGCAAGTTCTACCCAAACGGGTAGACGGGAAATAAATGCGTGAGCAAGTTCTACCCAAACGGGTAGACGGGAAATAAATGCAGTGCAAGTCCTATCCAAATGGATAGGCGGGAAATAAATGCATTGCAATAATGAAATAAAACTAAGCTATTAAACGAAATAACGAAAACAAAAACACGAATAAAAAAAAGTAATGACAACGAAAAAATGACGGAAACGAAAATGATTAAAACATAAAACAACAAAAACACGAATAATAAAAACATAAAGTGAAAATACGAAAACGAAGAAAGCATTACGAGAGAAAAACGCTCGCTTTGAAGCGATTTTAAACGCAGCCCGAATATCCCATTCTAAACTACCGTGTCAAGGAAGAAAAGAATGAAAAATTATGACGACGCATAAATTCGAATATAAGCGAGAAAACCGATTTTATGGCGACGAATAAATCTAGCTAAAGAAAGAAAAATTGCGAAAATTGAAGTGCGGAAATAAAGCTAAGTTATGAATTTGAAATACGGTGCAGAAATAAAGCTAAGTTATGAATTGAAATACGGTGCAGAATTTGAAATTGCAGAAATTGAAATTACGCTACGAATGCACGAAAAAAAACTAAATTTATTTATTGCCATAATAACGGGGTTTACAGGAAATAAAATTACAAAATAAAAAACATTTAATTACAACATTTATATTACAAAAAAGGAAATAAAATAAAACCTAATTAATTACATAAAAAAAAGAAAATACAAAATGGTGGAGGAATATTGTGGAAGATCACCCAAAAAGGGCAATCCATTAGGAGCCAAGAGGTTCCAAGAGGTTCCAAGAGAGAGAATTGATGAGGGGGTCGGCCTCTATTTATAGGCAAAATTTTGGAATTACACGCCCTCGGACACGGGCGTGTCTTAGGGCGTGACACGGCTTGGGGTGCGAATAGCCAGAACAGCTGGATCCAGGCTGGCATCTAGAAGGTTTGATCGGCGACTTTGGAAGTACACGGGCGTGTTCTAAGGAACACGGGCGTGTTCGATGTCGGCAGGCTTGAGCTTGAACTGGGCGTGACACCTGGCGTGTCCTTTGGTTTTCTGGAAGCTTTGTTGAGTCACGGCCTCGGTCACGGGCGTGACCCAATCACGGCCGTGACATTGGGCGTGACATTGACATTTGGGCTCGAATTCTGGCTGAACATCCAACACGGGCGTGACCTAGTACACGGCCTCGGTCACGGGCGTGACCGAGGGCGTGACTTGATGTTTGAGCTGAAAAAAAATGACAGAAATGAAAATTATCAGAAATTATTGAACACGCCCTGGGACACGGGCGTGTCCGAGGGCGTGACTTAATAAAATTACAGAAATTTTATAAAATGAAAATAAAACTAAGTTAAAAACAAAAAATAGCAAAAACAAACATTTTATTCATTAATTTACATATATTATTTACAAATTTAATTAAAACTATACTAAAAACTATATAGAAAAATGCGTATATTTTCTATTTATCAGAATCACTATATTCCGCTGTTCGCGGAGCTGGGAGATGTGCGTCCTGAGGATAGTAAGTTTTTCTTAACTCGTCGCTTATGACCGTGCGGATGGCCTTTTTAAACTTTCAGTTTTTGCACCCGACACCGTCGTTCCACTGAATAAACCGGTCAGCCCGGCCGACCTGGTTCTGACCCAAAGGGAGAAGCGACAGAGGAAGAGCAACCCACAGTCATCTGATGAGGAGGGCCCGGCTTCCTCAGGCGAGTTTGAGCTCCTTCGCTCTTGTAGCAATCTGCGCGACCTACGGGGCAAGCCGACAGTCCTTTGGCATAAGGATGGGGAGTGTGTGCAAGTTTCTACCGCACTCCCATACTGGGGAAGCGACAAGATTATCCGACATGCACTAGCCGCTGGAGCTGCTATGTATGGTCGGAAAACTTTGAAGAGGCTGAAGAAGGTTCCTGAAGAAGAGCTCTCTCGAGTAGCCGCACAAGCCAGTACATGTTGCTTTGCGGCTAACCACTTCATGGCCCTCTCATATAAGTGGCTAGTCTCAGCCCACATTTACTTGGAGAAGAAGTCCTCCGATCAGTCTGATGAAATCGCCCGATTGAAGGAGGTCATAGCGGTAAGTTGTTTGACGAATACTTCGGGCTTATTGTTTCCAGGCCGGGGGATCTGACTTTTATTTCTTCTTACAACATCAATACGATATGGACAACCCAGACTTCCAGGACGAGGTCTTTCCCCACGTTTCCAAGGGGATTGACGGTGCCCTAGACCGCCTGAGAGGTCGGGACGACCTGCCTGAGGGTTTTGAAGATTCAACCTTCTCGGACCTTTATCCTGGCCTAAAGGACAAGCTAGACGATGTAACCCGCCGAGCCAAAGGGAAGGACAAAGCCGAGTCCAGTAGTTCAGAGGAAGAGAGTGATGATGAAAAAGAGGTCATAGAAGAACCCGCGGTGGCTGCCGAAGAGAAAGAAGACGGCTCGGATGCAAATTCCAGCGACTCTAGTGAAACCGGGCAGTCTAGGTCCCGAAAGTCAGGCAGCTCGAGTAGCTCGAGTAGCTCGGGTAGCAGTTCTTCAAGTTCCTCATTTTTCAGCAAAGGATACTCACCTGACGTAGACATAGATGGCAGTGAAGGTTCAAATTCTCCAGCGGAAAAAAAGCTCAAACCGAACGAATAACTGTGATCGTTATTTTTTGTATTTTGTTTTTATTTTGCATAACCGGCGGCTTGGTTTTGTTAGCCGGTCGGTTACAGAATGATGTAAAGACATTTTGATTATGAATGGAAAGCTTTACCTGTTTATCTGTTCGTTTTCTGCGACTTACTTGTGATTGTTGCGTCTCCTTCTCTTTTAACCAGGTCATGCGTTTAAATAACAACCTGGCTAGTCAAAGCATTGAACTCTAGAGAATTCTAATTAGATAGCCGCTTGAACACTATAAAGCCTGTTCGGGCGGCTTGTTTCTTTGATCTAGATTAAGCGAATTCGATATATCCCGAAAAAGTATCAACCATGACATTTCGATGAGTAGTCAACGCGGTTTAAATATTTAATCGTGCGGACAGAAATTTAGGCTCTGCCTCGTCTTGTTATGAATGCCTCGAGATAACCAGAAACCGAACATAACTTTAAGCCGCCATAGAATCCTGATTATAGATTATGTGATTTGAAGGTGTCCTGTGCGATTAGATGATTCCATATATTCGAGACCAAGCCGGGCAATTACTATTCGGCTTTACATAATTGCCTCATAAGATAGGAAAGACCAAGTCATAAGACAACAATCAGCAGGTTGCGCGGTTGGTATTTAACTCGAACGACTTGAAATTTGGATTTCTGTAAGGCCCATGTGAGTATAAACATTAACTCATAAGCCAGCGCGGCCTATATACAACTCGTGCAGTTAGTAACTTGATACTTGGTAATGATTTCCATCTCAATAAGAATCACAATCACAGCCTCTTTTTAACCGAGAGGATAGAACTGATACTCATAAAATGATAGAATCACAGATCGAATGAAGAGACCAACTGGTCATGGGTATACTTTATATCCTGATACCTGTCTTATGGCATTTTATGATAACCCGTTATAAGGCTGACCGGTTTCAAGCCGCCCGATCTGATTGAACCAATAAGTTTAGAGATTTAAAACCGCCTGATACATTATGCTGTTCCGGTTTATTTTAAACTGCCCGGTTTAATAACCAGACCGTCCGATAATTATGGTACCCATTTATTTCAAACCGCCCGGTTTAAAAATCAAACCTTCCGGTCAGCGATATACCTGTAGAAATCTTGTTTTCACCTTAAATGATCCAGAAGGTCCATATGAGATGAGATAACTCCCTGTAATGCAGTAAAAAACAGCTATAGACTCAGATGACCAACTGGGCAGGTGGGCCTAGGCGGCGAACATTGCTTTCCTCAAGTGTTCATAAGAGTTGTAGAAATAAAGAAAAATATAAGTACAGACCCAGATGACCAAGTGGGCCTAGGCAGCGAACATTGCTTTCCTAAAGTGGTCATAAGAGTTGTAAGCGACTCAACTGCTCTCTTGCCTAGGGTTACAAGCCGAGTTGATCAATTGGGCAGATGGGCCTAGGCGGCGAACATTGCTTTCCTTAGAGAGATCAACTCAGTTGTGGGTCCTGTTTAGGCATCGCTTAAGAGTACCTAGGAGTATTCGATGGTCACAAACTAAGATGATCAGTTGGGCAGGTGTGGTTATGCCGCGGGGACTATACCGACATTGCTTTCCTCAGAAAGATCATCAAAGCTGTAACTATATCCCTCTCGGGGCATGACAGAGCTAACATTCACCTAGACCTCCTTTGATGTAGGGGTGTGTTAGATATCAACCGGGATCCAAGATTCCGAAGACCACCGCACGGGAATTGGAAAGCTACCACTCCACGTGTGCGAAAACTCCCCGCTACACATGATCTTCGTGGTTTTACGCTAATGACTACAATCCAAGGGGGTTCGAGCAGAATTTGGCGATGTCTCCGCGGTTCAGTGAGGGTGATATATAAAAAAGTGTAAAAAGAATCACTAGACATGGAGAAGTGTCAGTATGGGGCTTTTCATTGAAATATCAAGAAAATGCAAGAAAATAAAGAAGACATTTTAAAGATAGAACCGTTTAAGATCGTCATCGCTCCAGGTGCGTGAGATGTCTTCTCCTTTGCTTGTCTGAAGGCGATAAGCCCCGCTCTTTAGTACCTCTTTCACAATGAAAGGCCCTGCCCAGTTGGGATTCAATTTTCCAACGTTGCCTGCCCTGGATGCGGCATCAACCTTCTTTAGTACAACATCACCAACTGCAAAATGCTTCACCCTGACGTTCCTATCAAAGTATTTGGCCATTCTCCTTTTTACTTCCTCATGCCTGATTGCTGCCTCATCCTGAAGCTCTTCAATCAAATCCAAACTATATTTGATGGCCTCATCATTATCCTCTATCCATGCCTCTCCTCCCTCTTTTTGCATACACCACTCTGGGGTGACCACCTCAAACTCTATTGGAACGACTGCTTCCGAGCCATGAGATAATTTGAATGGTGTCTCCCCCGTAGACGAAGACGGAGTAGTACAAAGAGTCCAAAGGATGGAATGAAGTTGCTCTTCCCAATTTCCTCTCTGATTCAAGACTCTCTTCATTAGAAGCTATTGGATTTCCCTATTTGCTGCTTCCACCTGGCCATTAGTCCTTGGATGATGTACAGAAGAGAACCGAAGATCAATTCCAACCTGATCACAGAAGGTTGTCATCTCCGAATTGTTGAACTGCGGACCATTGTCAGTGACAATTGCTAGCGGGATTCCATGCCGACAAACTATTTCTCCCCAGATGAAGTTTTTGATGACCTGTGTTGTAGTTTTTGCCAGTGCTTTTGCCTCAATCCACTTACTGAAGTAATCAATCATCACAATGATAAAATGACGTTGGCCACTAGCCACTGGAAAGGGGCCGATGAGATCCATCCCCCAAACTGCGAAGGGCCAGGGTGCAGTTATTGATCTAAGTGATTGAGCGGGCAGATGTTGAAGAGGGGCAAACTTTTGACACTGAACGCATCGCTTGGCAAATACTTCGGCATCTTTTCTCATGGTTGGCCAAAAATACCCCTGCCTCAAGATTCTTTTCTCCAAATTCTTTGCCCCCGAATGACTACCACATTCCCCGGAATGAACCTCCTTAAGTATGGTTGGAATTTCGTCCTTGGAAACACACCGTGCTGAGGGAGAAATCAAAGTCTTCCTGTACAAGACTCCCGTTATCAAGTAATAATAAGCCGCCTTTCTTCTGAATCTCTTTTTGTCTTTGATGGAATGATGGAATTCTCCTTTTGATAAGAATAGCTCGTAAGGATCCTTCCAGGAAGGATTCTGATCGATTTGCATAAGTTCCCCTTCATCTGTTGGTGGATGAAAAAGTTCAAAGGTCACTCCCCCTGATGGAAGACCGAACATTGACAACTCATCTGCTTCTTCATTTTGTGCCCTAGGAATATGCTCAATGATAAACGATTTGAATCTTCCGATCTCCTTCTTAGCTAGCAGTAGATACTTCCTCAGAATTGGTTCTCTTGTTTCGTAATTCCCCAAAACCTGAGAAGCCATTAATAACGAATTAGTTTTAACATGTACGCGTTCTATGCCCAGCTCCTTTGCCAGCCTCAAACCAGCCAGAAGTGCCTCGTATTCTTCCTGATTTATTTGTGACTGAGAAGAAGAAGATTATTTCCTGTTCAAGCTTGATGCCATTCGGGCTAACTAAAACCACTCCGGCTCCTACAGAGTTTTTACCAGAAACCACATCCACATAAATGATCCAAGCCAAATGAGATTTTTCCACTTGTTCAGGACCGGATTCTGTTGTTTCAACCAAGAAATCTGCCAAGACCTGTGCCTTGATTGCCGTTCTGGGAATGTAGTATATTTCAAACTCGCTCAGTTCGATAGCCCATTTGGCCAGCCTCCCTGAATGATCTGGCTTTTCAAGAATACTTCTCAGAGGATGATCTGTAATTACTTGGACAGGATGAGCTTGAAAATAAGGACGAAGCCTTTGTGATGACATTGCCAAAGCCAAGGCTAGCTTTTCCAAGATCGAATATCTGGTTTCTGCATCCTTGAGAATATGGCTGACATAGTATATTGGAAACTGCCTCTTCTTTTCCTCCCGGATGAGGACATAACTCACTGCATCTGGGCCGACCCCCAAATATATGAACAATATTTCCCCTTCACGGGGGCTTTGAAGTAGCAGAGTTGAAGTTAACTTCACTTTTAACTGTTCGAAAACCCTGTTGCACTCTTCGCTCCATCCAAACTTTGATCCTCCTCGGAGAGTTTTAAAGAATGGAGCACTTTTATCTCCTGATTTGGAAATAAACCTGCTCAGCCCTGCCAACCTTCCTCCAAGTTGCTGGACCTCCTTAGTATTACGAGGAGGAGTCATATCGAGGATGGCCTTCACCTTATCCGGGTTCGGTGCAAGGTCATCCGTAGTTAGGAGGTGCCCGAGAAACTTCCCCTTGTTTTCTCCGAACACACATTTCAATGGGTTCAATTTTAATTTGAACCTCCGTAGAGTAGCGAACGTCTCTACGAGGTCTTTCAAATGTATTGAAAATGTTTTACTTTTCAGTAGGAGATCGTCAACGTAAACTTCGAGGTTCCTGCATTTTTGATGTTTAAAAACGGTATCCATCATTCTTTGATATGTTGCACCTGCATTTTTAAGGCCGAAGGGCATTACGAGATAATAGTAACACCCATCGTTCGTGATGAATGAGGTGTGCGGGATATCAGGTTTGTGCATTTTAATTTGATGGTACCCAGAGAACGCATCGAGAAAGCTCATAAAACTATACCCAACCGCGGAATCTACTAAGACATCTATCTGAGGCAGAGGGTAGCAATCTTTGGGGCATGCTTTATTAAGTTTGGTAAATTCCACGCACATGTGCCACTTCCATCCTGATTTTGTAACCATTACAACATTTGGCAACCTCCTCTCTGATGGGTACCGCCAGCTTGGTCGCCATATCCTCCGCTGACCAGGCGAAGATATCCAGGTTCTCCAAAACACAGGAGATAAGCTGCACTTTCTCCTCTTCTAACAGCTCCGCATTGATAACCAGCTTCTTATCTTCCCCCTCAGCAATGGGGACTTCTTGGGTCGCCTGGGCAGGTTCCGGGTGAGCCCCTTCTCGATCATTCTTTTCCTCAGCCGCCTTTGAAGATTCAGCAATTTCAAGAACTTCAACCGTGGCCTCGGGAAGTGGAATGTTAGTGTCCATGTTGACGGTTCGCACGTAACATTCCCGAGAAACCTTTGGATTGCTTCTGACCCGATACTACCTCCCTTCGGCAGCAAATTTAAGAGAAAGGTGGAAATTGGACACTACTGCCCTGTAGGCATTAAGAATGGGCCTACCGAAGATGGCGCGGTAGTTGCTTGGGGCATCTACGACCACGAAGTTGATCAGCTTCACAACTCCCCCTAGAGAAACCATGAGCTTTACAGAACCTTCCACCTCCTTTTTCTCTCCAGAAAAGCCATAGAGGGGCCCATCAGTCGAAAGCAGAGGCTTTCCAGTCTTCAGGGCATCAAAGGTCGGACGGAAAAGGAGATTAACTGAACTGCCCGTGTCGATCAGGATCTTATGAACAGTATAATTCTCAATAATGGCTTTGATGACCACGGCATCGTCGAATGGATTGGCGTTTGGAGGAAGATCATCTTGACCGAAAGTGACGATCGTGCTTTCAGGGGCAGAAGTTGTGGTTGCCGCCACTTCTTGCTTCATGACTCTCGCAATGCTGGATTTATGAGATGATTCAGCTCCTGCCCCACCATGAATGCAATAGATATCCCCAGGGGGCCCACATCATTGACCTCTATGCATTCAGTTGAAGGGTGAATATCTCCATAACAGCCAACGTGCTCAACGTCGGTAGACTCCCAAGTTACCTCCACTATTTCTTTCTTCTTCTCAGCTGCTGGTTCGACATTCACTTCCTTCCGCACTAGGCCTCGGAGTTTTCCATCTTCCAAGAGCCTTTCAATAAATAAGCGGAGGGTCCGACAATCTTCGGTCAGATGCCCTCCCTCCTTGTGAAGTTCTGGAAATTGCTGAATCCTCAAAGGCTGCTGACCCGATACTGCCTTCCCTCGGCAGACTACTTAAGAGCAAGGTGGAAGGTGGATACTACTGCCCTGTATGCATTAAGAATTGGCCTCCCGAAGATGGCGCAGTAGTTGCTTGGGGCATCCACCACCACGAAGTTGATCAGCTTTATTACTCCCCCAAGAGAGACCAGGAGCTTCACTGAACCCTCCACTTCTTTCTTCTCCCCAGAAAAATCATAGAGGGGCCCATCAGTGGAAAGCAGAGGCTTTCCAGTCTTCAGGGATTCAAAGGTTGGGCGGAAGAGGAGATTGACAGAGCTGTCCCTGTCAATCAAGATCTTGTGAACAGTATTATTCTCAATGATGGCTTTGATGACCACGACATCGTCGAAAGGATTGGCGTTTGGAGGAAGTTCATCCTGACCAAAGGTGAAAATGGTGCTTTCAGGGGGAGAACTTGTGGTCGCTGCCACTTCTTGTTTCAGAACTCTCGCAATACTGGATTTACGAGACGAATCTGCTCCGGCCCCTCCATGAATGCAATAAATGTCCCCCAGGGGCCCACATCATTGACTTCAATGCATTCAGCTGAAGGATGGATGTTTCCATAGCAGCCGACATCTTCAACGTCGGCGCAATCCTAGGTTACCTCCACTGTTTCTTTTTTTCTTCTCAGTGGCCGACTCAGTAGTAGACTCCTTCCGAACTAGGCCCCGAAGCTTTACTTCTCCCAGGAGCCTTTCTATCAATAAGCGGAGGGCCCGACAATTTTTGGTCAGATGCCCTCCCTCTTTATGATATTCGCAGAAAAGGTTCGGATTTCAATTTTGGACATCTGATCTCAGAGGAGCGGGTCTTCTAAAATCCGGTCTTTTTTGGAGGATTTGGACGACTTCGTCCATAGTAATGTTCAGAGGAGTAAATGACTCTTGCGAGTCATCATATTGAGTGGATAGAATGACCGGAGGTGGCTGCGCAACATATTGTGGCAGATATACTGGCATGATTTGCGGAAGAGGAACGGATGGAGAGGGTGCGATGGCCCACGTTTCGTCTTCCCGCTGTCTTATGTCAAAAAGGGCCGCCGGGCCACTTTTCCTTTTCCTTGAAGTAGAGAATCTCAGCAGAAATTCCCTTCGCACCTCAGCAAAACAACTGATCGACCTGGGGTGCAACCCATAAAACCACTCCCTCGCTTGTCCTTCGAAGGAGGTCACAAGGAGTTTGCACTTGGTTGCATCCGTTAGGGTCCTAAGAGCAATGGTCGACTCGAAGGCTTGTAGATGAACAATGGGATCAGTTTCTCCATTGAAAGCTGGAAGACGAGGCTCTCTGAAATTATTAGGGTCTGGCTCCCCCCAGACTTCGTCCACGAAGGGAGAATTTTCTTCAATATCCTCGTATAGAGGAGCAGAATAGTAAGCCGCCTGAGCTGCGGCTACTCGCGGACAAGCCGCCTAGTAGGAGGAGCGAATAGCGGCTTCTGGCGGATAGGAATGATGAGCGGCGACTTCAGGCGGGCAAGAAAGATGAGCCGCGCCTTCTTGCGGGTAGGAAAGGCGGGGCTGCATGAGAAGCCGCCCCCTGGAAATCAAGGACTCGGTACAGCATGGTGTGCGCGGCTTCCTGGTAAAAGTTTAGCCTGGCCGCAAAACCCTCTTGCAGTTGCTGGAAGTTGGCGACTTGAGGTAGCGGGTAAGGAGGAGGTGAAGAAGGGACCGGAGTAACCACCTGGTTAATCGCGGTTTGCTGTGGGACTAACCGCTCGGTTAGTAGCACCAAAGCCTGACTGATTGCGTCAAGACGCTGGTCAGTGGCTTTCTGAGCCCGCTCCGCTTCTCGTTTCGATTGTTCCAAAGCCTCCCAAAGTGAATCTTCACTGTGGTCGGAGCGGTCTCCCTGGGGAAACTGGCGGTCTGACATTATATCAAGGATTTTCACCGACAATCCGCGATCTGAAGGTCGCGTGTTTCTGTTGAATCCAAAATCGCACCTCCAAAGGAAATTGGAGGCTGCGGGCTGTCGGTTACTTTTTAGTTAGAGAGAATGAAACTGCTGGCAGCGGTCAAGGCCAAACTTCTCCCGTCATGGCAAATGCCAATCCTGTGATGGGCTTTCCTTTGATTGAAATAAAGAGATTACAGCAGGCTGCGAGAGTAGGAAAGAAGAAGCCGGCTGGTCAGGCAGGTCGCAAGACAGGAAACTCGAGACCGCAGCTCAAACAAGCGAGCTCCTAGATTTGAGTGTGCGTGTCTTGGGAACATTGCCGCCCCCTATTTATAGGCTCGAGAGCCTGCCCGAACGGGCAGGGATAATATAACCGCCTGCCCGGGTACAGGAGAATCGGGCAGGCGGTGACGGGATACAGAAAGGAGAAAAGAAAGAAGTCGCGCGGCTTGGCGGCTTGCACTTCCGATCTGTCTTGGCCGGGGACTAAAAATGTTGCGACCAAGGCGATGGTGAAACCCGGGCGGTCTCCGTCTTGAGGCCGCGGCTTGCCTTCTGGGCTTGAACCTTGGAAGTCTTCATGGCGCAACCCGGGCGGTCTAAGTCTTGAGACCGCAGCATGCCTTCTGGTCTTGAACCTTGGAAGTCTCCATGGCACAACCCGGGCGGTCTCCATCTTGAGACTGTGGCTTGCCTTCTGGACTTAGACTTTGATAGTCTTCAATCCCTGGAGGCAACATGAATTCTATCAGACCGCCTGGTTTGTGTCAGTTGGCGCTGATGGACCCTGTTGAATTTCAACCGGGCGACTTGAATCTTCAGACCGCTCGGTCTATGAGAAAGGCCACTCGAAGGCGGTCTTCTGGGTAAACAAAGCCGCCCCCTGGAAATCAAGAACTCGGGCCGGCATGCTGTGTGCGGCCTCTTGGTAGAAGTTTTGCCTGGCCGCAAAACCTTCTTGCTGCGGTTGGAAATTAGCGACTTATGGAAGCGGGTAAGGAGGAGGAGGCGGAGGGACCGGAGTCACTGCCTGGTTAACCGCTGTCTGCTGAGGGACCAACCGCTCAGTTAACAGCGCTAAAGTCTGGCTGATCGTGTCAAGACGTTGGTCAGTCGCTTTCTGAGCCCGCTCGGCTTCTCATTTCGATTGCTCCAAAGCCTCCCACAGGGAATCTTCACTGTGGTCGGAGCGGTCTCCCGAAGGGAACTGGCGGTCTGACATTGTGGCAAGGATTTCACCGACAATCCACGATCTGAAGGTCGCGTGTTTTTGTTGAATCCGAAAATGCACCTCCGAAGGAAATCGGAGGCTGCGGGCTATCGGTTACTATTCGGTTACAGAAAATAAGACCGCTGGTAGTGGTCAAGGACAGACTTCGCCCGTCATGGCGAATGCCACTCCTGTGATGGGCTTTCATTTGATTGAAATAAAGAGGTTATAGCAGGCTGCAAGAGCAGAAAAGAAGAAGCCATCCGGTTAGACTAGTCGCATGACAGGAAACTCGAGACCGCATCTCTAACAAGCGAGCTCCAGGATTCGAATGTGTGTGTCTTGGGAACGTCGCTGCCCCCTATTTATAGGCTTGGGGGCCTGCCCGAATGGGTTGGGATAAAATAACTGCCTGCCTGGGTACAGGAGAATCGGGCAGGCAATGACGGGATACAGAAAGGAGAAAAGAAGGAAGCCGCGCGGCTTGGCGGCTTGAGCTTCTGATCTATCCTGGCCGAAGACTGAAGATGATGCGATCAAGGTGATGGTACAGCCCGGGCGGTCTCTGTCATAAGACCGCGGCTTGCCTTCTGGACTTGAACCTTGATAATCTTCATAGTGCAACCCAGGCTGTCTCCGTCTTGAGACCGCGGCTTGCCTTCTGGACTTGAGCTTTGGTAATCTTCATGGCGCAACCCGGGCAGTCTCCGACTTGAGACCCCGGCTTGCTTTCTGGACTTGAGCCTTGGTAATCTTCCATCCTTGGAGGCGATCTAAATTCTATCAGACCACCCGGTTTGTGTTGGCTGGTGCTGAAGGATCCTGCTGAGTATGAACCAGGCGACTTGTATCCTCAGACCGCCCGGTCTGCGAGAACTTTTACTCGGAGGCGGTCTTCTGGGTAAACAATGCCGACCTGGTCACAGAAATTGATCATATCTGAATTATTGAACTGAGGGCCATTGTCGGTAATTGTTGCTAGCGGAACTCCATGCCGACAGACAATTTCTCTCCAGATAAAGTTTTTGATAACCTGTGTTCTAGTCTGCGCCAATGCCTTTGCCTTGATCCACTTACTGAAATAATCAATCATTACAATTATAAAGCGACGATGGCCACTAGCCATTAGAAATGGTCCGATGAGATCCATTCCCCAAACTGCAAAGGGCCAAGGCGCAGTTATTGATCTAAGTGATTGAGTGGGTAGATGTTGAAGAGGAGCAAATTTCTGACACTGAACACATCGTTTGGCAAATGCTTCGTCATCTTTTCTCATTGTTGGCCAGAAATATCCCTGCCTTAAGATTCTTTTCTCCAAGGTCTTTGCTCCAGAATGACTACCGCATTCTCCAAAGTGAACCTCCTGCAGTATGATTGGAACTTCATCTTCAGAAACACACCGTGCCAAGGGAGAAATTTATGTTTTTCTGTACAAGATTCCTGCTATTAAGCAAAAATAGGTTGCCTTTCTTCTGAATTTTCTTCTATCGTTGATGGATTGATGTAAATATCCTTTCGATAAGTATAACTCATAAGGATCCTTCCAAGAAGGATGCTGATCGATCTGCATGAGTTCCCCTTCCTCTATCGCGGATGGAAAAGTTTAGAGGCCACTCCCCCTGATGGAAGACCGAACTTTGATAATTCATCCGCTTCTTCATTCTGTGATCTGGGAATATGTTCAATGATGAATGATTTGAATCTTCCAATCTTCTCCTTTGCTAGCAGCAGATATTTCCTTAGCATTGATTCTCTCGTTTCGTAATTCCCCAAAACTTGAGAAGCCATCACTAGCGAATCAGTTTTGACATGCACATGCTCTATCCCTAGCTCCCTTGCAAGTCTCAGACCAGCCAGAAGTGCCTCATACTCTGCCTGATTATTTGTGACCGAAAAGAAGAACTTGATAGCCTGTTCAACTTTGATGCCATTTGGGCTGATTAAAACTACTCCAGCTCCCACAGAGTTTTTACCAGAAGCCCCATCCACATAAACAATCCATGCCAAGATATTTCTCTATTTGTTCAGGACTGGACTCCGCTGTATCAACCAAGAAGTCTGCCAAGACTTGCGCTTTGATTGCTGTTCTAGGAATATAGGACATTTCAAATTTGATCAGCTCGATAGCCCATTTAGCCAATCTCCCCGAATGATCTGGCTTTTCAAGAATACTCCTTAGAGGATGATCTGTAACTACTTGGATAGGATGAGCTTGAAAGTAAGGGAAAAGCCTTTGTGATGACATAACTAAAGCAGAGCTAGCTTTTCTAAGATCGAGTATCTTGTTTCCGCATCTTTAAGGATATGGCTGACATAATATATCAGAAACTGTTTCTTCTTTTCCTCACGGGCAAGGACAGAACTCACTGCATCTGGACCAACCCCTAAATATAAGAACAATATTTCCCATTCGCGGGGGCTTTGAAGTAGAGGGGTTGATGTTAACTGTATTTTCAACTGTTCGAAAGCTTAATTGCACTCTTCGCTCCATTCAAACTTAGATCCTCCTCGGAGTGTTTTAAAGAATGGAGCACTTTTATCACCGGATTTAGACATGAACCTGCTCAGCCCTGCCAACCTTCCTCCTGTTGGAACATGGTCTTCCGCATCTCCTAGGTTTGAGAATAACAAATCCTATGTGTATTTGATCTTGTGTGTTTAAGTGTGCAGGATAACAAAGTCCACATGACTCAAGGATTACATAAGAAGGTTGCCACCAAAGTTGAGCCATCAAATCCATATCTCCTACTAGCGCTGGCGGTAGTCCTAGCGCAGGCGCTAGCTGTCGTTCGATGAACTCTTAGCGGCGCTCGACGAAATGCTTATAATTGCGTTCGACAAAAATTCGATCGACGAACTCTTGGCTGTGTTCGATGAAATTTTGTTCGATGAAATGTGTTCCTAAGCGCAAATGCCGGGAGTACTTATGGAAGGAGATAGCGCCAGGAGGTATCCGATAGCGCAGGCGATAGCGAGGAGCACAGTAGGCAAGAGAGAAAAGTTTCCTCGGATTGAAGATTCTGCCACGCAGAATGTGTCCTAATATGTGATAGCGCCGGCGGTACCACTAGCGCCGGCGGTACCACTAGCACAGGCGCTAGCACTAAGTCTATAAAAAGGACCTCTTGGCTCCGTCTTCCTAACTCTCTTGAGATCCAGAATTCTAGAGCTTCGTGCCACAGCATAGAGAGGAAGTTTTAGAGAGATACTCCCACAAATCCATAAAGACTAAAGGAGATCCGTGGAGAAGATTTCAACACGCGTCATCATCGTGACGAAAGACCGCATCGACTATGATCATACTCTGCGTCTTTGTCTACTTCTCCAAGAGATCCACATAGAGGGAGTTTTACATTATTGTCTTTTTATTTCACATCTTTTCTGTAATTGTTTAGTAAATTCGCCTCGTGTTGGCGACTAGGTCTGGGTAAGACTTAGGGCAGAAATTTGTCTCGTGTTGGCGACTAGGTCTCGGGTGTAGGTCTAGGGGGTGCTCAAGGCCATATCCGGGGAAGGGTTGGCTAGAGCGGCTTAAGGCCATATCCGGGGAAGGATCGTCTAAAGCCAACCGGTTCGTGGGGATACGAGTCGGTGTAGAAAACAAAAAGAGTCTTTCTATTCACTTAGGGGGAGCATGTATTTAAGGGGAGCAGTTCTATATGCTAAAATCGAAAATTATCCTAAGTCATCACTCTTACACACACATAAGTATGTTTCTTCATGCTTATATATTAATGCTCTGATTTATCATTAATGGAATTGTTATTATCAAAAGGGGGAGTTTGTTGGAACATGGCCTTTCGCATCTCCTAGGTTTGAGAATAACAAATCCTATGTGTATTTGATCTTGTGTGTTTAAGTGTGCAGGATAACAAAGTCCACATGACTCAAGGATTACATAAGAAGGTTGCCCCCAAAGTTGAGCCATCAAATCCATATCTCCTACTAGCGCTGGCGGTATTCCTAGTGCAGGTGCTAGCTGTCGTTCGACGAACTCTTAGCGGCGCTTGACGAAATGCTTATAATTGCGTTCGACGAAAATTTGATCGACGAACTCTTGGCTGCGTTCGACGAAATTTCGTTCGACGAAATGTGTGCTTTAGCGCAAATGCAGGGAGTACTTATGGAAGGAGATAGCACCAGGCGATATCCGATAGCGCAGGCGATAGCGAGAGCATAGTAGGCAAGAGAGAAAAGTTTCCTCGGATTGAAGATTCTGCTGCGCAGAATGTGTCCTAATATGGGATAGCGCCGGCGGTGCGACTAGCGCTAAGTCTATAAAAAGGACCTATTGGCTCCGTCTTCCTAACTCTTTTGAGATCCAGAATTCCAGAGCTTCGTGCCACAGCATAGAGAGGAAGTTTCAGAGAGATACTCCCACAAATCCATAAAGGCTAAAGAAGATCCGTGGAGAAGATTTCAACACGCGTCATCATCGTGATGAAAGAACGCATCGACTACGATCATACTCTGCATCTTCGTCTACTTCTCCAAGAGATCCACATAGAGGGAGTTTTACATTATTGTCTTTTTATTTCACATCCTTTCTGTAATCGTTTAGTAAATTCGCCTCGTGTTGGCTACTAGGTCTGGGTAGGACTTAGGGAAGAAATTTGCCTCGTGTTGGCGACTAGGTCTCGGGTGTAGGTCTAGGGGGTGCTCGAGGCCATATCCGGGGAAGGGTTGGCTAGAGCGGCTTGAGGCCGTATCCGGGGAAGGATCGGCTAAAGCCAACCGGTTCGTGGGGATACGAGTCAGTATAGAAAACAAAAAGAGTCTTTCTATTCGCTTTGATTTCTAGTGTCAATAAGAGATCAAGTTTTGTAATCATGCTTCTGAAGTTAATAAAATCATGTCTTTACTTTTACTTCTCTTGATTTGTCTTGATCTTCTCTAGTTTAATAATCAAAGGTTTTTCAAAGTTATTCAAAATATAATATAAGTTTTTAAAACCCTTATTCACCCCCCTCTAAGGGCGCCTACCGATCCAACACCTCCAAGTTGTTGGACCTCTTTCGGATTACGAGGAGGGGTTATGTCTTGGATATCCTTCACCCTATTTGGGTTCGGTGCAAGGCCATCAGGAGTGAGGAGATTGCCCAAGAAATTTCCCATTATTCGCTCCAAACACGCATTTCAATGGATTCAATTTTAATTTGAACTTCCGTAGAATAGCGAACGTCACTACGAGGTCTTTCAAATGTATTGAAAAAGTTTTACTTCTGAGGAGGAGATCATCGACGTAGACTGTAACGCCCCAAGTTTTCATTTATAATTATTCTAAGCGGGGATACGAAATGATAATGTCTTAACTATGAAATCATCATTGCGTAGTGTTTATGCGAGAGGGCGTTACTGTTTCGTGTGAATCGCCGTCCGTTGAGTTTGATGCTAGCTTATTACGTATACATGCGTATAGGCAATTTTTATCATTTATAAAGAAATATATACATATATATACATATATATATATATATACATATATACATATATATATGCATATATATGCATATAGACATATATGGATATTTAGAGATTCGAGCAGAGCTTCAATTCCACTCCCCTTCCCGTGCTTTTCTTTCGCCGTCTTGGAGTGGTAGGGTTCCGTCGGGCGGGAGTCGCAAGGCGCCGGAGCCGTCGGTGAATGAAGGTTTGAGATCGTCGGGGGCTTGTTTCATCGTCGGAGCGGGGTTGCGGGGAGTTCTCGTCGGAGTCGGCGGCGGTGGTGAGGTCTTTCCGTCGTGGTTTCGCTTCGTCGTGTGGTGTCGTTCCCGATCCAGGCAAGAAAACCGCCCCTCCTTCTTCCCCCTTCATTTTTTTTCTTTTTTGTTGAGATGGCTTATGATTCGTCATTCTTGCGCTGCTATTCATGGCTTTCTTATTAAATTATTTCCCCTTTTTATGCTAGCAGCTGTTGTTGATTTTGTGGGGAGTATGGGTGAACTTCCTTGGCTTTATGTTAGCTGTTATATGTTTAACTTGGGGCTTAATTTTTTTGTCTAATTGGAGGAGGGGGCTGTTGTTATAAAATCTGCTATTATAAAACCTAATTGTGGGCTGCTTATATGAATTTAATCTGGGCTGCTTCTTTTACCTGCTAAATGGGGGGAAGGCTGTTGCTATGCTTAAATCCAATTGGAATTTTAATTAGGGGCTGCTTATATAAATTCATTTGGGGCCGCTCTACCTTCTTTCTTTGTTAATTGGGGGCTGCTCCTTGTTATTAGGGGTTGCGGTTTTGATGCTCTAAATGGGGGGCTGTTCCTTGAGTTTTGTCTAATTGGGGCTGCTGTATATAGATTCCCGAGTTGGGGGCTGCTTATATATATTCTAATTAGGATTATTTAGGGGTGGTCTTACAGCTCCATTTCTTAATTTCGTTGGGCTGTTTCTTACGTTTGTTATTGGGGGCTGCCTTTCGTGCTACTTTGTTGGGGGGCTGCTCCTTATCCTTGTTAATATAGGGGTTGCTATTATGAAATAAATTTGGGGGTTGTTGCTTATCAGTTAATTTGAGGAGGTTGCCTTATAAAGCTTTGTTTGGGGTGGCGGCAGTTGGATCCTTTGGATATAGTTTCTTTAGGGCTCATATCCTTATATATATAAGTGTGTGTGTGTTGATAGCAAATCTTGGACCTCTCTTGCTATTGAACCATGGGCTCCTACTTTTGGTGGGGCTGTTTGTTGGGTTCATTTTGGGCCCTTCTGATTATGTCTCGGCTAAATCTTGTGCTTCCATACTCTGCCCTTGTTATTCTCTGCACTTGTCATTGTTGGAAATTTGATTGGGGACCTGGATAGGTATTCATTCCAATAATTAGAAGAAAGATAGTTTGCCAGATCCTAGTTAAACAAAGGACTAATTCTGATGACTAAAGTTTAGATAGCTCTGTTTCTATATATTATGGCCTGGCTCGGCTCTAGTTGGTTTTAATTCTGGAGATATATTAATACACTTGTTAGAAGGTGCGGTTGGTTTTGCGGCTAAGTTTCATGGAGCCTTGTTTGCAAATCCTTATCAGTGTGAGGAACCAAATCTTAATTCCCCGGGAATTTCGTTTCTAATTCCTGGCGAGTCGGGGGAATTAGAGGCCAAGCTCCCTGGGAATTTCCCTTGCTAGTTCTCGACGACTTTGCGAGGATAGCAAATTGTTAAATTTGCAGGATAAGTGGACGGAATTTGGTTTTGGGTTTTTACTTGTTCCAGTGACAGGCAGCTTTGTACCCATAGTAACAGAAAGTATCGAATGCTATTATTTAATTTTTAAGCCTTTTCCATCAATAGCTGAGCTAGCTTTTCATCTTTTCCGATAATTGTCCAGTGAACTACAGTACAACTGGTAACATCTATGGTATTTAAATTCTCTTTATACTTTAAAAGCATTTCCACCATTTTAAAGTCACCTATTATAACTGCCTCATGGGTTGGTGTTTGCCCAGTTACATCTTGTACATCTATTTCCGCCCAATAGATCCAAGAGTTTCGGCTTCTTCAGTTTGGTGTAAGTTTGTTGGCTGCCTCTTATGCGCTTATCTCTATTTGGGGGCTGCTGTTTATTTATCCTATTTGGGGCTGCCTTATAGCATTTGGTTTGGGTCTGCTTTATAAAAATTTATTATGTTGGGGGATGACTTATAGAATCCTGTTCGGGGGGGCTGCTTTATAAAAGGTATTTATCAGTTGGGATTTTTAAACCTTTATATGGGGGGCTGCTATGTTCATATGGTCTTTCTTATAGGAGTTAGTATGATATTATATTAACCGTTGGGTCATGTTCAGGTGTTTGGCCTTCGTGTTATGTTTTTCTTCATCTTGTTCCGACCCCAGACCTGGCATGGTGTCGGCTTTCTGAAGTCTTCGACTTTGTCGTAAGTTGAATGTCATTGTATTGATTTATTGCTGAACCTGGTGCTGACTAATCCTCTCGTCTTGAGTTGTGATTACAACTATCTGAAATCCTGTTCACCCGTCGGGCAGTCCTCTGTTTGCTATGTTGGATATATGAGTTAAGTATGCTTTGTTGTCTGATCCTCCGGGATAGTTTTGGTGAGTGGTTCTTGATCTCTATGATCTTCGTTGTCTAATGTCCTGAGTGTTCTCGGGTTACGCCCAGTGTCTTGATTGAAATGAAATTTAATTGTTTAGAACCTTTGTCTTAAGCCTTGTGTGGTGGGTTTTGGTTTTTAGTGGCAGTGGATAAAGGACCACCACCCGGTATTGGCTGTTTGGGTGGCAGTGGATAGAGTACCACCACCCGGTTTTGGTTTTGGGGTGGCAGTGGATAAAGGACCACCACCTGGTTTTGGGCTGCGGGCGTTAGTGGAAGATACCACCGTCGCAGTGCCTTCTTTTGGGGGACGCTTTTCCCTCGAGCTGATCAGTCTCAAGTTCTTATAAACATATATGCTTATATATGTGTATTATGATATTATATATATGACCATCACCTCTGAGCCGCAATGGAGGACACGTGTGGGCTTTGATTGTTTTGGCTAATACCTTCTGGTGCAGGCTTTTCCCCTTACCGAGTGCACTCGTTTGAGCTGGCTCGAGTTGTTGTAAGATTATTGATGTTTATCTGCTTAGTTTCCTTTCTGCACTCTTTTACTTCTGATGCTGCTAATCTTGGTTATCTTGCACCCTTTGGGCTGAGGCATTCTTTTCTTATGAATGTCTCAGGTTCAGGTCTTTAGCTGCCGCAGGAGTTAGAGCGGCGTTGTTCGGGTCTCCTGTCGAGGCCCTTCCTCTCTTCTGGGTAAGAGGTAGTTTCTTTTTTGTTGTTTTCCTTCTTTCCTGCGGGTTTGTGTCAGTTGTTAGCTCGCGTATGGCTTCTATCTTTAGATTACTTGCTAGTAGTTTTGTTGTTACTTTTGGGTTGTTTACCTACTTGCTCTCTGGGAACCTTTTTGCTAGGATGCATTAGTTACTTTATCGGTATAAAAATGTTATTCTTGCATATCATGATTTTAAATAAATTCCACATACTTTGAAGATCGTAGAAAAATCTTTTCCTACTATACTAAATATAGATATATGCATATCATTTCTGGGATGTTGACCTTCATGCTCATGTAGGCTAAAATGAACCTATTTTCCGCTGCGTAGGTATAGTTTTCCACTGGTGGACTAGATGATCCACCAGACCGAGGGACACGGTCTTAAGCAAAAATGTAAAATTCTCTTTTTAATCCAAGTACTTATATGTCTTTTATAAAATAATTGTAAGGAGTGTTTGCCTGAGCGTCGGTAGTTGTCCCGTGCTAAACGTGGCATCATAGCGTGTATTTTCCCCTTGCTCTGATAATATTTGTTAAATTCATGGGAAAATGCGGGTTGTGACAGTTGGTATCAGAGGGAGGTTAGCCGGGTTGCTGTGATAGTCTGGTTGCCCGGTTAACCGCCTGGTGAGAATCATCATTCATCGCATACACACACTGAAGGGTCATCATTCTGTATTGGCTGAAGCATGAACACTACACTCATAGCATGATAAGAAGTATACAGGGCATATTATGTAGTATGAGATCCATAATATGTGTTTGTATATGGATCCTCATAGGTGACAACATATTACTGTTATGTAGTATGGGATGCATAACGTAGGTCGCATGCGTGTCCATTAGATTTTCTTTTTCGTTGCATGCGATAATATGTAGTATGAGATGCATAAGATCGCATGTGTACGCCGCTTATAGCATGCATTAAGGCTTTTTTTTAGATTGCATAGCACAGTATATACATCATAACATAGCATTAGCACACGTGCCAAGCTAAAGACATACATGATGACGCTCGTACACACATGATTTAGAATAAAATTTGGCATTCATGCATTATATTATATGCACACAATTTGATAGGATGATGGTGTATCATCCTAAGTTTAGCATAACATCATTTCATAAATTCCCAGAGCAAGGTAACAGCAAGAGCAAGTATCTACTCTTTCCTATCCTGTATTGAGTTAGGAAATCCTAGTTCCTAGTTGTTGTGTCTTAAGCTAGGTGTTTTGACGTGTTCGTTCGTAATTGCAGTCGATGACCCCAGAGCGTCGTGCGTTGGAGTCGGCCCTCCAGTCATAGGGCGAGTCTTTGGGTGCGCGCAGTAATGTAGTAATTGAGGAGTTGCGTCAGAGTATCGAGGCGTTGTTGAGGCAATGGATGTGAAACAAGTGCAGTTTTTCTGCCCAGGTGATTTCAGGTTAGATTCTAATCTAACTCTTAGCTTTCAGCGTTTGTACTAGATTGTTTTCACTCGATTAGTTGCGTATCAAATTTTATAGGAGAATTTAAGGTAAAGAACCGTTAGGCGCGCGTCCTTCTCAATTCGGGTGCTACCCACTTGTTCGTGGCTAGGACTTTTATAGAGCATCGTAGTTTGACCCTCGTTTCAATTGGCGATCCGTTTAATGTTAAGTTCCCCTCTGGTGGCTCCGTGGTGTCGAATTAGGGTATCTATGGTTGTCCTACCCTCTTAGGTGGGTTCTTAGCTTTGCTAATCTATAGGTGCTAGACCTGGAGTTTTCGTTGTCATTTTGGGTTTGGGATGGTTGTCCAGGTTTGATGTTGTTATCCAACGCAAGGTAATGCGTTTGGTCTTTAAGCTGGACATCGGTCAACCCTCGAGTGTGTTTGGCTTTTCGCGCTATGTTTTACCCGATTATTTCCGCGGTGTGTGCCAAGAGCCTTTAGTTTTCAATGGTGTTGCTTACCTTGTTTCAATGTTAGAAACCGGTAGTACTTTGTGGTGTATCGAGGATTTATTTACCTGTGGTGCGAGATCTCGCTGATGTCTTCGCTGTTAGTCTCCCTGGTTTTCTACCTGTGAAAGTTGAGGAGTTTGTTTCTGACCTTGAGCTGGGTACTTGTCCTATTGCTAAGGCACCGTACCCTTTGGCCCCGCGTGTGTGGCGAGAGTTGTGCACTCAGATAGAAGAGTGGTTGCAGTGCGATTTTTTCTGGCCTAGTTCCTCGCCCTGGGGTGCTCTCGTCTTGTTCGTAAAGAAGAAAGTTAGTTCGTTGTTTTCTAAGGCTGATCTTCGTTTAGGCTTCCTTTAGTTTGGGATCCGCAAGTCAGATTATTCTAAGCGGGGATACGAAATGATAATGTCTTAACGATGAAATCATCGTTGCGTAGTGTTTATGCGAGAGGGCGTTACTATTTCGTGTGAGTCATCGTCCGTTGAGTTTGATGCTAGCTTATTACGTATACGTGCGTATAGGCAATTTTTATCATTTATAAAGAAATATATACATATATATATACATATATATACATATATATATATATATGCATATATATATGCATATAGAAATATATGGATATTTAGAGATTCGAGCAGAGATTCAATTCCACTCACCTTCCCGTGCTTTTCTTTCTCCGTCTTGGAGTGGTAGGCTTCCGTCGGGCGGGAGTCGCAAGGCGCCGGAGCCGTCAGTGAAGGAAGGTTTGAGATCGTCGGGGGCTTGTTTCGTCGCCGGAGCGGGGTTGCGGGGAGTTCTCGTCGGAGTCGGCGGCGGTGGTGAGGTATTTCCGTCGTGGTTTCGCTTCGTCGTGTGGTGTCGTTCCCGATCCAGGTAAGAAAATCGCCCCTCCTTCTTCCCCCTTCGTTTTTTTTTTCTTTTTTGTTGAGATGGCTTATGATTCGTCATTCTTGCGCTGTTATTCATGGCTTTCTTGTTAAAATTTTTCCCTTGTTTATGCTAGCAGCTGTTGTTGATTTTGTGGGGAGTATGGGTGAACTTCCTTGGCTTTATGTTAGCTGTTATATGTTTAACTTGGGGCTTAATTTTTTTTGTCTAATTGGAGGAGGGGCTGTTGTTATAAAATCTGCTATTATAAAACCTAATTGGGGGCTTCTTATATGAATTTATTTTGGGCTGCTTCTTTTACCTGCTAAATGGGGGGAAGGCTGCTGCTATGCTTAAATCCAGTTGGAATTTTAATTAGGGGCTGCTTATATAAATTCATTTGGGGCCACTCTACCTTCTTTCTTTGTTAATTGGGGGCTGCTCCTTGTTATTAGGGGCTGCGGTTTTGATGCTCTAAATGGGGGGATGTTCCTTGAGTTTTGTCTAATTGGGGTTCTTGTATATAGATTCCCGAGTTGGGGGCTACTTATATATATATTCTAATTAGGATTATTTAGGGGTGGTGTTATAGCTCCATTTCTGAATTTCGTTGGGCTATTTCTTACGTTTGTTATTGGGGGGCTGCCTTTCATTCTACTTTGTTGGGGGGCTGCTCCTTATCTTTGTTAATATAGGGGTTGCTATTACGAAATAAATTTGGGGGTTGTTGCTTTTCAGTTAATTTGAGTAGGCTGCCTTATAAAGCTTTGTTTGGGGTGGCGGCAGTTGGATCCTTTGGATATAATTTCTTTAGGGCTCATATCTTTATATATATAAGTGTGTGTGTGTTGATAGCAAATCTTGGACCTCTCTTGCTATTGAACCATGGGCTCCTAATTTTGGTGGGGCTGTGAGAGGACCCAGCGCAACCAACTGCACCAAAAGATCGGTCTGTTGGTCAAAGGCGCAACTGCTCTTTGTATCAACTTGGCCCTCGGGCGGATCTACGGGGCAGCCAGTTAGGCCCACAGGAATCACATCCTGCTTCGAATAGCGCAGCACGCCGGGGGAAATTCTGGCAGCACCAACAATCCCCCCCCCCCCCCCCCCCCCCAGAAATGACCCCGGGGTTTCGAACCCGCGACCCCCTCTGATACCAATTGAGAGGACCCAGCGCAACCAACTGCACCAAAAGACCGGTATGTTGGTCAAAGGCGCAACTGCTCTTTGTATCAACTTGGCCCTCGGGCGGATCCACGGGGCAGCCAGAGGCCCCTCAGGAATCACATCCTGCTTCGAATAGCGCAGCACGCTGGGGGCAATTCTGGCAGCACCAACAGGCAGTTTGCTGGGTTCATTTTGGGCCCTTCTGATTATGTCTCGGCTAAATCTTGTGCTGCCATACTCTGCCATAGTTCTTCTCTGCACTTGTCGTTGTTGGAAATTTGATCGGGGACCCGGATAGGTATTCATTCCAATAATTAAAAGACGGATAGTTTGCCGGATCCTAGTTAAACAAAGGACTAATTCTGATCGACTAAAGTTTAGATAGCTCTGTTTCTACATATTATGGCCTGGCTCGGCTCTAGTTGGTTTTAATTCTGGATATATATTAATACACTTGTTAGAAGGTGCGGTTGGTTTTGCGGCTAAGTTTCATGGAGCCTTGTTTGCAAATCCTTATCGGTGTGAGGAACCAAATCTTAATTCCCTGGGAATTTCATTTCTAATTCCTGGCGAGTCGAGGGAATTAGAGGCCAAGCTCCCTGGGAATTTCCCTTGCAAGTTCTTGACGACTTTGCGAGGATAGCAAATTGTTAAATTTGAAGGATAAGTGGACGAAATTCGGTTTTGGGTTTTTACTTGTTCCAGTGACCGGCAGCTTTGTACTCATAGTAACAGAAAGTATCGAATGCTATTATTTAATTTTTAAGCCTTTTCCATCAATAGCTGAGCTAGCTTTTCATCTTTTCTGATAATTGTCCAGTGAACTACTGTGCAGCTGGTAACATCTATGGTATTTAAATTCTCTTTATACTTTAAAAGCATTTCCACCATTTTAAAGTCACCTATTATAACTGCCTCATGGGTTGGTGTTTTCCCAATTACATCTTGTACATCTACCTCCGCCCCAATAGATCCAAGAGTTTCGGCTTCTTCAGTTTGGTGTAAGTTTGTTGGCTGCCTCTTATGTGCTTATCTCTATTTGGGGGCTGCTGTTTATTTATCCTATTTGGGGCTGCCTTATAGCATTTGGTTTGGGGCTGCTTTATAATAATTTATTATGTTGGGGGCTGACTTATAGAATCCTGTTCGGGGGGCTGCTTTATAAAAGGTATTTATTAGTTGGGAGTTTTAAACCTTTATATGGGGGGCTGTTATATTCATATGGTCTTTCTTATAGGAGTTTGGATGATATTATATTAACCGTTGGGTCTTGTTCAGGTGTTTGGCCTTTGTGTTATGTTTTTCTTCGTCTTGTTCTGACCCCAGACCTGGCATGGTGTCGGCTTTCTGAAGTCTTCGACCATGTCGTAAGTTGAATGTCGTTGTATTGATTTATTGTTGAACCTGGTGCTGACTAATCCTCTCGTCTTGAGTTGTGATTACAAATATCTGAAATCCTGTTCCCCCGCCGGGCACTCCTCTGTTTGCTATGTTGGATATATGAGCTAAGTATGCTTTGTTGTCTGATCCTCCGAGATAATTTTGGTGAGTGGTTCTTGATCTCTATGATCTTCGTTGTCTAATGTCCTGAGTGTTCTTGGGTTTTGTTTTTTGGGTGGCAGTGGATAAAGGACCACCACCCGGTATTGGCTGTTTGGGTGGCAGTGGATAGAGTACCACCACCCGGTTTTGGTTTTTAAGTGGCAGTGGATAAAGGACCACCACCCGGTTTTGGGCTGCGGGCGTTAGTGGAAGATACCACCGTCGCAGTGCCTTCTTTTGGGGCACGCTTTTCCCTCGAGCTGATCAGTCTCAAGTTCTTATAAACATATATGCTTATATATGTGTATTATGATATTATATATTTGACCATCACCTCTGAGCCGCAATGGCGGACACGTGGTGGGCTTTGATTGTTTTGGCTAATACCTTATGGTGCAGGCTTTTCCCCTTACCGAGTGCACTCGTTTGAGCTGGCTCGAGTTGTTGTAAGATTATTGATGTTTATCTGCTTAGTTTCCTTTCTGCAGTCTTTTACTTCTGATGTTGCTAATCTTGGTTTTCTTGCACCCTTTGGGCTGAGGCATTCTTTTATTATGAATGTCTCAGGTTCAGGTCTTTAGCTGTTGCAGGAGTTAGAGCGGCGTTGTTCGGGTCTCCTGTCGAGGCCCTTCCTCTCTTCTAGGTAAGAGGCAGTTTCTTTTTTGTTGTTTTCCTTCTTTCCTGCGGGTTCGTGTCAGTTGTTGGCGCCTGTATGGCTTCTATCTTTAGATTACTTGCTAGTAGTTTTGCTGTTACTTTTGGGTTGTTTACCTACTTGCTCTCTGAGAATCTTTTTGCTAGGATGCATTAGTTACTTTATCGGTATAAAAATGTCATTCTTGCAAATCATGATTTTAAATAAATGCCACATACTTTGAAGATCGTAGAAAAATCTTTTCCTACTATACTAAACATAGATATATGCATATCATTTCTGGGATGTTGACCTTCATGCTAATGTAGGCTAAAATGAACCTATTTTCTGCTGCGTAGGTATAGTTTTCCACTGGTGGACTAGATGATCCACCGGACCGAGGGACACGGTCTTAAGCAAAAATGTAAAATTCTCTTTTTAATCCAAGTACTTATATGTCTTTTATAAAATAATCGTAAGGAGTGTTTGCCTGAGCATCGGTAGTTGTCCCCTGCTTGACGTGGCATCATAGCGCATATTTTCCCCTTGCTCTGATAATATTTGTTAAATTCGTGGGAAAATGCGGGTTGTGACATAGACTTCAAGATTTCTGCCTTTCTGATGCTTGAAAACCGTATCCATCATTCTCTGATACGTCGCACCCTCATTTTTAAGGACGAAAGGCATTACAAGGTAACAGTAACACCCATTGTTTGTGATGAAAGAAGTGTGCGGGATGTTGGGTTTGTGCATTTTAATTTGATGGTACCTAGAAAATGCATCTAGAAAGCTCATGAAATTATACCCAACCGTGGAGTCTACTAAAACATCTATCCGAGGCAAAAGGTAGCAATCTTTGGGGCACGCTTTATTAAGTTTTGTAAAGTCTACGCACATACGCCACTACCCACCGGATTTTTTCACCATTACAATGTTAGACATCCAAGTGGGGTATTGAATTTCAGGAATAAAATTTGCTTTCAGAAGCTTGGCAATCTCCTCTCTAATAGGCACCGCCAGCTTGGTTGCCACCTCCCTTTTCTTCTGCTGGGATGGTTTGAACTCGGCAGATATGTTGAGATGATGGCAAGCCATGTCCGGATGCACTCCGGGCATATCCTCCGCTGACCAGGCGAAGATATCCAAGTTCTCCAGAAGACAGGAGATCAGTTGAATTTTCTCCTCTTCTGGCAGCTCTGCAATGATGATCAACTTCTATTCCTCCCCTTCAGCAATGGGGACTTCTTGGGTTGCCTGGGCAGGTTTCGGGTGAGACCCTTCTCGATCCTTCCTTCCCTCTGCAGGTTTCGAAGGCTCAGCAATTACAAGAACTTCAACTGGAGACTCGGGAAGCGGAATGTTTGTGATCATATTAATAGTTCGTACATAACATTCCCGAGACACTTTTGGATTGCTCCGGATTTGGTACTGCCTTCCCTCGGCAGCAAATTTGAGGGCTAGGTGGAAGGTGGACACCACTGCTCTGTAGGCATTGAGAACGGGCCTTCCGAAGATGGCACAATAGTTACTTGGGGCATCTACCACCACGAAGTTGATCAATTTTACTACCCCCCCCCCAAGGAAACCAGAAGCTTTACGGAGCCTTCTACTTCTTTTTTCTCTCCGGAGAAGCCGTAGAGGGGCCCTTCGGTGGAAATCAGAGGCTTTCCAGTCTTCAGGGCATCGAAGGTTGAACGAAAGAGAAGATTGATTGAGCTGCCCGTGTTAATCAGAATTTTGTGAACTGTGTAATTTTGAATGATAGCCTTGATGACCACGGCGTCGTCGAATAGATTGGCATTCAGAGGAAGATCCTCTTGACCGAAGGTGACAATTGAGCTTTCAGGAGCGGAAGTTGTAGTTGCCACCACTTCTTTCTTTAAAACTCTCGCCATACTTGACTTACGGGAGGATTCAACTCCATCTCCTCCATGAATGCAGTATATGTCCCCCAGGGGGCCCACATCATTTACTTCTATACATTCTGTTGAGGGATGAATATCCCCAGAACAGTCGGCGTCTTCTATGTCGCCACATTCCCAGGTCACCTCGACTGCTTCTTTCTTTTTCTCGATTACCTGCTCAGCGGTCGCCTCATTTTGGATTAGGCCCCGGAGCTTCCCTTCCCCCAAAAGCCTTTCTACTAGTAAGCGGAGGGTCCGGAAGTTCTCAGTCAGATGCCCTCCCTCTCAATGATATTCGCAGAAGAGGTTCGGATTTCAGTTACGAATATTCGACCATAGAGGAACAGGCTTCTTGAAATCCGGCCTCTCTATGATATGCGCAGTATATTGTGGCGGATATACTGACATTATTTATGGAATGGCCATGGATGGAGCGGGTGCGATGGCCAACGACGGATTCTGATCTTGAAACCGTTGATGGCCGATGAAGGGTTGTTTATGCTTGTAGTTCCTTCCCCTCTGGGAGCGGGGCTCGAAATGATGTTGATTTGCTTGCGGATGAGTGAAGGATGAATTGGGTTGGTCCTTGTCGCTAACCAACTTTGCGACGTACCCGGGGTTACTCTTTTCGCCCCTTATGAACATATTAGCTAAACTTATTATCTCCTGATAAGTCTTTGGTTCTCTAATATTTGCTTCAAACTTCAAGGGGCCTTCTCTCAGGCCATGAATCTGGGCTACCCGGTATAATTCTGGGTCCACATTTTGGATCTCCATGATTTCTTTTTGGAATCGATCCACGAAACGGGCCCACGTCTCGTCTTCTTGTTGCCTGATTTCAAAAAGAGCCGCCAGGCCACTTTTTTTCTTCTTAGAAGTGGAGAACCTGAGCAGAAACTCCCCGCGTAGCTCAGCGATGCAGCTAATTGATCTGGGATGCAACCCGTAGAACCACTCCCTTGCTTGTCCATCAAAGAATGTCACAAGGAGCTTGCATTTAGTTGCATCTGTAAGGGTTCTCAAAGCGATGGCTGACTCAAAGGCCTGGAGATGGATAGTAGGATCAGCTTCTCCATTGTATGCCGGCATGCGCAGCTCCCTGAAATTGTTTGGGGCTGGCTACCCTCGGAATTCGTCCACGAAGGGAGATGTTTCTTCAGTATCCTCATATAGAAGAGGGACAGAGTAGTAAGCCGCCTGGGCTGCGGCTACTCGCGGACAAGCCGCCTGGTAGAAAGAGCGGGCCTCGGCTTCTGGCGGGTAGGAAAGGTGGGCTGCGTGAGAAGCCACCCACTGAAAGTCTAGAACTCGGGCCGGCATGCTTTGCACGGCCTCTTGATAGAAGTTTTGTTGGGCTGCAAAACCTTCTTATAGAGGTGGGAAATTGGCGTCTTGTGCTACCGGGCACGGAGGAGGAGGAGGGACCGGAGTCACCGCATGGTTAACCGCGACCTGCTGAGGGACTAGCTGCTCGGTTAACAATGTTAAGGCCTGACTGATCGCTTCTAGACGCTGATTAGTTGCATTTTGAGCCCGCTCGTCTTCTCTCTTTGCCCTGCTCCATGGCCTCCCATAGGGAATCTTCACTATGGTCGAAGCGGTCTCCTAGAGGGAACTGGCGGTCTGACATCATTGTCAAAGATTTTACTGACAGTCCGCGATCTGAAGGTCGCGTGTTTCTGTTGAATCGGAGAATGCACCTCTGAAGGAAAATGGAGGTTGCGGGCTATCGGTTAATATTTGATTAGAGAAAATTAGACCGCTAGCAGTGGTCGAGGCCAGACTTCGCCCGTCACGGCAAATGCCACTCCTGTGACGAGCTTTCTTTTGATTTAAATTTCGCATTACCGCTGCAACCCGCTATATATCGACAACTAAATGAACTGGAATGGGTAAAACTTGTGCTCCAATAAATGTAGTGCTCCGAGCTCATTCCAAAAAGGTGTTGTGGGGTAAAATCAGACAACCACATCAAAAGTTGTTGCAGTTTAAAGTTTGAGTGTCATTTGGAGCTAAATCTCACATTTTCACTACAACACGCATTAAAAATTCTATCCTTTTGAAGTGTATATCGACCTCTAAACGAGCTGGAATGGGTTTAATTGTTCTCCATTGGATTTAGGGCTCCGATCTCTTTCCGAAAAGGTATTGTGGGCAAAAATCAGACAACCGGAAAGGTGTTGTCTTATTCTCGAATGAGTAAATCTTATTCTCAGTTGGATGGAGAATACGAGTTCTTTCCGAAAAAGTGTTGTGCGCAAAAAGCGAACAATAGAATCAAAAGTTATGGCAATTTGAAGTTTAGGTGTAATTTGGAGCTAAATCCCGCATTACCACTGGAACCCAGTGCATATCCAACAATAAACAAACTTGAATGGTTATATCCTACTCTCCATTGGTTGTGGGGCTCTGAGCACATTCTAAAAGGTATTGTGGGCAAAATTTGTGAAACTGTATCAAGAGTTCTGTCTGTTTGAAGTTGATGTGTCATTTGGAGCTAAATCCCACATTACCAATGCAACCCACTGTATATCAACCACTAAATGAACTGGAATGGGTTAAACTTGTTGTCCATTGGATGTAGGGCACCAATCTCATTCCTAAAAGGTGTTGTGGGTAAAAATCAGACAACCGGATCAAAGTTATGGATATTTGAAGTTTAGGTGTCAATTGTATCAAAATCCCTCATTTCCACTACAATCCACTATCTCTCGACCACTAAATTAACTCGATCAAGTAAATCCTATTCTCCATAGGATGTATGGCTCTGAGCTCATTCCGAAAAGGTGTTTTGGGCATAATTCGGACAAATGGATCAAAAGTTATAGCTGTTTGAAGTTTATGTGTCAGTTAGAGCTAAATCCCACATTACCACTGCAACTCAATGTATATCGACTACTAAATGAACTAGATTGGTTAAAACATGCTCTCCATTGAATGTATGGCTCATATCTCATTTCGTATAGGTTTTGTGGGCAAAAATTAGACAACCTGATCTAAAGTTATAGTTGTTTCTAGTTTAAGTGTCATTTGGAGCTAAATTTCTCATTTCCAGTGCAACCCGCTATATATCGACAACTAAATGAACTGTAATGGGTAAAAATTGTGCTTTAATGAATGTAGGGCTCCGTGCTCATTCCTAAAAGGTGTTGTGGGGGTAAAATCAGACAAACGGATCAAAATTATTGGTGTATAAAATTTGAGTGTCAGTTGGAGCTAAATCTCTCACTTTCACTACAATCCTCATCTAAAATTCTTTCATTTTGGAAATTTATGTGTCATTTGGAGCTAAATCTCGCATTACCAGTACAACCCACTGTATATCAACCTCTAAACGAGCTTGAATGAGTTAAAATTGTTCTCCATTGGATTTAGGGCTCAAATCTCATTCTGAAAAGGTATTGTGGGAGAAAATCTGACAACCGGATCAAAAGTTACAGATGTTTGAAGTTTAGGTCTCCTTTCGAGCTAAATACCTTATTACCAACCCGCTGTATATTGACCACTAAACAAACTTGAATGGGTAAAACTTGTTCTCCATTGGATGTAGGGCTCCGAGCCCATTCCAAAAAGGTGTTGTGCGGAAATATCGAACAACCAGATCAAAAGTTTTGGTTGTTACAGTTTATGGGTCAAGAGGAGCTAAATCCCTAATTACCATTGAAACCCGCTGTATATTGACCACTAAAATGAGATGGAATAGTTTAATATTGTGCTTCATTGGATGTATGCCTGTGTGCATATTCCGAAAAGGTGTTGTGGGCAAAAATCGAACATACAATTTAAAAGTTATGGGTGTTAGAAGTTTAGGTGTCGTTTGGAGCTAAATTTTGCATTACCCATGCAACTAGCTATACATCGACAACTAAATGAACTGGAATGGAAAAAAACTAGTGCTCCAATGAATGTAGTGTTCCGAGCGCATTCCGAAAAGGTGTTGTGGGGTAAAATCAGACAACCACATCAAAAATTGTTATTGTTTAAAGTTTGAGTGTCATTTGGTGCTAAATCTCACTTTTTCACTACAACCCGCATTAAAAATTCTGGCATTTTCAAGTGTATGTGTCATTTGGAGCTAAATCTCATATTACCACTACATTTCACTGTATATCGACCTCTAAACGAGCTGGATTGGGTTTAAATTATTCTCCATTGGATTTAGGGCTCCGATCTCTTTCCGAAAAGGTATTGTGGGCGAAAATCAGACAACCGGAAAGGTGTTGTCTTATTCTCGAATGGGTAAATCTTATTCTCAGTTGGATGGAGAATACGATCTCTTACCAAAAAGGTGTTGTGCGCAAAAAGCGAACAATCAGATCAAAAGTTATGGCTGCTTGAAGTTTAGGTGTAATTTGGAGCTAAATCCCGGATTACCACTGTAACCCAGTGCATATCCAACAAAAAATGAACTTGAATGGTTATATCCTACTCTCCATTGGTTGTAGGGTTCTGAGCTCATTCTAAAAAGGTATTGTGTGCGAAAATTGGGAAACTGTATCAAGAGTTCTGTGTGTTTGAAGTTTATGTGTCATTTGGAGCTAAATCCCACATTACCAATGCAACCCACTATAGATCAACCACTAAATGAGCTGCAATGGGTAAAACATATTGTCCATTAGATGTAGGGCACCGATCTTATTCTGAAAAGGTGTTGTGGGCAAAAATCAGACAACCAGATCAAAGTTATGGATATTTGAAGTTTAGGTGTCATTTGGAGAAAAATCCCTCATTTCCACTGCAATCCACTATCTATCGACCACTAAATGAACTCGATCGAGTAAATCCTATTCTTCATAGGATGTATGGCTCTGAGTTCATTATGAAATGGTGTTTTGGGTATAATTCGGACAGCCAGATTAAAAGTTATAGCTGTTTGAAGTTTAGGTGTCAGTTGGAGCTAAATCCCACATTACCACTGCAACTCAATGTATATCGACCACTAATTGTACTAGATTGGGTAAAAATTGCTCTCCATTGAATGTAGGGCTCAGATCTCATTTCGTAGAGGTTTTGTGGGCAAAAATCTGACAACCTGATCTAAAGTTATAGCTGTTTCTAGTTTAAGTGTCATTTGGAGCTAAATTTCTCATTATCAGTGTAACCCGCTATATATCGACAACTAAATGAACTACAATGGGTAAAACTTGTGCTTTAATGAATGTAGGGCTCCGTGCTCATTCCTAAAAGGTGTTGTGGGGGTAAAATCAGACATCCAGATCAAAATTATTGGTGTATAAAGTTTGAGTGTCAGTTGGAGCTAAATCTCTCACTTTCACTACAAACCGCATCTAAAATTCTTTCATGTTGGAAATTTATGTGTCATTTGGAGTTAAAGCTCGCATTTCCAGTACAACCCACCATATATCAACCTCTAAACAAGCTTGAATGGGTTAAAATTGTTCTCCATTGGATTTAGGGCTCTGATCTCATTCTGAAAAGGTATTGTGGGTGAAAATCTGACAACCGGATCAAAAGTTACGGATGTTTGAAGTTTAGGTCTCCTTTCGAGCTAAATACCTTATTATAAACCCGCTGTATATTGACCACTAAACAAACTAGAATGGGTAACACTTGTTCTCCATTGGATGTAGGGCTCCGAGCTAATTCAAATAAGTTGTTGTTCGCAAAAATCGGACAACGAAATCAAAAGTTATGGCTGCTACAGTTTATGTGTCAAGAGAATCTAAATCCCTCATTACCATTGCAATCCGCTGTATATTGACCACTAAAATGAGCTAAAATGGTTTAAAATTGTGCTCCAGTGGATGTATGCCTCCGTGCATATTCCGAAAAGGTGTTGTGGGCAAAAATCAAACATACAATTCAAAAGTTATGGCTGTTAGAAGTTTAGGTGTCGTTTGGAGCTAAATTTCGCATTACCGATGCAACCCGCTATATATCAACAACTAAAAGAACTGGTATGGGAAAAACTAGTGCTCCAATGAATGTAGTGTTACGAGCTCATTCCAAAAAGGTGTTGTGGGGTAAAATCAGACAACCGCATCAAAAATTGTTGCTGTTTAAAGTTTGAGTATCATTTGGAGCAAAATCTCTCATTTTCACTACAACCCGCATTAAAAATTCTGGCATTTTGAAGTGTATGTGTCATTTGGAGCTAAATCTCGTATTACCACTACAACTCACTGTATATCGACCTCTAAACGAGCTGGAATGGGGGTAAATTGTCCTCCATTGGATTTAGGGCTCCGATCTCATTCAGAAAAGGTATTGTGGGCAAAAATCAGACAACCGGAAAGGTGTTGTCTTATTCTCGAATGGGTAAATTTTATTCTATGTTGGATGGAGAATACGAGCTCTTTCCGAAAAAGTTTTGTGAGCAAAAAGCGAATAATCGGATCAAAAGTTATGCCTGCTTGAAGTTTAGGTGTAATTTGGAGCTAAATCCCGCATTACCATTGGAACCCAGTGTATATCAGACAAAAAATGAACTTGAATGGTTATATCCTACTCTCCAATTGTTGTTGGGCTCTGAGCTCATTCTAAAAAGGTATTGTGGGCAAAAACTGGGCAACTAGATCAAGAGTTCTGTCTGTTTGAAGTTTATGTGTCATTAGGAGCAAAATCCCACATTACCAATGCAACCTATTATAGATCAACCACTAAACAAACTGGAATGGGTAAAACTTGTTGTCCATTGGATGTAGGGCACCGATCACATTCCGAAAAGGTGTTGTGGGAAAAAATCAGACAATCGGATCAAAGTTATGGATGTTTGAAATTTAGGTGTCAATTGGAGCAAAATACATCATTTCCACTGCAATCCACAACCCGTCGACCACTAAATGAACTCCATCGATTAAATCCTATTCTTCATAGGATTTATGGCTCTGAGCTCATTCTGAAAAGGTGTTTTGGGCATAATCCGGACATCCGGATCAAAAGTTATAGCTGTTTGAAGTTTAGGTGTCAGTTGGAGCTAAATCTCACATTACCACTGCAACTCACTGTATATCAACCACTAAATGAACTAGATTGGGTAAAACTTGCTCTCCATTGAATGTAGTGCTCAAATCTCATTTCGTAGAGGTTTTGTGGGCAAAAATCAGACAACCTGATCAAAAGTTATGGCTATTTCAAGTTTAAGTGTCATTTGGAGCTAAATTTCTCATTACTAGAGCAACCCGCTATATATCAACAACTAAAAGAACTGTAATGGGTAAAACTTGTGCTTTAATGAATGTAGAGCTCCGAGCTCATTCCTAAAAGGTGTTGTGGTGGTAAAATCAGACAACCGGATCAAAAGTTATAGTTGTATAAAGTTTGAGTGAAAGTTGGAGCTAAATCTCTCACTTTCACTACAAACAACATCTAAAATTCTTTCATTTTGGAAATTTATGTGTCATTTGGAGAAAAATCTCGCATTACCAGTAAAACCAACTATATATCAACCTCTAAACGAGCTTGAATGGGTTAAAATGGTTCTCCATTGTATTTAGGGCTCCAATCTCAGTCTAAAAAGGTATTGTGGGCGAAAATCTAACAACATGATCAAAAGTTACGGATGTTTGAAGTTTAGGTCTCCTTTCGAGCTAAATACCTTATTACCAACCCATTGTATATTGACCACTAAATAAACTGGAATGGGTGAAACTGGTTCTCCATTGGATGTAGGACTCCGAGCTCATTCCAAAAAGTTGTTGTGCGCAAAAATCGGAAAACCAGTTCAAAAGTTATCGCTGTTACAGTTTGTGTCAAGAGAATCTAAATCCCTCATTACCATTGAGACTCGTTGTATATTGACCACTAAAATGAGCTGAAATGGTATAAAATTGTGCTCCATTGGATGTATGCCTCCCTGCATATTTCGAAAAGGTGATGTGGGAAAAAAATTAAACATACAAATCAAAAGTTATGGATATTAGAAGTTTAGGTGTCATTTGGAGCTAAATTTCGCATTACCACTGCAACCCGCTATATATCGACAACTAAATGAACTGGAATGGGTAACACTTGTGCTCCAATGAATGTAGTGCTCCGAGCTCATTCTGAATAGGTGTTGTGGGGTAAAATCAGACAACCGCATCAGAAGTTGTTGCAGTTTAAAGTTTGAGTGTCATTTGGAGCTAAATCTCTCATTTTCACTACAACCCGCATTAAAAATTCTGGCATTTTGAAGTGTATGATTCATTTGGAGCTATAGATCGTATTTCCACTACAACTCACTGTATATCGACCTCTAAACGAGCTGGAATAAGTTTAAATTGTTCTCCATTAGATTTAGGGCTGGGCAAAAATCAGACAACCAGAAAGGTGTTGTCATATTCTCGAATGGTTAAATCTTATTCTCTGTTGGATGGAGAATACGAGCTCTTTCCAAAAAAGTATTGTGCGCAAAAAGCGAACAACTGGATCAAAAGTTATGTCCTCTTGATGTTTAGGTGTAATTTGGAGCTAAATCCCGCATTACCACTGGAACCCAGTGTATATCGAATAATAAACGAACTTGAATTGTTATAACCTAATCTCCATTGGTTGTAGGGCTCTGAGCTCATTCTAAAAAGGTATTGTGGGCAAATATTGGGCAACTGAATCAAGAGTTCTGTCTGTTTGAATTTATGTGTCATTTGGAGCTAAATCCCTCATTACCAATGCAACCCACTGTAGATCAACCACTAAACGAACTGGAATTGGTAAAACTTGTTGTCCATTGGATGTAGGGCACTGGTCTCATTCTGGAAAGGTGTTGTGGGCAAAAATCAGGCAACCAGATCAAAGTTTTGGATGTTTGAAGTTTCGGTGTCAATTGGAGCAAAATCCCTCATTTCCACTGCAATACACTATCCGTCGACAACTAAATGAACTCGATCGAGTAAATCCTATTCTCCATAGGTTGTATGGCTCTGAGCTCATTCCGAAAAGGAGTTTTTGGCATAATCCGGACAACCGGATCAAAAGTTATAGCTGTTTGAAGTTTAGGTGTCAGTTGGAGCAAAATCCCACATTACCACTGCAACTCAATGTATATTGACCACTAAATGAACTAGATTGGGTAAAACTTGCTCTCCATTCAATGTAGGGCTCAAATCTCATTTCGTAGTGGTTTTGTGGGAAAAAATCGGACAACCTGATAGGCTGTTTCATGTTTAGGTGTCATTTGGAGCTACATTTCTCATTACCATTGTAACTCGCTATATATCGACAACTAAATGAACTGCAATGTGTAAAACTTGTGCTTTAATGAATGTAGGGCTCCGAGCTCATTCCTAAAAGGTGTTGTGGGGGTAAAATCAGACAACCGGATCAAAAGTTTTGTATAAAGTTTGAGTGTCATTTGGAGCTAAATCTCTCACTTTCACTACAAACCACATCTAAAATTCATTCATTTTGGAAATTTATGTGTCATTTAGAGCTAAATCTCGCATTACCAGTACAACCCACTGTATATCGACCTCTAAACGAGCTTGAATGGGTTAAAATTATTCTCCATTGGATTTAGGGCTCCGATCTTATTCCGAAAAGATATTGTTGGCGAAAATCTGACAACCGAATCAAACGTTACGGATGTTTGAAGTTTAGGTCTCCTTTTGACCTAAATACCTTATTACCAACCAGCTGTATATTGACCACTAAACAAACTGGAATGGGTAAAACTTGTTCTCCATTGGATGTAGGGCTCTGAGCTCATTCCAAAAAGGTGTTGTGCAAAAAAATCGGACAAACAAATCAAAAGTTTGGCAGTTACAGTTTATGGGTCAAGAGGAGCTAAATCCCTCGTTACCATTGAAACTCACTGTATATTGACCACAAATATGAGATGGAATAGTTTAAAATTGTGCACCATTGGATGTATGCCTCCTTGCATATTCTGAATAGGTGTTGTGGGCAAAAATCAAACATACAATTCAAAAGTTATGGCTGTTAGAAGTTTAGGTGTCGTTTGGAGCTAAAATTTGCATTACCGATGCAACCCGCTATATATCGACAACTAAATGAACTGGAATGGAAAATAACTAGTGCTCCAATGAATGTAGTTCTCCGAGCTCAATCCGAAAAGGTGTTGTGGGGTAAAATCAGACAACCACATCAAAAATTGTTGTTGTTTAAAGTTTGAGTGTCATTTGGAGCTAAATCTCTCATTTTCACTACAACCCGTCATAACACCTTTTTGGAGTGAGATCGGTGCTCTACATTCAATGGACAACAAGTTTTACCCATTCCAGTTCGTTTAATGGTTGATCTACAGTGGGTTGCATTGGTAATGTGGGATGGAGCTCCAAATGACACATAAACTACAAAAAGACAGAACTGTTGATCCAGTTGCCCAATTTTTGCCCCCAATACCTTTTTAGAATGAGGTCAGACCCCTACAACCAATGGAGAGTAGGATATAACCATACAAGTTCGTTTATTGTTTGATATACATTGGGTTCCAGTGGTAATGCTGGATTTTGCTCTAAATTACACCTAAACTTCCAGCAGCCATAACTTTTGATCCGATTGTTCGCTTTTTGCGCACAACACTTTTTCGGAAAGAGCTCGTATTCTCCATCCAACTAAGAATAAGATTTACCTAATCGAGAATAAGACAACGCCTTTTCGGTTGTCTGATTTTCGCCCATAATACCTTTTCGGAGTGAGATTGGAGCCCTAAATCCAATGGAGAACAATATGAACCCATTCTAGCTCGTTTAGAGGTCGATATACAGTGAGTTGTAGTGGTAATACGAGATTTAGCTCCAAATGACACTCACACTTTAAACATCAAAATTTTTTGATGCGGCTGTCTGATTTTACCCCATAACACCTTTTCGGAATGAGCTCGGAGCACTACATTAATTAGAGCACTAGTTTTTCCCATTCCCATTCATTTAGTTTTCGATATATAGCGGGTTGCATCGATAATGCGAAATTTAGCTCCAAACGACACCTAAACTTCTAACAACCATATATTTTGAATTGTATGTTTGATTTTTGCCCACAACATCTTTTTGGAATATGCACGGAGGCATAATCCAATTGAGCACAATTTTAAACTATTCCATCTCATTTTAGTGGTCAATATATAGCGGGTTTCCATGGTAATGAGGGATTTAGCTCCTCTTGACCCATAAATTGTAACAGCCATAACTTTTGATCTGGTTGTCCGATTTTTTCGCACAACACCTTTTTGGAATGAGCTCGGAGCCCTACATCCAATGGAGAACAAGTTTTACCCATTCCAGTTTGTTTAGTGGTAAATATACAGCGGGTTGGTAAAAAGGTATTTAGCTCGAAAGGAGAACTAAACTTCAAACATCCGTAACTTTTGATCCGGCTGTTATATTTTTGCCCATAATACCTTTTCAGAATGAGATCGGAGCCCTAAATCCAATGGGGAACAATTTTAACCAATTTGTTGAATCCGGAAATGCACCTCCGAAAGAAATCAGAGGTTGCGGGTTGTCGGTTACTATTTGGTTAGAGAAAGTTAGACCGCTGGCAGCGGTCGAGGCCAGACTTCGCCCGTCATGGTGAATGCCACTCCTGTGATGGTCTTTCCTTTGATTCAAATCAAGAAGTTACAGCGGGTTACATAAGTAGGAAAGGAGAAGCCAGCCGGTCAGACAGGTCGCAAGACACTAAACTCGAGATCGCAGCTCTAAAAGCGAGCTCCAGGATTCGAGTGTGCGTTCCTTGGGAACGTCGCCGCCCGGGTACAGGATAATTGGGCAGACGGTGATGGGACACAGAAAGGAGAAAAGAAAGAAGTCGCACGGTCTTGGAGGCTTGCGCTTCCGATCTGTCTTGGCCGGAGACCGAAGATGCTGTGATCAAGGCAATGATGCTACCAGGGCGGTCTCCGACCTGAGACCGCGGCTTGCCCTCTGGACTAAAGCCTTGACACTCTTCAATCCTTGGAGGCGACCTGAATTCTATCAGACTGCCCGGTTTGTACTAGCCGATGCTGTTGGACCCTGTTGAATCAAAACCGGGAGACTTGCCTACTCAAACCGCCCGGTCTGCGAGAAGGGCTACTCGGAGGCGGACTTCTGGGTAAACATAATCCCCGCATATTTTCAAATCCCAAAGAAATTTTGAAAATATTGCTTCTAGCCGGAGACCGCGCCGACCTTGCCTCGTAGGTTATAAAATGTTCTGGAAGCTTCTTTTTCCGCATAATTGCAGTGTTATTGTAAGATCCCCCCCCCCCCCTCCAGTACTCAACCTTATCGGGAGATCTTACCGCACACCATCGCCAATACATGACTCTGATATGACTAACGTAGGATCAAAAGAATGACCATCACAAACACTCCTCTCATTGCTCACCCCGAGGCCATATATTAACGTTGGTGTTAAGCGATTTCTACTTGTAATCCGGAAGCGTGGTGGTTTAGTAGTAGCACGATCTACCAGGACTAAATAGCTAATGGGATATAAACAACTATTTTCGTAGCATAACATGTAGTAGACTATAATTGTTTAATAGGCTCGAGCTATCATTTAAGATATCAGATGAATCATAATTCATAAGGCTAAGGCGCAGCGATTTAGTTTAACAGAGAGTAAAGTTGTATATAAAATCTATTGCTACTCAGTCGATTTCCCAAATGGTAATAAGTGGAGCAAATGCTTAGTAAGGTCACAAGGGCCTATCTAGCTTTACCAATAAGAGTATAATATTTGCAGCGATACATGTAACACATAATAATAAACCACAATGAATCTCAAGACATAAATAGTTAAATTGTGTCTTAACATAAGGTACCTCGATGGCCATAGCCGAAGTTATCATCCTGGATCCATCCCATTGCCTATCCGTATCCTTAACCTGTAACTCAAGTATAATGTCAAGGCATAAAAATAACCAACAAGGAGGTTATGTGTAAAAGTAATTGGGTCGTGGCAGTCTTCCCACGACCACCTCCTACGTACTCCGTATCATCCTGCATACGGCCTCAGACCCACGTAGTTCTATGATTGTCGCATGGGTTGCCTGGAACCAGGCCATCCTCGATGCGGGTTGACTTAGAGTATCACTCGAAGGCCATCTTAAATTTTCCAAAGGCAACAATTTATTCCCGAAGGAATATATAACTCGAAGGCAACATTTATCCCCGACGGGATATATTTCTCGAAGGGGCAACATTTTTATTATCATAATAATGGTTCATATTTCCGTGTGAACAACATGAAAATAATATGCATTTGTAATGACATTATTCCAAGCTTATAACGCATGTAGGATTTAGGATTTAGAGCGCTTTTATAAATCGGCAGGACCTCCATTAAGTCATCGGCCCATAGTCAAGTAACTTACTACAAAAGAGAAAACAAAAGCAAATTATATCGATGTCTTGCCACCATTTCCTAGGCTCGGCAATGTAAGCTTCACGGCCTCTTTGGTGTTAATATTTACTTATAAACGTGTTCCACCCAATCCGTCGTCGGGTTCAACATCTGAACACCAATTCAAAAAGGCCTAGATGACGTAAAAGTGAGTGCTGCGGTTTTCAATAAAGCAGGAATTGCAAGATCTTGGCAGCACCGTATTGGGGATTTGACCCATCAAACGATGTCCAAAATTCACATATAAGTACAATCTGGAAAGGTAAAAACATTACCTACATTATTGATGAAGGGTTCATAAGGTGATCACTACCAATTAAGGCCTAAATATCTAAAAGAAAGTTTGCTGCAGTTTTAAACAATAGCAGGAATTCAGCATATGCACACTCACACACATATAATAAAAATCATGTGTCACTTGTATTTGTAAACCTAAAACATGTAGTGTAAAAATCTGAGAAAAAGCTATAACAAAATGATTAATTTCACCTCATCCGGAAGGATTTAATGGTGGAATAATTCAATTTCATGGAAGCTAACTCATTCGACAAATTCTTAAATTATGGGTATGCAATGCATGCATATTTAATTTAAGCCATCTACTTTGAAAATCTGAGAATAGTATAGTAAAAGTAAATTGATTTCATGTTGACGGAGTCATGAGCTCATCCAACAAAAGGATTGTAGGTTTCCAATTATTGGGACTCGATGTCAAGTATGCAAAAACCTCTCATTAATTAGTTAAAATCGAGACCTTGTGAAATTCATTAACCCTTAATTAACCAAAAGTTCAATCAATATCATGTGCAAGTCATAGTCCAAAAATAAAATCCCTACTCATGCAATATTTTCCCCCAAATTACCAAAACTCAATCAAATTGATGAGCATGTCATAGTCTTACAATAAAACTCCTAACCATGCAAGGTATTTTTGCGAAAACTTCTTATATAAACCCACGTAGTGCAAACAATACAGTCAAGTCTTATTTTTGAATAGCTCCTCATCAAGCACATCAACATTCCCAAGTGGAAATCCAAAAAAATAGGCCTACTTTTGCACTAACTTAAATATTACTTAAGAGTTTTCAAAGAAAAAATTCATAAACTCAACTTTAATTTTCCCTGAGTCTAAGATTTATAATGGAGGAGAATAGTAAGGAATAAGAATCTATAAGAGTTTTGAGTTTTGGAACCTTTACCAAGCTGCAGCCACCAACTATGATTTTATTTTTCATAAACCATTGTAAAAGCCTTAGTTAATTCCAATTTTTCGGCCAAATAAAATCTTTTGGTATGCAACCAAATGCGGGAAAAACCCACCGTGAATTTTAAGAGGTTTCAATGACACTTGCAAGGGCTTTAACTAAACAAATGATGTTGTATGATGATTATTTCAAGTTCCATAGATCCGATAAGTTAAATAAGCCCCAACCGAATATGAAAGTTCAGTGGTTATGAACCATAGTTTGTGAATGCCCGGCTTCAACTAAGGAACTTTATATAATTTAAGGTAGAGAGGAGGAACTCTAATTTCTAATGGTAGTTTCTCCTCGAGGCTCTACCATCATTATAGCTCCGGTGAGTTTTGAGAAAACACCACCATCATAGAAGGTAGATTTGGCATGACAACAATGGCTTTAACCGTTAAAAAAAGGAACTAGTTTTGTTCGATGAAATTTGTTGAGCTGCAATTGGAACAAACCTATCATTTAGACCCTACTATGAATGGGTTGAAGGAGAAACTACGCTCCAGGTCATACCGGAAACGGCAGATTGAGGATTTCAGGTCGCATAGATTGACGCCGATGAACGGCAGCGTAACCGTAATCCAACCCATGTATGAAACCATGAGAGAAAAGGAAGGAAGGGTAGAGGGAGAGAGACAAGTGATACCTTCTGCCTTGACCCTTCCAACCGAAGAACGGCTGCACGGGTTACCTGAGGAATCCCACCCCAGGCCATCATCGATGCATTGTCCAGAAGAGTAGGGCAAGGAATTTCGCATGTTGCAGGCTCTTGAAAGTTTACCGGAGGCTGACGGGGAAGGGAAAGGGGGCAGCAGTTCTGCCGAGAGAAGGAGTGGCGATCCCGTCGCATCGAGGAGGGAGAACCCGTCCCTCTCCTGTCGTGAGAAAAGAGAATAAAAAAGGGGAAGAGCAGCATCGCCAAATCCGCCTCTCCCCATCGTGGTTTCCGCCAAGCTCTCATATTTACGTAATTTAAATAACGTATAAGTATATATGTTCCATAATACTTCTTATGTAATTTAAATAACCTACATGAATAATTAAGACCTTAATAAACACATGTATGCACAAAATATATACCTCCTGAATATGCGTAAGGGAGAATGAACGCAAAGAGCTGTTGCGACCGCGACAGTCATAGTAGACCAAAGAGCATGATTAAGGAGGATTTGAAATTTATTTACGTAAATAGTTTCTCGGTTCGCCGCGTGACTAAATACGAGCCAATTCATCCAATTCTCTTATCAAAATCGAGTATGAGCCTCAAGAAATGAATCAATTTTTATTCCGATCACACAAGTCTGATGATCTCCTATGGGGTCTATTCTATAGTTTGTTTAATTGTAAATAATTTCCCGGATTGTCACGTATCACAAAAATAATTCGTTTTGCCCCAATTTCATAATCACATAGAATCTAGGCTGGACGGAAGGCAATGAATTTTCTTTTACATCATCATAAGAACTTAATGATTGCACGGAGTTAAACAGAGCTTATTTCCTTGGGAATCATTGCCACCTAATTTGATCTGCCATGATGTTCGTCACTCAAGTCATTTCATATCCAAATAAAATGCGATTGGCATTGTCAAGTCTGTATTAATCTTAAACCAATTTGAATTGACTGCTTGAAACCCATGATATGATGTCAATTAATTCATACACCAAGTATAAACATTGAGGAGCTACTTCGACCCATGGTCAGCTCTTCAAAGGTTCACAGGACCCTCCTAGGCCCCTAGGGTCATCGGAACTGGGATGCTACAAATCCAATAAGACAAAGACTATTTTCGTCCCCGAAAATGCGAATGGGGCATGGGGTTTCAAATTGAGTTATAAACGATTACTTTGTTCCACCCATGTCTCCCAACTCATTCAAAATCATAGATTCAGATTCAAGTCCTTTCATCTCCAAGCATTAGACAAGTTCGGCTTTTCTTAAGAAGTTTTTACATAAGACTTATTGTGGTGAAGAGTTTTACCCAAACCCAGAATTTGTTCTATGATAAATCAAGTGTATAAGAGATCCTAATATTATAAATGCAATCAAGAGTATAACGGTTATTAACTTGAAATCACAATCAAAAGTACACGGGCCTAAGATTACAGTCACAATCACAAGTAATATCTTAAGTAAATATAGGTAAAGTGGTATAGTCACACAACAAATGAAGAGCAGTATGTAATATCATAAAGAAAACCTTAACTTATATGAATGTCTATGTAGACATATAAGTTAAGGGGTCCGCCTAAACGTCCTGATCATATGAAAAGTCCCATACTGATTCATATGATGGAGGGTATGATATGTATGTATGCCATGATTATGCATATGTAAATGTATGTATGCCATGATTATGTATATGCAAACAATAGTAGAGCAAGGTATATAAAAGCATAAAGAAAACCTTAACTTATATGAATGTCTCAGATAGACATATAAGTTAAGGGGTCCGCCTGAACGTCCTGATCATATGAAAAACCCCATAAATAATTCATATGATAGAGGGTATGATATGCTCAACGTATGCTTGATATGTCATGCTTATGCAATGCAATGGTGAAATTCACGCACACGACTCTGTACGTATAGACCTTTTGTAGTTCCCTCTGTTCGAGTGTGTCAACTCAGGTACCCAGTTGAAGCAAACAGGGCACTGGATCGGGCTGTCCACTTCTAGGCTTGTGTAACACCACCCAACCTAGACCTTACGTACGCCCCTAAGAACACACAGGGTATCCGCGTACTATCTGGTAAGCACCACCTCTAGCCCTCTATTCGAGTCTCCACTCAGGTACCCAGTTGAGGCAAACAGGGCAGTGGACCAGGCTGTCCACTTCTAGGCCAGTATGACACCTACCAGCCTAGACCTTACGTACGCCCCTAAGAACACACAGGGTATCCGCGTACTATCTGGTAAGCACCACCTCTAGCCCTCTATTCGAGTCTACGCTCAGGTACCCAGTTGAGGCAAACAGGGCAGTGGACCGGGCTGTCCACTTCTAGGCCAGTATGACACCTCCCAACCTAGACCTTACGTACGCCCCTAAGAACACACAAGGTATTCGCGTACTACTTGATAAAACAATGCCTCTAAGTGAAACACCAAGCTCTTGGCTTGGAAGACCCGACCAGTCCTTTCTTATGCTTCGAGCCTACCGCTCGCAGGACTAACCCAGTCCTTAATGTAACTATCACCCGAGCCTCCAGCTCGCAGGACTAACCCGTCCTGAGCCAACGTATGTCCGCCGGTGTGACAGCCAGACCGTACCGGAGACCCGCCACGGATTTCCTTCATAGTTTTCCATATACCGAACATCAAGTTCAATAAATATTAATTTCCATAAATAGTTCAACGAGCGCAACGCTCCTTTGAATATCAAACATGTGCCCCTTTGTCAAGCCAATGGTGCCTGACCCCTAGGTGGCAACATTATCTTAGTACCGAGTTATTCATGTCCAAGATAGCTTGTCCTTACCTGCCGTCGTACTCCACATAGGAGCGAGATTATAAATCATAGAGGTCGCAAATAATCTAATCTTTTCTAAATTTTAGTTGGCCTAAAGATTTAGGGGTCTACCTTGAACTTCTCGAGCGTTACCCTATGAGGGGCTTGCAACGGTACTGGGAGGTGTGATGGGGTGACATCCCAAACCTCCGCTTCCCAGGGTATGTAATATTATTGGTAATATACACTTATTAGTTTCTCACGACCTCTATGGTTACTCTTATCTGTGATAACACCAGACTGTTCTCCCTGCATTTTATAACTATATGCTCCCTATGATCTTCATATACGATCGAATGAGAATCCTCAGTTGTTACATATTAAATTTGATGTTCTAATCAGCGTGAACTATTCTTCATAGATCTTTAAAAATTCTAATATTCAATGATCATCGTGTATCATTATAAACTTCAAGGATCTTTAACTTCCCGATGTTAGCGTCTTCAAGGCTCGAGTGATTATAATATTTTCTCACTATAATTCCAATTTTGGAATATGAACTCCCAAAGGTCTTTGTTATAAGATCACCGAAGAATTTAGAGGCATAAACCTAAAATTTTCAAATGAATATTTGTCCTCTAAATGTATTTATCGTAAATGTTGAAACCGATTTCTCGATCTCTGGTGGAGCTCGGGGCCCTCAACGAATTGAGGGGCAGCTAGCCCTTACCGGTCCCTCGGAAGAGATAGGCAGATAACTCGGACAAAGATCAAGGACCCTAGTCTTAGCTAGGAGGTCCCTCCACTAACCCGGAAGATCGTTGAGCGCTTCCCCTCCCAAGCCAAAGCTAAGACTCGGGCACCTTGGAGAGCTAGAGAGCCCAAACCAAAGTGACCTAAGGAGAGAAGAAAGCTCAAAGATTCTGAACCGGTCCTCTTCCAAGGTGCCCCTTGAGGTCTATTTATAGATTTTAGTTTTGTGGACTGTCAATAGCCAAATCCCGCTGTCCATTCTTACTATCCGCACACCGGATTGGTCTGCTAACAGCCAAACTCCGCTGTTCGGAGGAGCTACCCGCAGACCACCACAGGTATTTTGGTAAAGGACCACCCTAGGCGCCGGCGAACTAGAGACCCCTGACCTGTCCAGCAAACACGGGGCTCGCCAAAAGATCTGGCTGGCTCGCCTAAGCCGTCTAGCGAACTCCTCCTACCGGCTGACTCGCCTGCCTCTACGGCTCGCCTGCCGAACCGCTCCTTAGCGGGCCGAGCTCGCCAAAATGGCTAACTGTACCCCAGAAATGGCTATTCGTACCCCAAGGTCCCGGACCTGCCTAGCGAGCTCCTCCGACCGGCTGGCTCGCCTGCCTTTAGGGTCTCTCGCTCTTCTTGGGCTCGCCCCGCCTGGCTCGCCCATCCTCGACTCGCTCCCTTGGGTGTGCGAACCAAGGATCCTTCCAGGCGAACATCGGGGTTGTACAAAATCCCCGCTCTTCGCGAGGTTGTCTTGAGCTCGCGAAGAAACATCCAACCCCTGGTGTTCGCCGATTCGGCTGACATGGCGGGAATCTTTCGGTGGGTCCCACATCGAAAACTATAAATACTGCCCACTGCGGCTAGTGATCGAGCTTTTCCTTCCCCTTCTTCCTCGCAGGAAATAACTTCTCCCTAATGTTTTCCAAGCCGAGCGCGTTGGATCGGCTGAAAGCTTCCAGGGAGATGGCGAAGGCCCAGGCCGCCGGAAGCAACGCCTGGATGTTCAACCTTGCCACCTCCCCTTCCCCCCGGACCAAAATGGCCAAGACGGTTAGGAGGTCGCCGGGGGAGGACACGACCTTACCTCCTGATTCGCCCCCTCCGCCGAATACCGAGCTCGTGCAACAGGTATTCTTCATCTAAATTCTCTACATCGACTCTCTACTTACTCCTTTTCTTCTCGCAGAATCCTCCACCTAAGGAACGCCTGGCGGGCCTCACGCTGACCTCCTCTCGTGCTCCATCCCCAGCGAAGTTGGGGTCGCTAGATGCTGGGACCGGGACCTCAACCCAACAGGCGCCTCTCTCGCAACCCCGTAAGTAATACGTATCCTCCTTTATCTTCGCTTGAGTCCATGCGATATCCATGCGTTTGTGGCCTATGCAGATACCCCACCGCTGAGCCCCAAGAAGAAAGGCTCCACACCGGCGCGTTCGCCGATTTCGCCTAAGGTCAACTTGGAGACCCCCGGCTTCGGTTTGGTGGGCAGGCGAAGTCCAGGCGGCTCGCTTCTCGATGGCGCTCAGGTCGCGGAGAGAGTGGTGTACCCCCCTGGTCTGGGGAAACCCCATGTCCCGGGGTTCCGCGGAAACTTCCAGGGTCGGCCGGAGTCTTCTCGCAAGCAACGTCGCGAGTCCTCCTCCCAAGGTTAGTGCATTTGTCCGGGCTCGCCTTTTCGCTCGCCCCCTGATCCTACTAGTTCGTCCTTCGCAGACATTTCAGAAGCCACGCCTGAGTCAGAACATGGGAGGGTGGAGATGTCACCGCCGCCCTCGCCAGGCCAGATGGAAGACTTCTTGGGCGACCCGGGCGACCCCGAGCGAATGAAGAGACGGGTATCAGAGGTGCTTCAGAAGCATGGTATGATGCTACGCGAGCTGGAGGAGCGATATGACGCGGACCGGGCTGTCTTCGACGAGAGATTCGCCGCGATGGAGGACGCGAATGCGCGCTTGATGGCCGAGGCGGAGCCGGTGACTCGCACAGACGTCACCTCGCCCGGCGTGCACATCTCGCGGGGCGAGGATCAAGCACACCTAATCCTGCGCGAGTTTAAAGCACTTCGCGAATACCACTATCCGAGAGTGCCGCCGCGTGCGGGGAAGCGGGGTCGGGGTCGCTGGAAATGGCTTCCTTACCCCTGAGACTGCTGCGGTTTTTTAATTCTACTATCCCCTTGCTTTTATTTTTTCTGACGCTTCTGTTGAACAATATCTGGTGTGGTAATATTCGCGAGTCCATCGTGACTCGCCTCTTATCGTTTTTTATTTTTTTTCATTTGTGGCGTGCCTGTGGTCCATTTAGTTCGTTCGTTGTGTTTGATACGATCGCCCTCGTGGAGCGCTCGCGAGCTTCTGTGCGACGTTGTGCCCAAACCCCTCTTTTTCGCGGGTCGGCCTTGGGCGGGGTTTAATTACCGCGTAGCGGTGAGCCCGGGCTCGCAAGACTGCAGTCCTACCGAGTAGAAATCTACTTTATTTTCGCTATCCGCACTCCAGACGCTTCGATTCCCGTGCCCGTCCGATTTTCCTATAAATAGTTCGGATTCACTTTTCCATCCGTCGCATTTATTTCTCAAGTCCTCTCGCGTTTACGCTCGTCTCCGTTCTCGCAAGTTCTTGCTCGCGCTCGCTGCTTGCAGGCTGCCTCTTCCTGACTCGATGCGAACAAATCAGTTAGTGGGGGCGGATGGCGAGAGCGAGGGGCGGTCAAGTTGCGCCTCAGCATTTCAAGCCCATGAATTCTACTGCGCGAACATCACGGCCGAGGAGTACAAACATGCGGTGGATCGTTATCTCCCGGAGGGTTACTCGGCTCGCTGTCCGAGCGAGAGATCTAAATTAAACGAGACCGAGGCTGACGAGCTCGCGATCCCCATTGCGCACTTCGAGAATGGGTTGCGACTCCCTTTATGGACTGAAATTCGTCAGGTACTTCGCTTAGCTTTCTCGCCGCTCCCTGTCCGCTATCGCAACTTTCTCACTGTTCTTTGTAGGTGTTGCGGTATTATGTGGTGCTGCCGAGCCAGCTGACCCCGAATGCGATCGCGGACATTGTCGCGTTCGCCAGTTACTTGCGGGATGAGAGGATCGAGTTCAGCCTCCTCGTCTTCCGCAAGGTGTTTTCCTTTCGCGCCTTCCGGGATGGGACCACCTACTTCGCGAGTCAGCACGTCACCGTCTGCGAGACGGTGAACAAGAGTCACTACTGGACTCAGAAGTTCATCCTAGTGAAGGGACCCTTCGGTAACCTCCACTTCACCCCTCTTCAATGGTGTGACGCCACCTACCGCCCTCCGAGCTCGCTGGGCGGTGCCGACGCCAAACTCCTCCAATACCTCTCCGGAAAAAACTTCAAAGTCGCCCATCTGCGGCGCAACGTCGACTCGCTACTCGTAGTTCCCCAAGGGGAAGGCATGGCTCGCTTTCGCCCCACTCCCCTTTCATTTTTCTTCGTCGTGTAACACTTTTACTTCTTCAGGCGAGCGCGAGATCCCCGTTAATCCCCCGCACGCGCAAGGCACCGCTCTCACGGCGGACACTCTCGCGACCGCGGCGGCAGAGGCTTGCCGCGATCTTCCTATCAACGGGTCCGGCAAGAAGCGGCCTCCGTCTGCGAGCCAGCCTGGTTCGCAACCCTCCTCCAAGAAGTCGAAGGGGAAAACCCTCGCCGTCAAAGACAAGAGAGCGGTCGTCGATCAAAGCGAGACTGACGGCTCTCCCCCTTCTACTGCAAAACAGTCGGACCCGTTGGCGAGCCAGGGCGCTGGGAGCTCTTCCACAACCCCCCAACCCAAGGGCCACAAGAACTTTGGTCTGGGTGAGAAGGTTTCCGATATCCTTGGCGAGCCCCTGCTCGCTTGGGATCCCAACGCCAACCGGATTTCTTGCTCCACCCTTCACCCCTCCTGGGTGGAGCTGGGTAAGGCCGGGGAGGAGGCGTTCTCTCTCACCTTCAGCTTATATGGCCGCGAGGACACCGCCGCCTACAAAGAGATGGGGCCAAGACAACTGGTCTATGAAGAAATGCGAGCCCAGTTCCGCTCGACGGAGCTCGCACATATGGCGGGGCGCCGTTATCTGCAGGCAGATAGGGACATCCGCGCATACCGGGAGGAGCTTAAAAGGGCTCGCGAGGAGATCAAGGGCCTTAAGGAGAGAGAGGAAGCGTCGGAAAGCCTCCTCGCCGGGATGCAGGGCAAGAAGGTAAGCGGCCCTTGGGCCTCTTTTCTTCGTTGTTCGCGACCTCCGACCTTTGTTTTAACTCGTTTGATGCTAACTCAGGATGCCGATGTAGCAACCAAGCTTCTCGCTCGCAACGGCGAGCTGGAGTTGGAGAATACTATGTTGAAGGCTCGGGTGGACGAGCTGGTTCGCATCGTGCTGCCTCCTTCTCCTGGGCGAGCCAGGTCTCAACAGAGGGTCGCCGAAAGTGAGGAACAGAAATGGCGAGATGCACAGGAGGTCGCCAACCTCGTCTTCACGACCCTCAAGAATGCGAGCCTGCTAGCGGAAGACGCGATGGAGTTTACAGCCGAAGACGTCTGCCCGGACCTCTTCGACTTGGCGCCATGGTTGGGGGCTCGCAAGAATGGCGAGGGCCCCCAGAATGAACCCCCTTAGCCTCTCTTCTCATTATTTTGAATGTATATTATTCTTTTTGGGCTGGCGAGATCGCCGCCGAACATAGAAAAATCTTGGGGAATGATAGTTATAATTTTTCGTTAGTATTTGTGCATGCTCGCGTTTCTTTTTTCTCTCGCACTTGCTCTTTCTTTTGAATTCTCATGACCAGTCGTTATGCGGTAGTGCTTCCGGGGGGCTCGCGGATGCGTGTGTCTGGGCTCCTCTCGCCAAGGTTCTCCTCTTATGGATTTCGCTAACCCGGGCCATCGCCGCCCGCGGATACTGCCCGACGAACCCAACCTTGGCGAACTCAGACATAGGCATCCCGCGAACTAGACCTCCCTGACTCTAGTATCTCAACTCGCCACCTTAGGCCTTATCAGCCTCGACCCCTTCAATTTTGCGAACCGAGCCCTTCTGGCTCTAACTCTTTAACCTGTTACCTTAGGACTTTAACCCCTATTGTCAGCCTCTCCAGAGATCCACCTGAACCCCTCGTCTAGGTGAGAGCCCGGGAGCGGAATCGACCTGGGGCATCCCAGCATCAATGTTTCCAACCTTGCCAGCCTCTCTAGAGATCAACCTGAACCCCCCGTCTAGGTGAGAGCCTGGGAGCGGAATCGATCTGGGGCATTCCAGCACCAATGTTTCCAACCTTGCCAGCCTCTCCAGAGATCAACCTGAACCCCCCGTCTAGGTGAGAGCCTGGGAGCGGAATTGATCTGGGGCATTCCAGCATCAATGTTTCCAACCTTGCCAGCCTCTCCAGAGATCAACTAGAACCCTCTGTCTAGGTGAGAGACCGGGAGCAGAATCGATCTGGGGCATTCCAGCATCAATGTTTCCAACCTTGCCAGCCTCTCCAGAGATCAACCTGAACCCCCCGTCTAGGTGAGAGCCCGGGAGCGGAATCGATCTGGGGCATTCCAGCACCAATGTTTCCAACCTTGCCAGCCTCTCCAGAGATCAACCTGAACCCCCCGTCTAGGTGAGAGCCCGGGAGCGGAATCGATCTAGGGCATTCCAGCACCAATGTTTCCAACCTTGCCAGCCTCTCCAGAGATCAACCAGAACCCCCCGTCTAGGTGAGAGCCCGGGAGCGGAATCGATCTGGGGCATTCCAGCACCAATGTTTCCAACCTTGCCAGCCTCTCCAGAGATCAACCAGAACCCCCCGTCTAGGTGAGTGCCTGGGAGCGGAATCGATCTGGGGCATTCCAGCATCAATGTTTCCAACCTTGCCAGCCTCTCCAGAGATCAACCTGAACCCCCCGTCTAGGTGAGAGCCCGGGAGTGGAATCGATCTAGGGCATTCCAGCACCATCATATCCAGACTTAGTCATGTCGGCACTGCAGTAGTTATAAGCATTATAAAAAAAAGGAGTAAGACATTCATTAAACAACATAGTAAAGCACTTAAGGGTAAAACCTTTTCAAATCATCCCCACTTCGGGCTCGGTCGAGGGGTACCCCTTCCACATCCTGGAGATGATTCCCTCCCAACTTGAGCACCCTGCTTACAATATATGGACCTTCCCAGTTGGGGTTAAGCTTTCCCACCGTGGCCCCTCTGCCGGCCGCGTCGACCTTCTTCAGGACTAGATCTCCTTTCTGAAAGTGTTTTATCAGGATATGTCTGTCAAAATATAGAGCCATCCGCCGCTTGACCTCTTCCTGCCTGATGGTAGCCAAGTCTTGGAGTTCTTCCACCAGGTCCAAGGACAGCCTCTGCTCTGCATTGTTACCTTCCAGCCACTCTTCATCCCCCTCGCTCGCGGCGATCACCCGGGGGGTCTTCACCTCAAACTCTATGGGGAGAACGGCCTCGGACCCGTGAGAGAGCTTGAATGGAGTCTCCCCGGTGGCGGTATTCGGAGTAGTCCTCATGGCCCAGAGGACTGAGGGTAGCTATTCCACCCAACTTCCTCGAAGGTTTTCCACTTTCTTTTTTAGCAGGTTGACGATTATCTTGTTCGCCGTCTCCACCTGCCCATTGCTCCTCGGGTGGTGGACCGAAGCGAACCTGAGGTCGATGCCGAGCTGAGTGCAGAAGCCGACAAACTCCTCACTCGCAAACTGCGGCCCATTGTCCGTCACTATAGCTAGAGGGAGTCCATGCCTGCAAATTATTTCTCCCCACACGAAATTCCTTACAACCTGAGAGGTTACCTTAGCAAGTGCTTTCACCTCTACCCACTTGGAGAAGTAGTCGATCATGACCAGCAGGAACTTCCTCTAGCCGCTGGCTTGGGGAAAGGGGCCGACCAGGTCCAGCCCCCATATGGCGAAGGGCCAGGGGGCCGTGATGGTCCAGAGCCTTTGAGCTGGGAGGAGTTGGAGCAGAGCATAGAGCTGGCACTTCGGACACTTTCTTGCGAACTCTGCTGCATCCTTGCTGAGAGTGGGCCAGAAGTAGCCTTGGCTCAACACCCTCCCTTCCAGGGTCCGACTCCCGGAGTGACTGCCGCACTCCCCGGAGTGGATTTCTTCCAGCACTCTCGGGACCTCCTCCTCGGAGACACAACGGGCCAGGAGTCCCGAGAGGGTCTTTCTATATAGCCCCCCTGCATGCAAAGAGTAATTGGAGGACTTATACCTGAAGCGTCTCTTGTCCACATCCTCTCCAGGGAACTGCCCGGAGGATAGGAAGGTGATGAACGGATCCATCCACGAGGCTTATTGATCCACCTCCATCAATTCTCCTTCCTCGATGGAGGGCCGGAAGAGTTCCGAAGTCGTCCCACCTGCTCGGGGACCGAACTTGGCTAGGAGGTGCGCTTGGGCGCTCTCCTCCATCGGCACGTGCTTGATGGAGAAGGTGCGGAACTGCCCGATGACCCCCTTAACCTTTTCCAGGTATAGTAGGAGGGTCGGGTCCTTTGCTTCAAATTCTCCTTTGATCTGGCATGCTACCACCATGGAGTCCGTGGAGACCTCCACGTCCTACACACCCAGTTCTCGGGCCAGCCGAAGGACCGCTATCACTGCTTCGTACTCAGCCTAGTTGTTGGTGATTGGGAAATGGATGTTTAAGGCTTGCTCAATCCGAGTCCCCTGAGGACTCACCAGGACTATTCCCCCTCCATAGGAGTATTTTCCCGACGCTCCGTCCACCAACATCTTCCATGCTTCTGGGGGAGGTGGCTCGTGCTCCCCCACTTCGGCCGCATAGTCGGCCATGAAGTCTGCCACCGCTTGAGCCCTGATGGACGTCCTGGGTACGAACGTGATATTGAATTCGCTTAACTCCATGGACCACTTTGCCAACCTCCCTGAGTGCTCCACCCCTTCCATGATTTTGCGGAGCGGATGGTCCGTCACTACTTTAATTGAATGGGCTTGAAAGTAAGGCCGGAGCCTCCGGGCTGACACCACCAATGCGAAGGCCAACTTTTCCAAAATTGGGTACCGTAGCTCTGCCTTCTTCAGCACTCGGCTGACGTAGTAGATAGGGAACTGTTTCTTCCCTTCCTCCCGGATTAACACGGAGCTTACTGCATCGGACCCTACCCCCAGGTACAGGTATAGGTCTTCTCCTGGCCTCGGTCCCTGGAGCAGAGGGGTTTGGGTGAGCTGTTCTTTCAGAGCCTGGAAGGCCTTCTCGCACTCCGGGGTCCATTCAAACTTCTTGTTTCCCCGCAGTACTTTGAAAAAGGGTGCACACTTCTCTCCCGCCTTGGAGAGGAACCTGCTGAGCCAGCCAACTTCCCTGTGAGGCTCTGAACCTCCTTCGGATTTCTTGGCGACCCCAACTCCATCACTGCTTTAACTTTGTCTGGGTTGGGTTCCACTCCTGCGGGGGTGAGCAAATGGCCCAGGAACTTCCCTCGGCTTGCCCCGAAGACACACTTCAGGGGATTGAGTTTCATCTTGTACCGCCGCAGGGTCCCGAATGTCTCTTCGAGGTCTCGGAGGTGAGTCCCAAGATCTCGGCTCTTCACCATGAGGTCGTCAGCATAGACTTCTAAATTTCTTCCTTTCTGCTCGCGGAAGACCCTATCCATCATCCTTTGGTACGTAGCCCCTGCGTTCTTGAGCCCGAAGGGCATCATCTTATAGCAATAACATCCATCCCCCGTGATGAAGGAAACATCCTTGATGTCCTAGGGATGCATGCGGATTTGATGGTAACCTGAAAAAGCATCTAAGAAAGACATTACAGAAAAACCAACGGCTGAGTCAACCAGCGCGTCGATTCTGGGCAGGGGGGTAGCAATCTTTCGGGCATGATTTATTAAGAAGCGAAAAGTCGATACACATACGCCACTTACCTCCTCCCTTTTTTACCATAACGACGTTGGAGACCCAGCCTGGATACTGGATTTCCGATACAAATCCGGCCTGCAGGAGTTTGCCCACCTCCTCGCGGATGGGCCTTTCTAGCTTGTCGGCGATAGCCCTCCTCTTCTGGCGGATGGGGCGGGTGCCGGGGTCGAGGTTGAGGCGATGGCAAGCCACATCCGCGTCGATCCCGGGCATTTCCGCGGCGCTCCATGCGAAGACGTCTACATTTTTCTGCACGCAGGCCAGGATCTCGGCCTGCTCCTTCGGGTTGAGCTCTCCGTTGATTCAGACTTTTTCCACCACCCCCAGCCGTGTGGTGACCTCGAGCTCTATGACCTCGTCCATAGCCTCCAACCGGGACTGCTCTCCCCAAGCCCTCTCCTCTTCGGGACAAGTGGGAGCCTGGGTTTCCTCCTCGACTTCCTTCTCTACCACCATCAGCTCTTCCGCCCTTTCCTCCTGGGCCTTTTATTCTTCTTCTTCTCCTTCCGCCCGGGGTCCCTCAGCTACCCCTTCCTGGGCATGGACTTCATCTCCCTCCATCTTCTCCTCGGCTACCTCCATACTTCTGGCTTCGGCCGCCTCCTCCATCATCCTATCCCACTCCTCAGCTTCTCCCATCCAGGAGATGGTGTTGACAGCCGTTACGTAGAACTGTCTTGCCACCTTGGGATCCCCCCTGATCCGCACCTGAACCCCTCCGTCGTTGAACTTAAGGCATTGATGAAAGGTGGAAGGGACACAGCGGAACGCGCTGATGAGTGGCCGTCCGAAGATGGCGCTGTAACTGCTTGGGGCATCCACTATGACAAAACGACAGTTCCGGGACTGCCCACCCAGGGTCACATGAAGCCCTACTCCCCCTTCTACTTCCTTCCTCTCCCCCGAGAATCCGAACAAAGGGCCATCTGAGGCCAACACCCTGCTAGGCTCTACCTCCATCTTGTCAAACGCCTTCTTGCAGATGACGTTGACCGAACTTCCATTGTCCACTAGGATCCGGGAGACGGTGAAGTTCTCGATCGCCGTCTGGATGACCAACGCGTCGCAGAACGGGTCCTCGTAGCCTGCCATGTCTTTCTGAGTGAAAACGATTTTTTCGGCCGGGGGTGGGGCGGTGGATGTCGAAGCCACGCTTCGGCGGTAGATGGTATGGAGGCTAGCCTTGCGGGTCGCCTCTATCCCGACCCCCCATGGATCACCCCGATCCCTCCTCTACTCCCCATATCGTCTCTATCCTCACACCTTCCCTCCTCCTCCTCTCGAGGTTCAACCTCCACGATCCAGAATGGCTGCTGCTGTGGTGGCGCGGGCGCTCTGCCCATCTTCACTTCTAGGAACTCCGGACAGGTGTCCGTTGAGTGGCCTTCCTCATCATGGAAGATGCAATATGGAACCGCCACTTCCCTTGCCTCGGCCTCTGCCACCCTATTCCTTCTTCTCCTAGCGGCCGCCGTTTCTGCCTCTCCTCCCCTTCCCCTTCCTCTTCCTCTTCCTCGTCCAATCTCCATGGCCTGCTGGGGAGGGGAGGCATCTGCATCAGACCTTGCCTCCACCCTAACTGGGGGGGCCTCCATTGACCTCCGACATGGTTACCCCTTCCAGGGCCGTAACCCCTTCCCTGCCCTTGCACTCCTCCCCCTTGCGGCCTCCTTTCTCCCTCTGGGGCCCGGGGTTCTTCCCTTCTCCTGACCTCCTGCTGCCTCACCTCCGGCTCACTGAGCTTTGCTAGCCTCCTGGTGAGCTACGGATTGGCTTCCTCACTTGCGACTTCCTCCGACACCCTCTCCATCAGCTCTTCGAAGGAGACGGGGGCTTTTCTCTTCAACGCCATCTTAAAGAAACTCTCTCTCAACCCGACCGTGAAGGCGAGTTGGAGTGCAAACCCAGGCATCTCCTTAGTGAGCTGTACTTCCTCCTGGAATTGGTCGGCATACTGAGCCAGCGACTCCCTGGGTCCCTGCTTCACTATGAAGAGGGAATCAAGATCCTTCTTCCTCTTTTTTGAGGTCGAGAACCTCAGCAAGAAACTTCGGCGCAAATCTTCGAACGAGTATATGGACCCTGCTGGGAGATGATGGAACCAGTCCCTGGCCTTCTCTTTGAGGGTGACGGCAAAGAGCCGACACTTAAAGGCATCTGACATCGGCCTGATGGAGACCGAGTCTTCGAAACTCTGCAGGTGCTGGACAGGGTCATCTCTACCGTTGTAGTACACCCGGTCCCATTCTCCAAATCCCCCCGGGACGGGTGCGGAAAGCACCAACTCGCAAAAGGTGCTTCCCCCTCCTGTCACTCTTCCCGGCTCCACTCGTCCCCCAAGCTCGCTCGCCAAACTTGAGCTCACCGGGACTGTGCTCGCGAGGGCGGTGCTCGCCTGAACCACCCCGACAGCCGCCGCTTCCTCTTGGTGTGCACTCGCCAGCGTCGCGCTCGCTGGGACGGAGCTCGCCGGCACTGAGCTTGCAGGCACGGAGTTCACCGGACTGGCGAACAACACTCGCCTTCCTGGCTCTGACCTAAACCAACGGCAACTTCCTTTCCAGCCCTTCCCCCTGGTGCCTTCTCGCCGACTACTGTTGGGGGAGTGGTCGCCTGAGGTGCCGGGGTCGCAAACTCACTTCGCAGAGCTGTGACCGCGAATCCCAAGGTGTCGAGCACCTCCTTTCTGAAATCCGCGAGCATCTTAGCCATCGCCTCCTGAGGAGTCTCGCCGAACTCCTCGCCCTGCTCCTCATCTCCTGCCATAACCCTTCTCTGGAACTTTCTTGAACCAGCCACGCTCCACGCTCACCGCACCAAAATGTTGAAACCGATTTCTCGATCTCTGGTGGAGCTCGGGGCCCTCAACGAATTGAGGGGCAGCTAACCCTTACCGGTCCCTCGGAAGAGATAGGCAGATAACTCGGACAAAGATCAAGGACCCTAGTCTTAGCGAGGAGGTCCCTCCACTAACCCGGAAGATCGTTGAGCGCTTCCCCTCCCAAGCCAAAGCTAAGACTCGGGAACCTTGGAGAGCTAGAGAGCCCAAACCAAAGCGACCTAAGGAGAGAAGAAAGCTCAAAGATTCTGAACCGGTCCTCTTCCAAGGTGCCCCTTGAGGTCTATTTATAGATTTTAGTTTTGTGGACTGTCAATAGCCAAATCCCGCTGTCCATTCTTACTATCCGCATACCGGATTGGTCTGCTAACAGCCAAACTCCGTTGTTCGGAGGGGCTACCCGCAGACCACCAGGGGTTTTTTGGTAAAGGACCACCCTAGGCGCCGGCGAACCAGAGACCCCTGACCTATCCAGCGAACACGGGGCTCGCCAAAAGATCTGGCTGGCTCGCCTAAGCCGTCTAGCGAAATCCTCCTACCGGCTGACTCGCCTGCCTCTACGGCTCGCCTGCCGAACCGCTCCTTAGCGGGTCGAGCTCGCCAAAATGGCTAACTGTACCCCAGAAATGGCTATTTGTACCCCAAGGTCCCGGACCTGCCTAGCGAGCTCCTCCGACCGGCTGGCTCGCCTGCCTTTAGGGTCTCTCGCTCTTCCTTGGCTCGCCCCGCCTGGCTCGCCCATCCTCGACTCGCTCCCTTGGGTGTGCGAACCAAGGATCCTTCCAGGCGAACATCGGGGTTGTACAGTAAATATTGGGCTAATGACACTTGGATTATGAGTATTATCCATTTCCCAAAATATATTTTCTAAAAATTACTATGGGATCCTAACATCAAAACTATTTTCTAAATGATTTTCATTAACCATTATCGTTGAATAATCTTCTAAATAATCCAAATCACCCTCTAATACAGATTGCAATCTTTGTGAACACCATAATCATGGAGTTCTCTACTAATGTCGTGATTCTAAAACCGATCATGATACATGCCTGTTCATTTGATCTTTTAAATCCTTTAGGGGTCTACTATTAGTTTTCCTTAATTAGATCATTTCCTAAGTTTGGGAAAAAAATTCTAAAAGTTTTACTAAAATGTCTCTGTTGTTCAAAGGGAATTAAATCTCTTTATTGACAATCGAACTCCTTAGAGACTTATCTTTCCTTATTTCCTCCACTAGGGAACACCATCCCCATTCAAACATGATTTATGAAAAAAAACTCCATAATTATTCTAGGACTTGCAAATGGGAATCTCATCTATGCAAAAGTCCAATTGATCTAATATAATCATATAAATCTTATTTCGTGATTCAGACCATAATGTCTTGGAATAAACCTACGAGCTATGGTAATATATGTGATAGTAATGAGGTAAACCTCAAAACTATGAGTTATAATTTGTGTTTTAACATCTAACCAAAGGCATATAAAGTAGTTTTCAGCCTTATTTTTCCATGGGCCAATGACTCCGGTTGAATCAAGTTGGGCCAAATTCAAAGTTTGATTTCCCAGCCATCTTCTGTGTGGTTAATAACGAGCTCTAGATAACTGATTTTCTAGTGCAATTCCACTAAATTTCGATTTTTGAGGAACATTTGATGATTTACTCATGAACAATCATCTTGTTTAATGCCCTTTAAGTATGCTAATATGGAATTACTTAAAATATTACATGAAATTCATCCATTATAATTCTCATTTACTCGAATCACCTTAGTGAAGTACTAATTTTGATGAAGTAGGTGAAATTTTATCAAACTGAGAGGGAGATATGTCATCCCCAATAAGACAAAGAGGAATAGGTCTAGGGTAGAGTTGTGTCAAAACATTGTCTTGATAATTAAACGGTCCACCACTGCTTCCGCTGAAGTGGTTCCCCTAAACCACTCTTTTAAAATAGACTGGAGATAAGAGAATTTCTATTTTTAGCACTAGCTGAAGGATCGTTTAGGCTCTGATACCCTTTGTAAGATCCCCCCCTCCGGTACTCAACCTTATCGGGAGATCTTACCGCACACCATCGCCAATACATGACTCCGAGATGACTAACGTAGGATCAAAAGAATGACCATCACAAACACTCCTCTCATTGCTCACCCCGAGGCCATATATTAACGATGGTGTTAAGCGATTTCTACTTGTAATCCTGAAGCGTGGTGGTTTAGTAGTAGCACGATCTACCAGGACTAAAAAGCTAATGGGATATAAATAACTATTTTCGTAGCATAACATGTAGTAGACTATAATTGTTTAATAGGCTCGAGCTATCATTTAAGATATCAGATGAATCATAATTCATAAGGCTAAGGCGCAGCGATTTAGTTTAAAAGAGAGTAAAGTTGTATATAAAATCTATTGCGACTCAGTCGATTTCCCAAATGGTAATAAGTGGAGCAAATGCTTAGTAAGGTCACAGGGGCATATCTAGCTTTACCAACAAGAGTATAATATTTGCAGCAATACATGTAACACATAATAATAAACCACAATGAATCTCAAGACATAAATACTTAAATTGTGTCTTAACATAAGGTACCTCGATGGCCATTGCTGAAGTTATCATCCTGGATACATCCCATTGCCTATCTGTATCCTTAACCTGTAACTCAAGTATAATGTCAAGGCATAAAAATAACCAACAAGGAGGTTATGTGTAAAAGTAATTGGGTCGTGGCAGTCTTCCCACGACCACCGCCTACGTACTTCGTATCATCCTACATACTGCCTCAGACCCACATAGTTCTATGATTGTGGCATGGGTTGCCTGGAACCAGGCCGTCCTCGATGCGGGTTGCCTTAGAGTATCACTCGAAGGCCATCCTAAATTTTCCAAAGGCAACAATTTATTCCCGAAGGAATATAAAACTCGAAGGCAACATTTATCCCCGACGGGATATATTTCTCGAAGGGGCAACATTTTTATTATCATAATAATGGTTTATATTTCCGTGTGAACAACATGAAAAGAATATGCATTTGTAATGACATTATTCCAAGCTTATAGCGCATGCAGGATTTAGGATTTAGAGCGCTTTTATAAATCGGCAGGACCTCCATTAAGTCATCGGCCCATAGTCAAGTAACTTACTACAAAAGAGAAAACAAAAGCAAATTATATCGATGTCTTGCCACCATTTCCTAGGCTCGGCAATGTAAGCTTCACGGCCTCTTTGGTGTTAATATTTACTTATAAACGTGTTCCACCCAATCCGTCGTCGGGTTCAACATCTGAACACCAATTCAAAAAGGCCTAGATGACGTAAAAGTGAGTGCTGCGGTTTTCAATAAAGCAGGAATTGCAAGATCTTGGCAGCACCGTATTGGGGATTTGACCCATCAAACGATGTCCAAAATTCACATATAAGTACAATCTGGAAAGGTAAAAACATTACCTACATTATTGATGAAGGGTTCATAAGGTGATCACTACCAATTAAGGCCTAAATATCTAAAAGAAAGTTTGCTGCAGTTTTAAACAATAGCAGGAATTCAGCATATGCACACTCACACACATATAATAAAAATCATGTGTCACTTGTATTTGTAAACCTAAAACATGTAGTGTAAAAATCTGAGAAAAAGCTATAACCAAATGATTAATTTCACCTCATCCGGAAGGATTTAATGGTGGAATAATTCAATTTCATGGAAGCTAACTCATCCGACAAATTCTTAAATTATGGGTATGCATGCATGTTTAATTTAAGCCTTCTACTTTGAAAATCTGAGAATAGTATAGTAAAAGTAAATTGATTTCATGTTGACGGAGTCATGAGCTCATCCAACAAAAGGATGGTAGGTTTCCAATTATTGGGACTCGATGTCAAGTATGCAAAAACCTCTCATTAATTAGTTAAAATCGAGACCTTGTGAAATTCATTAACCCTTAATTAACCAAAAGTTCGGTCAATATCATGTGCACGTCATAGTCCAAAAATAAAATCCCTACTCATGCAATGTTTTCCCCCAAATAACCAAAACTCAATCAAATTGATGAGCATGTCATAGTCTTACAATAAAACTCCTAACCATGCAAGGTATTTTTGTGAAAACTTCTTATATAAACCCACGTAGTGCAAACACTACAGTCAAGTCTTAATTTTGAATAGCTCCTCATCAAGCACATCAGCATTCCCAAGTGGAAATCCAACAAAATAGGCCTACTTTTGCACTAACTTAAATATTACTTAAGAGTTTTCAAAACAAAACTTCAGAAACTCAACTTTAATTCTCCATGAGTCTAAGATTTATAATGGAGGAGAATAGTAAGGAATAAGAATCTATAAGAGTTTTGAGTTTTGGAACCTTTACCAAGCTGCAGCCACCAACTATGATTTTATCTTTCATAAACCATTGTAAAAGCCTTAGTTAATTCCAATTTTTCGGCCAAATAAAATCTTTTGGTATGCAACCAAATGCGGGAAAAACCCACCGTGATTTTTAAGAGGTTTCAATGACACTTGAAACGGCTTTAACTAAACAAATGATGTTGTATGATGATTATATCAAGTTCCATAGATCTGATAAGTTAAATAAGCCCCAACCGAATATGAAAGTTCGGTGGTTATGAACCATCGTTTGTGAATGCCCGACTTCAACTAAGGAACTTTATAAAAATTAAGGTAGAGAGGAGGAACTCTAATTTCTAATGGTAGTTTCTCCTCGAGGCTCTGCCATCATTATAGCTCCGGTGAGTTTTGAGAAAACACCACCATCATAGAAGGTAGATTTGGCATGACAACAATGGCTTTAACCGTTAAAAAAGGAACTAGTTTTGTTCGGTGAAATTTGTTGAGCTGCAATTGGAACAAACCTATCATTTAGACCCTACTATGAATGGGTTGAAGGAGAAACTACGCTCCAGGTCATACCGGAAACGGCAGATTGAGGATTTCAGGTCGCATAGATTGACGCCGATGAACGGCAGCGTAACCGTAATCCAACCCATGTATGAAACCATGAGAGAAAAGGAAGGAAGGGTAGAGGGAGAGAGACAAGTGATACCTTCTGCCTTGAACCTTCCAACCGAAGAACGGCTGCACGGGTTACCTGAGGAATCCCACCCCAGGCCATCATCGATGCATTGTCCAGAAGAGTAGGGCTAGGAATTTCGCATGTTGCAGGCTCTTGAAGGTTTACCGGAGGCTGACGGGGAAGGGAAAGGGGGTAGCAGTTCTGCCAAGAGAAGGAGGGGCGATCCCGTCGCATCGAGGAGGGAGAACCCGTCCCTCTCCTGTCGTGAGAAAAGAGGATAAAAAAGGGGAAGAGGAGCATCGCCAAGTCCGCCTCTCCCCATCGTGGTTTCCGCCAAGCTCTCATATTTACGTAATTTAAATAATGTATAAGTATATATGTTCCATAATACTTCTTATGTAATTTAAATAACCTACATGAATAATTAAGACCTTAATAAACACATGTATGCACAAAATATATACCTCCTGAATATGCGTAAGGGAGAATGAACGCAAACAGCTGTTGCGACCGCGACAGTCATAGTAGACCAAAGAGCATGATTAAGGAGGATTTGAAATTTATTTACGTAAATAGTTTCTCGGTTCGCCGCGCGACTAAATACGGCCCAATTCATCCAATTCTCTTATCAAAATCGAGTATGAGCCTCAAGAAATGAATCAATTTTTATTCTGATCACACAAGTCTGATGATCTCCTATGGGGTCTATTCTAGAGTTTGTTTAATTGTAAATAATTTCCCGGATTGTCACGTATCACAAAAATAATTCGTTTTGCCCCAATTTCATAATCACATAAAATCTAGGCTGGACGGAAGGCAGTGAATTTTCTTTTACATCATCATAAGAACTTAATGATTGCACGGAGTTAAACGGAGCTTATTTCCTTGGGAATCATTGCCACCTAATTTTATCTGCCACGATGTTCGTCACTCAAGTCATTTCATATCCAAATAAAATGCGATTGGCATAGTCAAGTCTGTATTAATCTTAAACCAATTTGAATTGACTGCTTGAAACCCATGATATGATGTCAATTAATTCATACACCAAGGATAAACATTGAGGAGCTACTTCGACCCATGGCCAGCTCTTCAAAGGTTCACAAGACCCTCCTAGGCCCCTAGGGTCATCGGAACTGGGATGTTACAGTTATCATGGGTCTCTACTCGCCCCTTGTGGTCAGAACCTTCCGGCTAGACAGTGCAGTCAAGATGGTGAATCTCATGGCTGAGTTCGAAGGCCGCCAGAAGACGAATAAAGACCGCGGGGGAGACCGCTCAAAGGAGAAAAAGATGAAGAAAAAGATGAAGAAAAAGAAGACTCCTCAACCCGAAAGAGTTGATCAAACAGTTACTATCACTTATGTGGGGGAAGTCGGCCAAGCTGGCCCTTTTGCTGACAGATTATTTATCGACCAAGGGTGGAGCGGGTTATTCCAACCTGCCCCCAGCTGATTTGCCTGCTCCTTCTAACCAGGCAACCGATCCGCCAGCCCTCTTGGACAAGAAGAACTCTGAAGCCATTCCTTTGAAGACCGATGGCGGCTCTTTCAATATGGAGGTTACTCCTTCAGGGGTATTTCATCTGAAGATAAGTGATGATGGAGGAGAGGCGGTTGATTCTCCCAAGCCGACCGAACAGAAAAGCCCGATAGTAAATATCGAGGACAGTCCAATTCCTTCGCAACAAGCTGGCCAGGAGTCGGCTAAGAAGAGGAAAAGGGCTGGAACGACAACGGATAGGCTCTTGAAGATGGTCAAGAGTTTAAAGGCCAAGAATAGAGCCGCATCAAGGAAACTGGGAGCGGGTAGCCTTCAAAACAAGGTGCATGAAAGAGAGGTCTCTGAGGGACTGATAACTCCTTCCCCCAAGCCGGGCGACCAGGTTTATACCTCTGCTCATAGCATGACTGTGAGTGATATTATCAAGGATTTTGACACTCTTAAGAAGCAGGATGAACTACTCGACACTCCTGCCGACTTGAATGCGGTTGACCGCCCCGGCGAGGACGCGGCCAGAATTGAGAAGGCCGATCCGGCTCCTGAGGACCCCGTGAAGGCCGGAATGAGGATTATGAAAGTGAAGGCAGAGAGGGCGAGAGAGCTTCTGGACAAACCGCCGCCGCCGCCATTCAATCTTCTTGCACAAGGTAAAGAAGTCGCGGGTTACCACCCCGTACATTTTTTCCAAACGCGGTCTCGAAAGAAACTGAACGACTTGACATTGAACCCGCCACCGAGCTACTTTCCCTCCGCCGCTCAGTTTTCCGCTGCTAGGCGGAGGCAGAATGAGAGGTCGTGGAGAGAGCGGCGCCGAAGGGTGGATTCTGAGCAAGCGAAGCGACCTGTCATTTCAAACTTTAACCCCACCGTTGCATCTAGTAAGCGAGGAGAATTCAGAATGAGCGGTATTCATTTAGTAACGCCTCTTTTGTATGCACTCAATCTTTCTGCCCGCGTCTTTTTTGCTGCAGATGATCCAGAATCCGTTCCAAAGCCGGGCGACTTGGTGGCCTGCCTTCCTCCATTGACTTCATCCATTCCAAGCTCATTGTCGAACCCAGATACCCGGATGGAGGAGGAGCTAGCCGCTCTTCAAGGCAACTTTTAGATCCTTAAGCAACAGGTGAAGATCCTCGAGGAGCGGGAGAAGGCCGCCCAGGATGAAAAGGCTGTAATGCGGGTTGCACTAGAGGCCGAAAGGAAAGAGAGACAGGAAAGGAAAGTGAGATGACCGTTCGACTTGACAGAGGAAAGAAGGAGATCTGTAAACTCGAAGATGACTGTGGGATAAATACCTCCATCTGACAAGGGAAGTCGGTTGAAGCGGGCGACCTTTTAATATGACTGATGAAGGGCGTCGTGGATCAAAATGCCCGGCTGTTGGGATGAGTTCAGCTCTTCCAACGGCCGGGATAGATGATCCTGTTACTAATGTAAGTGAGACCGTGACGGCCTTGCCTACTCGCATGATTCCGGCCGCGCGAGTAGAACGAGATGTGCGCCTTCACAACATTATTAACAACCTTCATCACAGTATCAATCAGATGCATGGTACTGTTCTTCATGTCGGCAATCATGTCGCCCGACTTCATCGAGTGGATGCTCCAAATGATGCCCGCCAGTAGTGAGCGGTTTCAAACAATGCTTGTAATATTATTTTATTCGGTCCTTTGGACAACTTTGAATATTGAACTTAACTTTATGATATTCGACTTGCTCTGCAGACCGTGCGGTCTGTTATTTGAATGCTTATACTTTCTTCCTTAGAATATTGATAGATGTGTGTGAATTGCTTTGTAAGTCGAGCGGCTTGTTTCTACTGTTCTTTAAACTGCTTGCCTTGATTTTATTTTTTGTGGTTTGCTGCTTATGAACTGGCTTGCTGTGTGAAATTCTGCCTGCGCGGGTTGATTAGGCTAGTCGCGATTTGACCTTGCTAAATGCAGATCACTTACTCTATAAGTAGCGACCCTTCCGAAGACTCATTCAACAGAATCTCAAGATGGGAGCTAAGCGCTAGCCGAAGCGACCTGAGAAGGTGTCCGTTACGCGATCTGATGCGCCCTTAGCATTCCATTCGGCCGACCATGAAGAATGCCGCTTAACCAAGGCGGAGCTGGACGAATTTGTGGAAAAGTATATGGTAGGGAGTCCGCTGCTCGCACGGCTTCCACTCCGCGACGAGCGGATAAATTCTTCTGCCCCAAATCAAATCGCCATCCCAATCAACCACTTTGACTGCGGCTTCATGATCCCAATCCCTATCGAACTCGCCATGGTCTTCGACCATTATGGGGTTGTTCCCGGACAACTCTCCCGCAACTCGATAGCAGCCATATGCAGCTTTATCTCCTACCTGCGGTCTGAGAGAGTCCGCTTTTCAATGGATCTTTTCAGGAAGATCTTCTCGGTGCGGGCTATCCCTGATTATGAGACAAAGGTGTTCAAGGGCCACTTGTACTTCGGCTGTAGGGGATTGAAGATGGTTAACCTTGCGAACAAGGTTACGGACTTGTCAGAGAGGTACTTGATATTTGAAGGCTGACTTGGCCTGTTAAATTCCAACCCACAGGTGCGGTCAGAGGAAGTTTTTCAACAAGTCGCCGTCAACAAGACCCAGATGGAAACCTACACGTGCCTTAAAAATGAGCGGCATAATGTTGATCACTACATTCTGCTGTTGTCTGAGTTGGAGAATGTCCGACCTGAAGACAGTAAGTCCCTTTCAACCCGCTTCCTTCTCTGATATTGACCGCGCGGCCTCCTGTTCTGATTCCTTTACTTCTCTTTTACAGCTTAGGCCATTGTTCCTAAGAACAAGTCGGTCAGTCCGGCCGGCTTGATCCTGACTCAGAGGGAGAAAAGGCTGAGGCAGGAAAAAACAAGTCGCTGATGTCTGATGGCGAGGATTCGGCCTCTTCTGGCGACTTCTCTTCTCTCCGTTCCTTCAGCAAGGTGAAGGACTTTAAAGGCCGCATGGTCTTGTCCTGGCACACAGATGGTGATGTGTCCAAGTCTCCACCGCGCTCCCCCACTGGGCGAATGAAAAATCACGCCGACACGCAAAAGCCGCCGGCATTGCCCTATATGGTCGGCGAAACTTCAGGCGGTTTAGGAAGGTCCCTGAGGAAGAGCTCGCAAGGCAGGCTGCGCGGGTTGGTGCTGAGTGCTTCATCACCAATCATTTCATGGGTATGACCTTCAATAGATTGATCAAGACAAATGATCATCTAGAGAAGGTGAATATCGAATTAAAAAAAGAGGTCGCGCGATTGAAGGAGGCGGAGTTGGTACGTTATCACCTTGTTAGCCGATTCTTTCATTCCTCAAACCGTGTGGTCTCACCTTTATTCCTTTTTGCATAAAAAATACGATGAGATGGAACCGTTATACCAGGAAGAGCTCTTCCCTCACATAGCCGAGGGAATTGGCAGGGCCTTTGACCGCCTGAGAGAGCTCGGTGGGTTTGCACCCGGTTTCGAGAACTTCACCTTCTCGGACGCCTATCCGACCTTGCAGAAGAAGCTGGACAAGATTAGGCGGAAAGCTAAAGGAAAGAATAAGGTCGATGGTGTTTATCCAGAAGTCCGCATCCGAATAGCATTTCACGCAGACCGGGCGGTCTTATTATACAAGTCGCCTGATTCAGGTTTGATAAGGTCCATCACCAACAACCGGGCGGTCTGAGCATTCAGGTCGCCTCCAAAGATTGAAGGTCACCAAGGCCCAAGTCCAGAAGGCAAGCCGCGGTCTCAAGATGGAGACCGCTCGGGTTGCGCCACAAAAGCTACCAGGGCCCAAGTCCAGAAGGCAAGCCGACGTCTCAAGATGGAGACCGCTCGGGTTGCGCCATGAAAGCTATCAGGGTCCAAGTCGAGAAGGCAGCCCGCGGTCATAATTTGGAGACCGCTCGGGTTGCGTCTTGAAGGTTGACAAGGCTCAAGTCCAGAAGGCAAGCCGCGGTCTCAAGATGGAGACCGCCCGGGATGCATCATCGCCTTGACCGTTGCATCTTCAGTCCCCGGCCAGGACAGATCAGAAGCGCAAGCCGCCAAGCTGCGCGACTTCATTCTTTTCGCCTCTCTGTATCCCGTCACCGCCTGCCCGATTCTCCTGTGGGCAGGAGGTTATTTTATACCTGCCCGTTCGGGCAGGCCCCCGAGCCTATAAATAGGGGGCAGCAGCATTCCCAAGGCACCCACACTCGAATCCAGGAGCTCGCTTGTTTGAGCTGCGGTCTCGAGTTTCCCGTCTTGCGACCTGTCTGACCGGCCGGCTTCTGCTTTCCTGCACTTGTAACCCGCTGTAACCGCTTCTTCTTAATCAAAGGAAAGCCCATCACAGGAGTGGCAATCGCCGTGATGGGCGAATTCTGGCCTTGAACGCTGCCAGCGGTCTCATTTTCCCTAAGTTAAAAGTAACCGGCAACCCGCAGCCTCCGATTTCCTTCGGAGGTGCGATTTCGGACTCAACAGAAACACGCGACCATCAGATTGCAGATTGTCGGTGAAATCCTCACCATAATGTCAGACCGCTAGTTCACCCTTGGAGACCGCTCTGACCACAGTGAAGATTCCCTGTGGGAGGCCTTGGAGCAGTCGAGATGAGAAGCCGAGCGGGCTCAGAAAGCCACTGATCAGCGGCTTGAAGTATTCAGCCAGGCTTTGGCACTACTAACCGAGCGGTTAGTCGCACAGCAAACCGCGGGTAACCAGGCGGTTACTCCGGTCCCTCCTCCACCGCCTCCTTATCCGCTACCTCAAGTCACCAACTTCCCACCACTGCAAGAAGGTTTTGCGGCTAGGCAAAACTTTTACCAGGAAGTCGCGCACAGCATGCCGGCTCGAGTCCTCGATTTCTAGGGGGAGGCTTCTCATGCAACCCGCCTATCCTATCCGCCAGAAGGAGCAGCTCGCATTTCCTACCCGCCTGAAGTTGCTGCTCATCACTCCTACCCGTTGGAAGCCGTTGTCCGCTCCTCCTACAAGGCGGCCTGTCCGCGAGTAGCCACTGCTCAGGCGGCTTATTTTTCTGTTCCTCTATAGGAGGATATTGAAGAAACATCTCCCTTCGTGGATGAAGTCTGGGGGGAGCCAGCCCCGAATAATTTCAGAGAGCCCGGTCTGCCAGCTTTCAATGGAGAAACTGATCCCACAGTTCATCTACAAGCCTTTGAGTCGGCCATTGCTCTTAGGACCCTAACAGATGCAACCAAGTGCAAACTCCTTGTGACCTCCTTCGAAGGACAAGCAAGGGAGTGGTTTTATGGACTGCACCCCAGGTCGATCAGTTGTTTTGCCGAGCTGCGAAGGGAATTTCTGCTGAGATTCCCTATTTCAAGGAAAAGGAAAAGTGGGCTGGCAGCCCTTTTTGACATAACACAACGGGAAGACGAAACGTGGGCCCGTTTCGTCGACCGCTTCCAGAAGGAGATCATGGAAGTCCAGAACGTGGATCCAGAGCTGTACAGGGTAGCCCTTATTCATGGATTAAGGGAGGGCCCCCTAAAGTTCGAGGCACATATAAGGGAGCCAAAAACTTATCAGGAAATGATAAGTTTGGCAAACATGTTTATCAGAGGAGAAAAGAGTAATCCTGGCTATGTCGCAAAGCTAGTGACCGACAAAGAGCAGTCTAATCCATCCTTCCACCATCCACCATCAAACCAGTCCCACTTTGAATCCCGTTCCCAAAGGTGAAGAAATTACAAAAATAAGCAACCCTTTATTGTCCATCAACGGTTTCAGGATCAGAAACCGCCGTTGGCCATCGCACCCGCTCCATCCGTTCCTTTTCCGCATATCATGCCAGTATATCTGCCACAGTATGATGTGCAACCACCTCCGATCATTCCATCCACTCAATATGATGACTCGCAAGAGTCATTTACTCCCCTGAACGTTATTATGGACAAGTCGTCCAAATCCTCCAAAAAAGACCGGATTTCAGAAGACCCGCTCCTCTAAGATCAGATGTCCAAAACCGAAATCCGAACCTTTTCTATGAATATCACAAGGAGGGAGGGCATCTAACTGAAAATTGTCGGGCCCTCCGCTTGTTGATAGAAAGGCTCCTGCAAGAAGGAAAGCTCCGGGGCCTAGTTCGGAAGGAGGCAACTGATGAGCCAGCCGCCGAGAAGAAAAAAGAAAAAGAAACAGTGGAGGTAACCTAGGAATGCGCCAACGTTGAAGATGCTGGCTGCTATGGGGACATCCACTCTATGACTGAATGCATTGAAGTTAATGATGCGGGCCCCCTGGGGGACATTTATTGCATCCATGGAGGAGCTAGGGCTGAGTCATCTCGCAAATCCAGCATTGCGAGGGTCTTGAAACAAGAAGTGGCAGCGACCACAAATTCTCCCCCTGAAAGCACCATTGTCACTTTTGGTCAGGATGACCTTCCCCCAAATGCCAATCCTTTCGACGATGCTGTGGTCATCAAAGCCGTCATCGAGAATTACACTGTTCACAAGATCTTGATTGACACAGGCAGCTCTGTCAATCTCCTTTTCCGCCCAACCTTTGAAGCCCTGAAAACCGGAAAGCCTATGCTCTCCACTGATGGGCCCCTCTATGGTTTTTCTGGGGAGAAGAAAGAATTGGAGGGTTCAGTGAAGCTCCTGGTCTCTCTCGGAGGAGTAATAAAACTGATTAACTTCGTGGTGGTGGATGCCCCAAACAACTACTGCTCCATCTTCGGGAGGCCGATTCTTAATGCATACAGGGCAGTAGTGTCCACCTTTCACCTTGCTCTTAAGTTCTCTCCCGAAGGAAGGCAGTATCAGGTCAGAAGAAACCCAAAGGTGGCTCGGGAGTGTTACGTCCGAACCGTCAACATGATCACCGACGTTTCACTTCCCAAGGCCACGGTTGAAGTTCTGGAAATTGCTGAATCCTCAAGGGCTGCTAAGGAAGGGAAAGATCGAGAAGGGGCTCACCTGGAACCTGCCCAGGCGACCCAAGAGGTCCCTATTGCTGAAGGGGAAGAAAAGAAACTGGTTATCAATGCAGAGCTGCAAGAAGAGGAAAAAGTGCAGCTGATCTCCTGCCTTTTGGAGAACCTGGATGTCTTCGCCTGGTCAGCGGAGGATATGCCAGGAGTGGATCCGAGACGTGGCTTGTCATCATCTGAACATATCTCCTGAGTTCAAGCCCGTCCAGCAAAAGAAGAGAGAAGTGGCAACCAAGCTGGCGTTGCCCATCAGAGAGGAGGTTTCCAAACTCCTGAAAGCGGGCTTTATTTCTGAAATAGAGTATCCCACGTGGATGTCGAATGTTGTAATGGTTAAGAAATCCGATGGGAAGTGGCGCATGTGCGTAGACTTTATCAAACTTAATAAAGCATGTCACAAAGATTGCTACCCTCTGCCTCAGATAGATGTCTTAGTTGATTCCGCGGTTGGGTATAATTTTTGAGCTTTCTCGATGCTTTCTCTGGGTACCATCAAATTAAAATGCACAAACCTGACATCCCGCACACCTCATTTATCACAAACGATGGGTGTTACTGCTATCTCGTAATGCCCTTCGGTCTTAAAAATGCGGGCGCAACATATCAAAGAATGATGGATACCGTCTTTAAGCATCAAAAAGGCAGAAACCTCGAAGTTTACGTTGATGATCTCCTTCTGAAAAGTAAAACGTTTTCAATACACTTGAAGGACCTCGTAGAGACGTTCGCTACTCTACGGAGGTTCAAATTAAAATTGAACCCGTTGAAATGTGTGTTTGGGGCGAACAAGGGAAAGTTTCTTGGGCATCTCTTAACTCCTAATGGCCTTGCACCGAACCTAGATAAGGTGAAGGCCATCCTTGATATGAATCCTCCTCGTTGTACCAAGGAAGTTCAGCAACTTGGAGGAAGGTTGGCAGGATTGAGCAGGTTTATTTCCAAATCAGGAGATAAAAGTGCCCCATTCTTTAAAATTCTCCGGGGAGGATCAAAGTTTGAATGGAGCGAGGAGTGCAACAGGGCTTTCGAGCATCTAAAAGCATAGTTAACTTCAACTCCGCTACTTCAAAGTCCCCGTGAGGGGGAAATATTATTCTTATATTTGGGAGTTGGCCCAGATGCGGTAAGTTCTGTCCTCGTCCGGGAGGAAAAGAAGAGGCAGTTTCCAATATATTATATTAGCCATATTTTCAAAGATGCGGAAACCAGATATTCAATCTTGGAGAAGCTAGCCTTAGCCTTGGTTATGTCTTCACGAAGGCTTCGTCCTTATTTTCAGGCTCATCCTGTCCAAGTGATCACAGGTCATCCTTTGAGAAATATTCTAGAAAAGCCAGATCATTCGGGGAGGTTGTCCAAGTGGGCTATTGAACTGAGTGAGTTTGAAATATCATACATCCCCCGAACAGCAATCAAAGCACAAGTCCTGGCAGATTTCTTGGTGGATGCAACAGAATCCGAGCCTGAAGGGGTGGTGAAATCCCCTTTGGCTTGGGTCATTTATGTGGATGGGGCTTCTGGTAAAAACTCCGTGGGAGCCGGAGTAGTTTTAATTAGTCCGAATGGCATCAAGCTAGAGCAAGCTATAAAATTCTTCATTCCGATTACGAATAATCAGGCTGAATATGAAGCACTTCTGGCTGGGTTGAGGCTCGCAAAAGAACTGGTCATGGCTTCTCAGGTCCTGGGTAATTTCGAGACAAGAGAACCAATTCTGAGAAAGTATCTACTGTTGACTAAGAAGGAGATTGGGAAATTCAAGTCATTTATTATCGAGCATATTCCAAGAACACAAAATGAGGAAGCAGATGAGTTGTCAAAGTTCGGTCTTCCATCCGGGGGAGTGACCTTTGAACTTTTCCATCCGGCAACAAATGAAGCAGAACTTATGCAAATCGATCAGAATCCTTCGTGGAAGGACCCTTACGAGCTATTTTTGTCAAAAGGGGAGTTCCATCATTCCATCAAAGATAGAAGAAGATTTAGAAGGAAAGCGACATATTATTATCTGATAGCAGGAGTTCTCTATAGGAAGACTTTGATCTCTCCCTCAGCACGGTGTGTTTCTGAGGACGAAATTTCAACCATACTTCAGGAGGTTCATTCCGGGGAGTGTGGTAGCCATTCAGGGGCAAAGAATCTAGAGAAGAGAATCTTGAGGCAAGGGTATTTCTGGCCAACCATGAGGAAAGATGTTGAAGCATTTGCCAAGCGATGTGTTCATTGTCAAAAGTTTGCTCCACTTCAACATCTGCCTGCTCAATCACTCAGATCAATAACTGCGCCTTGGCCTTTCGCAATTTGGGGGATGGATCTTATCGGACCCTTCCCAATGGCCAGCGGCCAGCGTCGCTTTATCATTGTGATGATTGACTACTTCAGCAAATGGATTGAAGCGAAAGCATTGGCGAAAACTATAACCCAAGTTATCAGAAACTTCATCTAGGGAGAAATAGTTTGTCGACATGGAATTCCGCTAGCAATTGTCACTGACAATGGTCCGCAGTTTAACAATTCAGAGATGATAACCTTCTGTGATCAGGTTGGGATTGACCTTCGGTTCTCTTTTGTGCATCATCCGAGAACGAATGGCCAGGTAGAAGCCGCAAATATGCAGATCCAACAGCTTCTGATGAAGATGGTCTTGAATCAAAGAGGAAATTGGGCAGACCAACTTCCTTCCATCCTTTGGACTCTTCGTACTACTCCATCCTCAGCTACGGGGGAGACACCATTCAAATTATCTCATGGCCCGGAGGCTGTTGTTCCTATAGAATTTGAGGTGGTCACTCCAAGAGTTGTGTATGAAGAGGAGGGAGGAGAAGCATGGATAGAAGATAATGATGAAGCCATCAAGTATAGCCTGGATTTAATTGAAGAGCTTCAGAATGAAGCAACAACCAGACAGGAGGAAGTAAAAAGGAAAATGGCCAAGTACTTTGACAAGAAATGTCAGGGTAAAACATTTTTCATTCGGAGACGTTGTGCTAAAGAAAGTTGATGCAGCGGCCAGAACAAGCAACGTCGGAAAGATGAATCCCAATTGGGCCGGACCTTTCATCATCAAGGAAGTACTAAAAAGTGGGGCTTACCGCCTTCAGACAAGTGAAGGAGAAGACATCTCATGCACCTGGAGCGGTGACGATCTCAAACGGTTCTATCCTTAAAATGTCATTTTTACTTTCTTGCATTTTTTGGATATTTTAATGAAAAGCCCCATACTGACACTTCTCCATATCTGATGGTTCTTTTTTACACTTTCTTATATATCAACCTCACTGAACCGCGGAGACATCGCCAATTTCTGCTCGAACCCCCTCAGATTGTAGTCATTAGCGTAAAACCACGAAGATCATGTGTAGCGGGGAGTTTTCGCACACGTGTAGTGGTAGCTTGCCAATTCCCGTGCGGTGGTCTTCGGAACCTTGGATCCCGGCTGATATCCGACACACCCCTGCATCAAGGGAGGTCCGGGTGAATGTTGGCTCTATCATGCCCCGAGGGGGATATAGTTACAGCCTTGATGATCTCTATGAGGAATGCAATGTCGGTATAGTCCCCGCGACATAACCACACCTGCCCAATTGATCATTTTGGTCTGTGACCATCGAATATTCCTAGGTACTCTCAAGCGATGCCTAAGTGGGACCCACAACTAGGTTGATCTCTTTGAGGAAAGCAATGTCGGTATAGCCCCCGCGGCATAACCACACCTGCCCAATTGATCAACTCAGCTTGTAGCCCTAGGCAGGAGAGCAGTTGAGCTGCTTACAGCCCTTATGACCACTTGAGGAAAGCAATGGTTGCCGCCTAGGCACACCTGCCCACTTGGTCATCTGAGCCTGTACTTATCTTTTTTCTTTATTCCTACAACTCTTATGACCATCTGAGTAAAGCAATGGTTGCCGCCTAGGCCCACCTGCCCATTTTGTCATCTGAGTCTGTAGCTACTTTTTACCGCATTATAGGGAATTATCTCACCCATATGATCCTTCTGGACCATTTGAGGAAAAAAACAGGGTTTTCAACAGGCGTATCGCAGACCGGGCGGTTTGTGTTTAAACCCCGCGGTTTGAAATAAGCAGGAACAAATTATCGGATTGTCTGGTTATGAAACCGATAGGTTTTAATAAGCAGGATATCATAAAATGCCATAAGACAGGGATCAGGGGATCAAGCATAATCATGACCGGTCGGTCTCGTCGTTCGGTTTGTAAACCTATCATCCTTGTGGGTTTCGATTCGATCCGTTCGGTTAATAACTGGCTCTTCATAATCAAGCAATAGAGTCCGCTCAAAGTATATACAGATCACGCGGGTTCATAATCAAGATGTGTTATGTAAATCCGTTTGGATTTATTCGGAAGAATAAGATTTGCTGAAATCTAAGTTACATAAATCGTTCGGATTAAGTGTTAATCGCGCGACCTACTGTTTGTTTTCTTATAGCTTGATATTCTATCTTGCGAAGCAATTATGAAAAGCTGGTTTATAACCATGCGGTTTGGTTGTGTTCGATCTCCCGATTGGATTTCTATCCGACCGAGTTATATATATACCGCACGGGCATATCGCTTAACTGATTATATTCATGGGGATGAGATTTATGGAAATCTGAGCTATGTGAACCATCCGGATCAAGTACTACTCGCACGGTCTGTTGATTATTTTCTTATGACTTGGTTGTCAATCTGGTGAAGCAATTATGAAAAAGCCGGGTTATAACCGCGCGATTTGGTTATGTTCGATTTCCCGATTGGATTTCTATCCGCCTGGGTTATATATAAACCGCGTGGGTGTATCGGTTATGTTCGATTTCTCGATGGGACTCACGGAAATTTGGATTATAAGTCGTTTGAAGCAAAATATTAACCGCTCAAACCTGTTTTCTTGTGATTGGGTATCACAAAGTGGTAGTATAAGGCCGGGTAATGGCCGTGCGGCTTTATATCAAATAGATGGAGTCATCTAGTCAGACAGGACATGATCCAAATCGCGTGGCCAAGATTCTACAGCGACCTGAAGCTACGTTCGGTTTCCTGGTTATTACAAAGCATTCATAGTGGGATAAGAAAGAACTGGAATTTCTATCCGTTCAAATTATATATTCAAACCGCGCCAACCACGCATCAAAATATCATAGTTGATACTTTTTCGGGATATATCGAGTTTGCTTAATCTGGATAGAAGACACAAACCGCACGACGTAATTAAAAGAAAGGAGACTGCAGCAAACGCAAGTAAGTCGCAGAAAAAACAAACAACTAGATAGGTAAAAACTTTCCATTTCATCACGAAAATGTCTTTACATTGTTTCATGACCGACCGGCTAACAAAACCAAGCCGTCGGCTATGCAAAATAAAAGCAAAATTCAAAAATTACAATCGGAGCTATTCGTCCGGTTTGAGCTTTTTGGCCGCAGGAGAACTCGAGCCTTCACTACCATCAACGTCCACATCGGGCGAATACCCTTTACTGGAAGAAGAGGAACCCGAGAAGCTGCTACCCGAGCTACTCGAGCTACCAGAGCCGCCCGACTTACGGGATCTGGACCGCCCCGTTTCGTCAGAATCACCGGACTCTGCATCCGAGCCATCTTCCTTTTCTTCAACAACCGCTGCGGGTTCTTTTTCGACCTATTTGTCATTGCTCTCTTCCTCGGAACTGCTGGACTCGATTTTTTCCTTCCCCTTAGCTCGGCGGGTTATTTAATCCAGTTTATCTTTCAGTCCTGGATAGAGGTCCGGGAAGGTTGTATCTTCAAATCCCCCAGCCAGGCCGTCCCGACCTCGTAGGCGATTTAAGGCACCGTCAATTCCCTTGGCGACGTGGGGGAAGACCTCGTCCTGGAAATCCGGGTTGTCCATATCGTATTGGTGCTATAAAAAGAAAATTGAAATCAGATCGTGCAGACTGGAAATGATAAGCCCGAAGTATTCGTCAAAAACTTACCGCTATAATCTCCTTCAATCTGGCGTTTTCATCGGCCTGGTCGGTGAACTTCTTCTCCAGGTAGGTATGGGCTGAGACCAGTTGTTTATATGAGAGTGCCATAAAATGATTGGCCGCAAAGCCCCATGCACCAGCCTGCGCGGCTACTCGGGAAAGCTCCTCTTCTGGAACCCTCTTCAGTCTCTTCAAAGTTTTTCGGCCATACATAGCAGCCCCGGCGGCTAATGCATGTCAGCTGATCTTGTCGCTCCCCCAGAATGGCAGAGCGGTAGATACTTGCACGCACTCACCGTCCTTGTGCCAAAGGACTGTCGGCTTTCCTTTAAGGTCGCGCGGGTTGCTGCAAGAGCGAAGCAGCTCGAACTCGCCCGAGGAAGCCGGGCCCTCCTCATCAGACCACTGCGGGTCGAATTTCCTCTGACGCTTCTCCCTCTGGGTCAGAACCAGAGCATCCATAGTAACCGGCTTATTCAAGGGAACGACAGTAGCAGCTGCAAAGCTGAAAACATTAGAAACACAGTCCGCACGGTCACAAAGCTGCGAGTTGAGGAAAGCTTACTATCCTCAGGGCGGACATCTGCCAACTCTGCGAACAACGGAATGTAATGATTCACGTTGAGCCGCTCGTTCTCTAGGGATTCGAAGATCTCTTGCTCGGCCTTTCCAAGCTTAACTGACTTAAAGTCCGCCGCACTCCTCGTCTGTGGGATGACTTGCAATAACCTGAGGGGACCTTCGAACATTGCATATCGTTCAGACCAACTCACTACCTTGTTCACGAGGTTGATGACTTTCATCCCCCGGCATCCAAAATAAATGTGACCTCTGAAAATGGAGGTTCCGGCGTCTGGAGTAGACCGCACAGAGAAGAATTTCCGGAACAAGGAAATCGAAAACTTAACTCGCTCTGACCGCAGATACGAGATAAAGCTATAGATAGAGGCAATGGAATTCGGCGGGATTTGTCCGTGCACAACCCCATAGTGATCAAAAATAGCAATGACTTCAAGTGGAGGAGGAAATCTGAAGCCATACTTGAAGTGGTCAATGGGGATGGCAATTTTTGTGGAAAATGAAGAGTTTATCCGCTCGTCACGTAAAGGAAGCCGAGCGGTTATGTTACTTCCAACCATGTATTCTTTAATGAAGTCATCCAACTCGCCTTGAGTTAAGCGACACTCTTTGTGATTGGATGATCGGAAAGCGGAAGCCGCGTCAGTTCGGACCGCGTGAATCTTCTCAGACCGCGATGACTTTCACTTAGCTCACGCCATTTCAGAAAGCATGGACGGGTCTCCGTAATAGTTACTACTTATAGAGACAGCGATCTACAAATAACAAAATTATGGCACGGATATAACATCAAACCGCGTAGACTATATCGTAACACTAACTCAAGTAATACAGATAGCAGAAATATACAATGACTTGCGCATAGACAATTCAGACCGATTGGACAGAAACCTGCGATCAGCATGTTAGTAAAAATTCAACAAAGATCTCAAGCATTTGGCGCAAGTCACGCGATCTACATAACGATTCGGATTATAGAAACAAGCATAAGTTATTTCAGCACAAATCACACGGGTTATATGCGAATCAGAAAGTGCTAAAGGAAAATATCATCCAAAGCAAACCAAATCATCAGGTCATCTCAAGAACCAAACAAAGAAATATTACAAACATGGTTCTTAAAAGTTAAAAGCCATTCACGGCTGATGATGCTCTTGAGGGGTTTCCTCGCGATGAAGTCGGGCGACCTGGTCGCCGATTTGAATAAGGAGGCCATAAATTTGGCTCGAATGATAATGAATGTGATTGAGCGTGCTATGAAGCCGCACCACATCTCGTTCCACCCGTCCGGCAGGAACCGTACGAGCAGAAGGGGCCCCGATGGACTCATTAGCAGTAGGATCGGACGCTCTGACTTGCGGGGGATTTGAGCCCGCCCCAGCAGCCGGGCGGTTCGGCATCCTCAACCTTTCATCATTAGCAGGACGTCGGATTTTGCCGACTTCTCTGGTTAAGCGGAGGTATTTCACCTGGTAGTATTTACAGTCCTCTTTGAACTTCAAGGACATTCTCTTCTCCCTATCAAGGCGCGCGGTTATAGTGGCGATCTGATCTACCAACATTTTCTCCTTGTCAAGCCGTGCTTTCTTCTCGGTTTCTAGTTGAGCCTCCAGCACCTTCTCTCTTTCCGGCCGCCCTTTCTTTTCGACCTTCAGTTCAGCTCGCGCGGTCTCCAGCTGAGCCCTAACCATCAGATGTTCTTCTAGCCGCTCTTTCTTCTCAGCCTCCAACGCAACTCGGGCGGCCTCTGCTTTCACCTCCACCTCTCTTACCTTCACCTCCAAGTTGTTCAGAAGGAGTTGAAAGTTGGCCAGCTCCTCCTGTCCAGAATTTGATCTCAGCACGAGGCTTGGCACCTGGGACAGAGGCGGAAGACTAGATATAAGGTCGCCTGGTCTTACTATGTCTTCCAGTTTGTCTACAAATAAAAGTTATAATTAACACAGCCAAAGGCGAAAAGGACAACTAAAGGATTATAAGATTAAATGCCTGAATGGGCAGGCCGTTTCAACTGTTCCGAGTCCATTCTGCTGCGCTGTTCTCGCCATATTCTTTCATTATTCCTTCGTCTAATGGCTAAGGCATGAGTCATGGGCGGGAAGAAGCTCGGCGGCGGATTTAATAACAATTTATTTTGCTTTTTTCGTGGACGCGGAACGAAGAAGCGTATAGCATCGTAGCCCGCATCGCGCTTACCTGGGGCAAATAAGTCGGGCAGTTGCGACTTGCCCTGAGCCCATATCTTTTCTGCCTTTATCCCCATCAAGCGCATCCCGGCCAGTGCTTGGTCGTTCTCTTCCCGTGCAGCTTTTTCAGAATCACCCGTAATCTCGCCAAGGGGGACAGTGTGGCTCGAAGTCGCAGGACTATCGAGTAACTTATCTTGGTTCAGAAAATCATCCATTCCTCTGAGGATACCGCCAATAGACACACTATTCGCGGAATCCGGGATAGGGTCGTCCGACTTGACGAGAGGGGTATTGGGGGCATCGATCTCCTCCTTCACACGCAGATTACTATGAAGACAGGCTGCGGATGGTTCCTTAAAGGCTTTATTCTTGGCCTTCAATTTTTTAAGTTTCTTGGCAATTCACTCTGCCGACGAATAACCCCTTTTCCTTTTCTTCTTCCCCGACTCCGGGCTGACCTATTTTGAAGGGCTGGAGTCATCAAAAATCAACACCGACGAGGTTGATAACCCGTCCGGCTTGGAAGAAACGACTTCCCCTTCTTCAACATTCAGTTTTATATGAGGAGTCCCCGACGGAGTAAACTCCATGTCAAAGGAAGGTGTAGAATGATCCGCACCGAGTTCTGACGACTTCCTCTCTAAGGTCTTCTACTCAGATGGTGTGACCTCGGCGCGTTTAGCCTTGGCCGCCTCTTCTTCGGCGGATTTAGCCTTGTCCGCCTCTTCTTCGGCGGCTTTAGCCTTGGCCGCCTCTTCTTCGGTGGCTTTATCCTTGGCCGCCTCTTCTTCGACGGATTTAGCCTTGGCCGCCTTTTCTTCGGCGGCTTTAGCCTTGGCCGCCTCTTCTTCGGCGGCTTTAGCCTTGGCCGCCTCTTCTTTTGCGGCTTTAGCCTTGGCCGCCTCTTCTTTTGCGGCTTTAGCCTTGGCCGCCTCTTCCTTAACCTTGACTGCCACTTCCTCCACAGCCCTCTTCCTGGCCGACAACTCTTCGGCGGCCTTCTTCTCTTCTGCAGTTTTCTCTCCGGTATTTTTCTTAGATCCGGAAGGTTCCACCTTCGAAGACCGGGCAGTCTTGTCAGATCGGTGACTCTTTCTTCATTTCCGGGCATCCTTCTCCTTCCGTTCTTCATCCTTCTTCCGGTCATTACCCTTATCCACGCGGGTTTGAAGGTAATCAAGGAAATCCATTCTGATCAGAGGGGTGCCGACCAGAAAAATCCTAACCGCAATTGGCGAGTAGCGTCCCGTGATTTCAGAAGAATTGTGCAAGGTAGAGAGCTCTCAGGCAATTTTATAGGCATGAATACAAGTCGGGCGCGGTCTTGTGGCTAGAACTAATATTTTCGAAATCTCTTCATAGTTTGAAAATATGTGGGGATTATGTTTATCCAGAAGACCGCATACAAATAGCATTTCATGTAGACCGGGCGGTCTTATTATACAAGTGGCCCGGTTCAGGTTTGATAAGGTCCATTACCACCAACTAGGCGTTCTGAGCATTCAGGTCGCCTCCAAAGATTGAAGGTCACCAAGGCCCAAGTCCAGAAGGCAAGCCGCAGTCTCATGATGGAGACCGCTCGGGTTGCGCCATGAAAGCTACCAAGGCCCAAGTATAGAAGGCAAGCCGCGGTTTCAAGATGGAGACCGCTCGGGTTGCACCATGAAAGCTATCAGGGTCCAAGTCCAGAAGGTAGCCCGCGGTCTCAAGTTGGAGACCGCTCAGGTTGCGTCTTGAAGGTTGACAAGGCTCAAGTACAGAAGGCAGGCCGCGGTCTCAAGATGGAGACCGCCCGGGCTGCATCATCTCCTTGACCTCAACATCTTCAGTCCCCGGCCAGGACAGATCGGAAGCGCAAGCCGCCAAGCCGTGCGGCTTCATTCTTTTCTCCTCTCTGTATCCCGTCACCACCTGCCCGATTCTCCTATACCCAGGCAGGCGGTTATTTTATCCCTGCCCATTCGGGCAGGCCCCCGAGCCTGTAAATAGGGTGTGGTAGCGTTCCCAAGGCACGCACACTCGAATCCAGGAGCTCGCTTGTTTGAGCTGCGGTCTCGAGTTTCCCGTCTTGCGACCTGTCTGACCGGCCGGCTTCTGCTTTCCTGCACTTGTAACCCGCTGTAACCTCTTCTTCTTAATCAAAGGAAAGCCCGACACAGGAGTGGCATTCGCCGTGATGGGCGATGTCTGGCCTTGACCACTGCCAGCGGTCTCATTTTCCCCAAGTAAAAAGTAACCGGCAACCCGTAGCCTCCGATTTCCTTCGGAGGTGCGATTTTGGACTCAACAGATGGGACCAGCTCAGAGGAGGAGAGCGATGATGAGGATGAAGAATGCGCTGAGGAGCCCGCTGCGGCTGATAGGGAGGAAGAAAGTAGCTCAGGTTCAGAGTCCAGCGATTCTGGAGAAGAACCCGAGCGTAAGTCGGGCGACCTGAGCAGTTCTTCCTCGTCGGGTAGCGAAGGATACTCTCCTGATGTTACGATTGCCGGTAGCGAAGACTCAAGCTCCCCTGCATCAAAAAGCTCAAGTCGGACGAGCAATCATAGTTGTTGTTTTTTTTACTTTGCATTTTATTGTATAACCGACGGCTTGATTTTGTTAGTTGGTCGGTTATAAAATGATGTAAAGACATTTTGACAATGAATGGAAAGTTTTTCCTGTTTGGCTGTTCATTTTCTGCGACTTACTTGTGATCGTTGCGGTATCCTTCTTTAAACAATTAACTCCCTTTTAACCAGGTCGTGTGGTTTAATAACAACCCGGTCGGTCAGAGCATTGAATTTTTTAGAATTCCAATTAGACAGCCATTCGAACACTCTAAAGCCATTCGAACTGATACCCATAAGGATGATAGGGTTACAGATTGAATGAAAAGACCGACCGGTCACGGTTATACTTGATATCTGCCTTATGGCATTTTATGATAGCCCGTTATAAAGCTGGCCGGTTTTAAGCCGCCCGATCTGATTGAACCGATAAGTTTAAAGATTTAAAACCACCTGTTATATTATGCTGTATCTGTTTGTCTCAAACCGATCGGTTTAATAATCAAACCGCCCGGTCTGTTATGTACCTATAAAAATCATGTTTTCTCCCCAAATGGTCCAGAAAGACCATATGAGATGAGATAACTCCCTGTAATGCAATAAGAAATAGCTACAGACTCAGATGACCAAGTGGGCAGGTGGGCCTATGCGGCGAACATTGTTTTCCTCAAGTGGTCATAAGAGTTGTAGAAATAAAGAAAAAAGTAAGTACAGACCTAGATGACCAAGTGGGCAGGTGGGCCTAGGCGGAGAACATTGCTTTCCTCAAGTGGTCATAAGGGTTGTAAGCGACTCAACTGCTCTCTTGCCTAGGGTTACAAGCCGAGTTGATCAATTGGGCAGGTGGGCCTACGCGGTGAACATTGCTTTCCTCAAAGAGATCAACTCAATTGTGGGTCCCATTTAGGCATTGCCTGAGAGTACCTAAGAGTGTACGATGGTCACAGACTAAGATGATCAGTTGGGCAGGTGGGCCTAGGCGACGAACATTGCTTTCCTCAGAAAGATCATCAAAGCTGTAACTATATCCCTCTAGGGGCATGATAGAGCTAACATTCACCTAGACCTCCCTTGATGCAGGGGTGTGTTAGATATCAGCCGGGATCCAAGGTTCCGAAGACCACCGCATGGGAATTGGCAAGCTACCACTACACGTGTGAGAAAACTCCCCGCTACACATGATCTTCGTGGTTTTATGCTAATGAATACAATCCGAGGGTGTTCGAGCAGAACTTGGTGATGTCTCCGCGGTTCAGTGAGGGAGATATATAAAAAAGTGTAAAAAGAATCACCAGACATGGAGAAGTGTCAGTATGGGGCTTTTTATTGAAATATCCAAAAAATACGAGAAATGAAGAAGACATTTTAAGGATAGAACCGTTTAAGATCGTCACCGCTCCAGGTGCGTGAGATGTCCTCTCCTTCGCTTATCTGGAGGTGATAAGCCCCGCTCTTCAGTACCTCCTTGATAATGAAAGGCCCTGCCCAGTTGGGATTTAGTTTTCCGACGTTGCCTGTCCTGGCTGTGGCATCAATTTTCTTTAGCACAACATCACCAACTGCAAAATGTTTAACCCTGACATTCCTGTCAAAGTATTTGGCCATTCTCCTTTTTAATTCCTCCTGCCTGATTGTTGCCTCATCTTGAAGCTCTTCGATCAAATTCAGACTGTATTTCATAGCTTCATCTTTATCCTCTATCCATGCTTCTCCTCCCTCCTTTGCATATACAACTCTAGGGGTGACCACCTCAAATTCTATAGGAACGAATGCCTCCGAGCCATGAGATAATTTGAATGGTGTCTCCCCCGTAGATGAAGACGGAGTAGTACCGAGAGTCCAAAGGATGGAAGGGAGTTGATCTGCCCAATTTCCTCTTTGATTCAAGACTCTCTTCATCAAAAGCTGCCTCATGATTCTTTTCTCCAAAGTCTTTGGCCCTGAATGGCTACCACATTCCCCAGAATGAACCTCCTGAAGTATGGTTGGAATTTCTTCCTCAGAAACACACCGCGCCGAGGGAGATATCAAAGTTTTCCTTTACAGGACTCCTGCTATTAAGTAATAATAGGCCGCCTTTCTTCTGAATCACTTTCTGCCTTTGATGGATTGATGAAATTCTCCTTTTGATAAGAATAGCTCATAAGGATCCTTACAGGAAGAATTCTGATCGATTTGCATGAGTTACCCTTCTTCTGTTGCCGGATGGAAAAGTTCAGAGGTCACTCCCCCTGATGGAAGACCGAACTTTGACAACTCATTTGCTTATTTATTCTGTGTCCTTGGAATATGCTCAATGATGAATGATTTAAATCTTCCGATCTCCTTCTTTGCTAGCAGCAGATACTTCCTCAGAATTGGTTCTCTTGTCTCGTAATTCCCCAAAACTTGGGAAGTCATCACTAGCAAATCATTCTTGACATGCACGTGTTCTATGCCCAGTTCCTTTGCAAGTCTCAAACCGGCCAGAAGTGCCTCGTACTATGCCTGATTATTTGTGACTGGAAAGAAGAACTTGATAGACTGCTCAAGTTTGACGCCATTTGGGCTGATTAAAACAACTCCGGCTCCCACGGAGTTTTTACCAGAAGCCCCATCCACATAAACAATCCAAGCCAAAGGGGATTTCTCTACTTGTTCAGGACGGTTCTTCGTTGTATCAACCAGGAAATTTGCCAAGACCTGCGCTTTGATTGTCATTCTGAGAATGTAGGATATTTCAAACTCGCTCAGCTCGATAGCCCATTTGGCTAGTCTCCCTGAATGATCTGGCTTTTCAAGAATACTCCTCAGAGGATGATCTATAATTACTTGGATAGGATGAGCTTGAAAATAAGGGCGAAGCCTTCGTGATGACATAACCAAAGCCAAACCTAGCTTTTCCAAGACAGAATATCTTGTTTCTGCATCCTTGAGGATATGGCGGACATAGTATATTGGAAACTGTTTCTTCTTTTCCTCCCGAACGAGGACAGAACTCACTGCATCTGGGCCGACCCCCAGATATAAGAATAGTATTTCTCCTTCACGGGGTCTTTGAAGTAGAGGGGTTGAAGTTAACTGTACTTTTAACTGTTCAAAAGGCTTGTTGCACTCTTCACTCCATTAAAACTTTGATCCTCCTCGGAGTGTTTTAAAGAATGGACCACTTTTATCTCCTAATTTGGAAATGAACTTGCTCAGCCCTGCCAACCTTCCTCCAAGTTGCTGGACCTCCTTAGTATTATGAGGAGGAGTCATGTCGAGGATGGCCTTCACCATATCTGGGTTTGGTGCAAGGCCATCAGGAGTGAGGAGATGCCCGTGAAATTTCTCCTTATTTGCTCCGAACACACATTTCAATGGGTTCAATTTTAATTTGAACCTTCGTAGAGTAGCGAACGTCTCTACGAGGTCTTTCAAATGTATTGAAAATGTTTTACTTTTGAGGTGGAGATCGTCGACATAAACTTCAAGGTTCCTGCCTTTTTGATGTTTAAAAACCATATCCATCATTCTCTGATACGTTGCACCCGCATTTTTAAGGCCGAAAGGCATTACGAGGTAACAGTAACACCCATCGTTCGGGATGAAAGAAGTGTGCAATATATCGGGTTTGTGCATTTTAAATTGATGGTACCCGGAAAATGCATCGAGAAAGCTCATGAATTTATACCAAACCGCGGATGTTGAATCCGAAATCGCACCTCCGAAGGAAATCGGAGGCTGCGGGCTGTCGGTTACTTTTTTGTTAGAGAGATTGAGACCGCTAGCACCGGTCAAGGCCAGACTTCACCCATCACGACGAATGCCACTCCTGTAACGGGCTTTCCTTTGATTGAAATAAAGATATTACAGCGGGCTGCAAGAGCAGGAAAGAGGAAGTCGACCGGTCAGACAGGTCGCAAGACGGGAAAATTGAGACCGCGGCTCAAACAAGCGAGCTCCTGGATTCGAGTGTGCGTGCCTTGGGAACATCGCCGCCCCTTATTTATAGTCTTGGGGGCCTGCCCGAATGGGCAGGGATAAAAAAACCGCCTGCCCGGGTACAGGAGAATCGGGCAGGCGGTGACAGGATACATAAAGGAGAAAAGAAAGAAACAGCGCGGCTTGGCGGCTTGCGCTTCTAATCTGTCTTGGCCGGAGACTGAAGATGCTGCGACCAAGGTGATGGTGCAACCCGGGCGGTCTCCGTCTTAAGACCGCGGCCTGTCTTCTGGACTTTAGCCTTGGAAGTGTTCATGGCGCACCCTGGGCGGTCTCCGACTTGAGACCGCGGCTTGCCTTCTGGACTTGAGCCTTGGAAGTCTTCATGGCGCACCCTGGGCGGTCTCCGACTTGAGACCGCGGCTTGCCTTCTGGACTTGAGCCTTGATAGTCTTCACGATGCAACCTGGGCGGTCTCCGACTTGAGACCGCGACTTGCCTTCTAGACTTGAGCCTTGGAGGTGATCTGAATATTATCAGACTGCTCAGTTTGTGTTGGTTGATGTTGATAGACCCTATTAAGTCTGAATCGGGCGACTTGTATTCTCAGACTGCCCGGTCTGTTGGAAAGGCAACTCGGATGCGGTCTTCTGGGTAAACATCGGAATCTACTAAAACATATATCCGAGGTAGAGGGTGGCAATCTTTGGGGCATGCTTTATTAAGTTTTTTAAAATCCACGCACATGCACCACTTCCCACCAGATTTTTTTAGCATTACAACGTTTGTCATCCACGTGGGGTATTGAATTTCAGAAATAAAGTTTGCTTTCAGGAGCTTGGCAACCTCCTCTCTGATAGGCATCGCCAGCTTGGTTGCCACTTCCCTTTTCTTCTGCTGGACTGGCTTGAACTCAGGATATGTTGAGGTGATGGCAAGCCATGTCCTGATCCACTCCTGGCATATCCTCCGCTGACTAGGCGGAGATATCCAGGTTCTCCAGAAGATAGGAGATCAGTTGCACTTTCTCCTCTTTCGGCAGCTCCGCATTGATGATCAACTTTTTGTCTTCCCCCTCAGCAACGGCGACTTCTTGGGTCGCATGGGCAGGTTCCAGGTGAGCCCCTTCTCGATCCTTCCTCTCCTCAGCAGCCTTTGAAGATTCAGGAACTTCAAGAACTTCAACCGTGGACTCGGGAAGTGGAATGTTGGTGATCATATTGAAGGTTCGTACGTAACATTCCTGAGATACTTTTGGGTTGCTTCAGATCTGATACTGCCTTCCCTCGGCAGCAAATTTAAGAGCAAGGTGGAAAGTGGACACTACTGCCCTGTAGGCATTAAGAATGGGCCTTCCGAAGATGGCGCAGTAGTTGCTTGGGGCATCCACCACCACAAAGTTGATCAGCTTCACCACTCCCCTCAGAGAAACCAGGAGCGTTACAGAACCTTCCACTTCCTTCTTCTCTCCGGAGAAGCCATAAAGGGGCCCTTCAGTGGAAAGCAGAGGCTTCCCAGTCTTCAGGGCATCAAAAGATGGACGGAAGAGGAGATTGACAGAACTTCCCATGTCGATCAGGATTTTATGAACTGTATAATTCTCAATAATGGCTTTGATGACTACGACGTCATCAAAAGGATTGGGGTTTGGAGGAAGATCATCTTGACTGAAAGTGACGATTGTGCTTTTAGGGGAAGAAGTTGTGGTTGCTGCCACTTCTTGCTTCAGGACTCTCGCAATACTTGATTTAAGAGATGATTCAGCTCCAGCCCCTCCATGAAAGCAGTAGATGTCCCCCAGGGGGCCCACATCATTTACCTCTATGCACTCAGTGAAAGGATGAATATCTCCATAATAGCCGGCGTCTTCAATGTCGGCACATTCCCAGATTACCTCAACCGCTTCTTTCTTTTTCTCAGCAGCTGGTCCAACAGTCACTTCCTTTTGGACTAGGCCTTGGAGCTTTCCCTCTCCCAAAAGCCTTTCTATCAATAAGCGGAGGGCCCGACAATCCTTGGTCAGACTCCCTCCCTCCTTGTGATATTCGCAGTAGAGATTCAGATTTTGGTTACGAACATCCAATTTTAGAGGAGCGTGCCTTTTAAAATCCGGCCTCTTCTGAAGGATTTGGACGACTTCGTCCATGGTAACATTTAGAGGAGTAAATGACTCTTGCGAATCATCATACTAGGTGGATGGAACAGCTGGAGATGGCTGCACAGCATACTGTGGCAGGTATACTGGCATTATTTGTGGAAGAGAAATGGATGGAGTGGGTAAGATGGCCAACAACGGTTTCTGATCCTGAAACCGTTGATGGCCGATGAAGGGTTGCTTGTGTTTGTAATTTCTTCCCCTCTGGGAACGGGGCTCGAAATGGGGTTGGTTTTCTTGTGGATGGATGAAGGATGAATTGGATTGCTCCTTGTCGCTCACCAATTTCGCGACGTACCCGGGGTTACTTTTTCCCCCCTTATGAACATATTTACCAAACTTATCTGATAGTTTGTTAGTATGCTGATTAATTTACCGAGAGGGGGGGGGGGGGTGAATAGGTCTCTTATTCGTTTCTTTTGTGCAGACTATTAGTTTTCTAGTTTAGTTCAGGGAAAACATCAAACACAGAAAGCACACACTAATTTATAGTGGTTCCCCAAAGGCAGTGTGTCTATGGGTAGTCCACTTTCCCCCTTCACCCTTCCAACAATGAGTTAGACAGGGCCAACTCCTCCAATTTTCAATCTCAGCTCCTTGAGCTTACACCACAAGTTCCTCAGAACTTCTCAGATCATGAATGATCCTACCTCAGGCACAACAGCCCTACTCTCAGGCTCAACAACCCTACACTCAGGCTCAATAGCCCTACACTCAGGCTCAATAGCCCTACACTCAGGCTCAATAGCCCTACACTCAGGCTCAACAGCCCTACACTCAGGCTCAGCAGCCCTCCACCTCAGGCTCAGCTGCCCTACACCTCAGAGTTCTGCAACTCCTACAACTCAGAAATCCAGCAGATTTCCTACCTCAGACTTGTCAAGAAGTCCTACTGCTCAAGCTACCAACACAGCTTTACACACTGGCTCAACAGCCTTTTTCTCAGGCAACAATGCCTTACAAAGGTATAATAAAGTTTGAGTTGAACATTAGAGGACAAAAGGATTACTCTTAGGTCTTCTGAGTCCTTTCTTCAGATCTGAAAACACCAGCTTCAGATTTGTATCACTTTGATCTTCTTCTTCAGTACAGCCGAAGATCAACTTGCCCTTCTTGAGTTTGTACAAGAAAAGCTATCTAATCTCCCTTAGAAGATTAACTTCAGCTGCAGAGAATGATTTCGACAGGCTGAATCGTGAATGCTCTATTGCGGCGTGTTGCAAAAGCTTCTTAATCGAACAGTATTCTTTGATGCGCCCTAACATCTCCTTTTATACCCCCAGAAGGCTTCAACGGCTATATCGATCCTCCTGACACGGTATGGAGCTGAGTTGACTTGCTATTCATCTTTCAAATATAGTTTGCGCCAAAAGCAGATCCCGTCAAAACGTTTGGATCTGTCTCAGCGGTTGGGCTGAGACAACATCCAGTCTCAGCGGAAGCTCCAGTCCCCTTCTCAGCGGTTGCTCCAGTCTTCTTCTCAGTGGACCCGCTGAGATGGATCCTCGTCTCAGCGGTTCTGACCCATCGTCTCAGCGGTTATGCTGAGACAGATCTTCATCTCCTTGTGGATGATTCCCTCTTGTCTAAGGCCATGTTTGGCCCTTTCTTTTGAGTTACCTGTGTCTGTATATTCTACACAAGTGTAGCTTTGTTAAATACAATATGTCCTTAGCATTAGGAGTGATGCCTCTTCAAATCAAGTTTATATTGAGGACAATATACCCAACATTATCATTTCCTGATAAGTTCTTGGCTCCCTAATGTTTGCCTCAAATTTTAGGGGGCCTTCCCTCAATCCATGAATCAGGGCAACCCTGTACAATTCTGGATCTACATTCTGAACCTCCATGATTTCTTTTTGAAAACGATCCAAGAAACGGGCCCACGTTTCGTCTTCTTGCTGGCTTATTTCAAAAAGGGCCACCGAGCCACTTTTTCTCTTTCTAGAAGTAGAAAATCTGAGCAGAAACTCTATGCGCAGCTCAGCGAAGCAGCTGATTGACCTGGGATTCAACCCATAGAACAACTCCCTTGCTTGTCCATCAAAGGATGTCACAAGGAGTTTGCAATTGGTTGCATCCGAGAGGGTCCTCAGAGCGATGGCCGACTCAAAGGACTGAAGATGGACAGTAGGATCAGTTTCCCCATCGTAAGCCGACAGTCGCGGCTCCCTGAAATTATTTGGGGTTGGCTCCCCTCGGACTTTGTCCACGAAGGGATAGTTTTCTTCAGCATCTTCATATAGAAGAGGAGCAGAATAGTAAGCCGCCTGAGCTGCGGCTACTCGCGGTCAAGCCGCCTGGTAGGAGGAACGGGCAGTGACTTCTGGCAGGTAGGAAAGACGGGCAGCGCCCTCTTGCAGGTAGGAAAGGCGGGCAGCGCCCTTTGGCAGATTGGAAAGGCGGGCAGCATGAGAAGCCGCCTCCTGAAAATCGAGAACTCGGGTCGGCATGCTGTGCGAGGCCTCTTGGTAGAAGTTTTGCCAGGCTGCAAAACCTTCTTGTTGCAGTTGCATTGGCGACTTGTGGTAGCAGGTACGGAGGGGGAGGATGAGGGACCGGAGACCCCGCCTGGTTAACCGCGGTCTGTTGAGGGACCAACCGCTCGGTTAACAGTGCTACAGCCTGACTAATCGCGTCCAGACGCTGATCAGTCACTTTTTGAGCCCGCTCGGCTTCTCGTTTCGATTGCTCCAAGGATTCCCATAGGGAATCTTCACTGTAGTCGGAGCGGTCTCCCAGAGGGAACTGGCGGTCTGACATTTTGACAAAGATTTCACCGATAGTCCGCGATCTGAAGGTCGCGTGTTTCTGTTGAATCCGGAAATGCACCTCCGAAGGAAATCGGAGGCTGCGGTCAATCGGTTACTATTTGGTTAGAGAAAGTTAGAACGCTGGCAGCGGTCGAGGCCAGACTTCGCCCGTCACGGTGAATGCCACTCCTGTTATGGGCTTTCCTTTGATTCAAATGAATAAGTTACAGCGTGTTACAGAAGTAGGAAAGGAGAAGTCGGCCAGTCAGACAGTCGCAAGACAGTAAACTCGAGACCGCAACTCTATCAAGCGAGCTCCAGGATTCGAGTGTGCGTGCCTTGGGAACGTCGCCGCCCCCTATTTATAGGCTCGGGGGCCTGCCCGAACGGGCAGGGATAAAATAACCGCCTGCTCGGGTACAGGAGAATCGGGCAGGCGGTGACGGGACACAGAAAGGAGAAAAGAAAGAAGCCGCGCGCGGTCTTGGCGGCTTGCACTTTCGATCTGTCCTGGACGGAGACCGAAGATGCTGCGATCAAGGCAATGATGCAACTCGGGCGGTCTCCGACCTGAGACCGCGGCTTGCCCTCTGGACATGAGCCATGACAATCTTCAATCCTTGGAGGCGACCTGAATTCTATCAGACCGCCCAGTTTGTATTGGCCGATGCTGTTGGACCCTGTTGAATCTGAACCGGGCGACTTGCCTACTCAAACCGCCCGGTCTGCGAGAAGGGCTACTCGGAGGCGGTCTTCTGGGTAAACACCATTCAAGATCGTTTATAGGTCGATATGCAGTGGGTTGTACAGGTAATGCGAGATTTAGCTCCAAATGACACATAAATTTCCAAAATGAAAGAATTTTAGATGCGGTTTGTAGTGAAACTGAGAGATTTAGCTCCAACTGAAATTCAAACTTTATACAGGAATAACTTTTGATCTGGTTGTCTGATTTGACCCCCATAACACCTTTTAGGAATGAGCTTGGATCCCTAGATTCATTAAAGCACAAGTTTTACCCAATGCAGTTCATTTAGTTGTCGATATATAGCAGGTTGCACTAGTAATGAGAAATTTAGCTTTAAATGACACTTAAACTTGAAACAACCATAACTTTTGACCAGGTTGTCTAATTTTGGCACACAAAACCTATACGAAATGAGATCTGAGCCCTACATTCAATGGAGAGCAAGTTTTACCCAATATAGTTCATTTAGTGGTCGATATACATTGAGTTGCAGTGGTAATGTGGGATTCAGCTCCAACTGACACTTAAACTTCAAATAGCTATAACTTTTGATCCGGTTGTCAGGATTATGCCCAAAACACCTTTTCGAAATGAGCTCAGAGCCACACATCCTATGGAGAATAGAATTTACTCGATCGAGTTCATTTAGTGGTCGACGGATAGTGGATTGCAGTGGAAATGAGGGATTTTACTCCAATTGACACCTAAACTTCAAACATCCATAACTTTGATCCGGTTGTCTGATTTTTTCCCTCAACACCTTTTCAGAATGAGATAGGTGCCCTACATCCAATGTACAACAAGTATTACCCATTCTAGTTCGTTTATTGGTTGATCTACAGTGGGTTGCTTTGGTAATGTGGGATTTAGCTCCAAATGACACAAACTTCAAACAGACAGAACTCTTGATCCAGTTGCCCAATTTTTGCCCATAATACCTTTTTAGAATGAGCTCAGACCCCTACAACCAATGGAGAGTAGGATATAACCATTCAAATTCGTTTATTATCTGATATACACTGGGTTCTAGTGGTAATGCGGGATTTAGCTCCAAATTACACCTAAACTTCAAGCAGCCATAACTTTTGTTCCGTTTATTTGCTTTTTGCGCACAACACTTTTTCGGAAAGTGCTTGTATTCTCCATTCAACTGAGAATAATATTTACCCATTTGAGAATAAGACAACGCCCTTCTGGTTGTCTGATTTTCACCCACAATACCTTTTCGGAATGAGATCGGAGCCCTAAATCCAATGGAGAACAATTTAAACCCATTCCAGCTCGTTTAGAGGTCGATATACAGTGAGTTGTAGTGGTAAAATGAGATTTAGCTCCAAATGACACATACACTTCAAATGCCAGAATTTTTAATGCGGGTGGTAGTGAAAATGAGAGATTTAGCTCCAAATTACACTCAAACTTTAAACAACAACAATTTTTGATGCGGTTGTCTGATTTTACCCCACAACACCTTTTCGGAATGAGCTCGGAGCACTACATTCATTGGAGCACTAGTTTTTCACATTCCAGTTCATTTAGTTATCGATATATAGCGGGTTGCATCGGTAATGCGAAATTTAGCTCCAAACGACTCCTAAACTTCTAACAACCATAACTTTTGAATTGTATGTTTGATTTTTGCCCACAACACCTTTTCGGAATATGCACGGAGGCATACATCCAATGGAGCACAATTTTAAATGATTCCTTCTCATTTTAGTGGTCAATATACAATGGGTTTCAATGGTAATGAGGGATTTAGCTCCTCTTGACCCATAAACTGTAACAGCCATAACTTTTGATCTGGTTGTCCTATTTTTTCGCACAACACCTTTTTGGAATGAGCTCGGAGCCCTACATCCAATGGAGAACAAGTTTTACCCATTCCATTTTGTTTAGTAGTCAATATACAGTGGGTTGGTAATAAGGTATTTAGCTTGAAAGGAGACTTAAACTTCAAACATCCGTAACTTTTGATCTGATTGTCAGATTTTCGCCCACAATACCTTTTCGGAATGAGATCGGAGCCCTAAATCCAATGCAGAACAATTTTAACCCATTCAAGCTCATTTAGATGTCAATGTACAGTGGGTTGTACTGGTAATGCGAGATTTAGCTCCAATTGACACATAAATTTCCAAAATGAAAGAATTTTAGATGCGGTTTGTAGTGAAAGTGAGAGATTTTTCTCCAACTGAAACTTAAACTTTATACAGCAATAACTTTTGATATGGTTGTCTGATTTAACCCCCACAAAACCTTTTAGGAATGATCTCGGAGCCCTACATTCATTGAAGTATAAGTTTTACCCATTGCAGTTGTTGAATCCGAAATCGCACCTCCGAAGGAAATCGGAGGTTGCGGGCTGTCGGTTACTTTTTAGTTAGGGAAATCAAGACCGCTGGCAGTGTTCAAGGCCAGACTTCGCCCGTCACGGCGAATGCCACTCCTATGATGGGTTTTCTTTGATTGAAAAGAAGCAGTTACAATAGGTTACAGATGTAGGAAAGCAGAAGCCGGCCGGTCAGACAAGTCACAAGACGGGAAACTCAAGACCGCAGCTCAAACAAGAGAGCTCCTGGATTCGAGTGTGCGTGCCTTGGGAACGTCGCCGCCCAATATTTATAGGCTTGGGGGCCTGCCCGAATGGGTAGGGATAAAATAACAGCCTGCCTGGGTACAGGAGAATCGCGCAGGCGGTGACGGGATACAGAAAGGAGAAAAGAAAGAAGTCGCACAGCTTGGCGGCTTGCGCTTCCGATCTGTCCAGGCCGGGGACTGAAGATGCTGCGACCAAGGTGATGGTGCAACCCGGGCAGTCTCGGTCTTGAGACCGCGGCTTGCCTTTTGGACTTGATCCTTGGAAGTCTTCATGGCGCACCCTGGGCGGTCTCCGACTTGGGACCGCGACTTGCCTTCTGGACTTGAGCCTTGGAAGTCTTCATGGTGCACCCTGGGCGGTCTCCGACTTGAGATCGCGGCTTGCCTTCTGGACTTGAGCCTTGGATGTCTTCATGGCGCACCCTGGGCGGTCTCCGACTTGAGACCGCGGCTTGCCTTCTGGACTTGAGCCTTAGTGATCTTCAATCCTTGGAGACGATCTGAATTCTATCAGACCGCCCGGTTTGTGTTGGTTGGTGTTGATAGACCCTATTAAGTCTGAATCAGACGACTTGTATTCTCAGACCGCCCTGTTTGTGAGGAAGGAAAATCAGATGCGGTCTTCTGGATAAACATAATCCCCGCATATTTTCAAATCCCGAAGAGATTTCGAAAATATCAATTCTAGCTGGAGACCGCGCCAGTCTTGCCTCGTGGGTTATAAATGTTCTGGAAGCTTCTGTTTCCGCATAACTGAAGTATTATCACGGATCTCTACTCGCCTCTCGCGGTCAGAACCCTCCGGATACTAAGCCCGATCAAGACGGTTAATGTTATGGCCGAGCTCAAAAACTGCCAGAAGTCGACCAAAGACTGTGCAGGAGACCGCGAAAAAGAGAAAAAGAAGAAGACCCATCAACCTGAAAAGGTTGATCTGTCTATCATTATTGCTTCTACGGGCAAGCCGACCGACATACCCCCTGCGTTAACAGTTGATTTGACCAAAGACGAAGCGGGTAGTTCCAACCCGCCCCCAGCCGACTTGCTTCCCCTCCTAGTAAGGAGACCAATCCGCCCGTTCTTGCAGACAAGGTGAAATCCGAGGCTGCCCCTTCGAAAACCGATGGCGGCGATTCTTTCAATATCGAGATCACCCCTTCCGGGTGTTTTAATCTGAAGATGAGGGATGAAGGAGAGACGGTTGATTCTCCCAAGCCGAACAAACAGCAGAGCCCGCTGCCGCCGGTGAATGTCGAAGATAGCCCTGTTCGCTCGCAGCAAGCCGAGCAAGAGTCGGCTAAGAAGCGGAAAAGAGCAGAGACAACCACAGAGAGGCTTTTGAGAAAAGCTAAGAGATTGAAGGCGAGGAATAGAGCGGCCTCAAAAAAGCCGGGAGTGGGTAATCTTCAAGGCAAGGCACATGAAAGGGAAGTTTCAGAGGGACTAACAACTCCCTCCCCCAAGCCGGGAGACCAGGCTCCTGCTGATGCTCACAACATATCTGTGAGCGATATTATCAAGGACTTGGATTCTCTCCAGAAGCAGGACGAATTACTGGGGACTTTTGCCGACCTGAGTTCGGTCGACTTCCCTAGAGAGGATGCGACCAGAGTTAAGGAAGCTCCCCTGGCCGAAGATGTGACCAGGATCGAGAAGGCCGTCCTGGCTGAGGACGCGACTGTTGAATCCAAAATTGTCCCCACGCCCTCGACGCTCAATCCCAGAGGAGAGGGGGTAGTGGTCGAGAAGCTGGTTACTTGAGTCGTTAATGAAGAGCTGAGTGAGAGAGGAGAAGAGAGGGCCGCTAGCTTGCGGTGAGGCCAGACTTCGCCCGCCGCGGCAAATGTCACTCAAGGGAGTAGCAGGTAAGAAAACGGGGCCGCTCGGGCTGCTTGCTGAGACCGCCCGAACTGTTCACCGAAGCCGCCCGGGCTGCTAGCTGTGACCGCCCGGACTAGTCGCCGAGGCCGTCCGGGCTACTAGCTGAGACCGCCCGGCCTATTGGTTGAGACCGCCCGGACTAGTCGCCGAGGCCGTCCGGGCTACTAGCTGAGACCGCTCGGCCTGTTGGTTGAGACCGCCCGGGCTGTTCGCTGGAGATCGTCGGACAGGCCGCTACTAGATGCGGTCTGGCTATTTCTAGCCGCTGGTTTGGCCCCCCAACTTGCCTGTGCTTTGTTCATGGTCGAGGGTCCTATTTACAGGTTCTGGGTCGATGTTGTCACCTCCGGTGAGCCGGTGACCAGATCCCTACCCGCGCGGTCTAAACGGAGGAGACCGCCACCTTGGGCGGCTTAAAAGCAGAGACCGCCCCTGCTGGGCGGCCTGAAGGCGGAGACCGCCCGCCTTGGGCGGTTTGAAGGAGGAGGCCTCCCGCTTTGGGCGGTCTGAAGGAGGAGGCTGACCTCCTTGGACGGTCTGAAGAAGGAGGCCGCCCGCCTTTGGGCGGTCTGAAGAAGGAGGCTGCCTTCTTTGGGCGGTCTGAAGAAGGAGGCCGCCTGCTTTGGGCGGTCTGAAGAAGGAGGCCGCCCGCCTTGGGCGGTCTGAAGATGGAGGCCTCCCATCTTGGGCAGTCTGAAGGAGGAGGCCGCCCGCCTTGGGCGGTCTGAAGGAGGAGGCCGCCTTGGGCGGTCTGAAGCAGGAGGCCGCCCGCCTTGGGCAGTCTGAAGAAGTAGGCCTCCCGCTTTGGGCGGTCTGAAGAAGGAGGCCGGCGGCCTTGGGCGGTCTGAAGGAGGAGGCCGCCCGCTTTGGGCGGTCTGAAGAAGGAGGCCGCCCGCCTTGGGCGGTCTGAAGGAGGAGGCCGCCCGCCTTGGGCGGTTTGAAGAAGGAGGCCGCCCACTATGGGCGGTCTGAAGATCCCTAGCCGCATTACCTGCAGGAGAAACGCAGAAAAACCTCCTCTGAGAGGATCGCCGATTTCTGGGTAAACATCCACCAGGATCGAGGAGTCTGTAATGGCTGAGGACGCGACCAGGATCGAGAAGGCCGCACTGGCTCCGGAGGATTCTGTGATGGCTGGGCTGCGGTTTATACAAGTGAAGGCGGAGAAAGTGAGAGATCAGTTGAACAAACCGCCGCCACCGCCGCCCAATATTCTTTTGCAAGGTAAAGGGGTCGTGGATTACCGCCCTGTTCGTTTTTTCATAACGCGGTCTCGAAACAAGTCGCACGACTTGTTACTGAACCCGTCACCTAGTTTCTTTCCCTCCGCTGCTCAATTTTCTGCTGCCAAGCGGAGGCAAAATGAGAGGTCGTGGAGAGAGCAGCGTCGAAAGATCGATTCCGAGCAAGCAAAGCAACCTATCTGCCCGAACTTTACCCGAACTGCTGCGGCTTGTAAGCAAGGAGAATTTGGAAAGAGCGGTCTTCTTTTGTCAGTCCCCCTGTTATATAAAATCACATTCGCCCGACCTTTCTAACTATATTTTATATTGCAGACGATCGTGATTCTATCCCGAAGCCGGGCGAACTGGTGACTTATCTTCCTTCGCTGGATTCATCCCTTCCGAGTTCTTCAGTGAACCCGGATACCCGGATGGAGGAGGAGATGGCCAGTCTCTAAGAGAATTTTGAAACCCTCAAGAAGCAGTTGAGGGCCCTCGAAGAGCGGGAGAGAACTGCCCAAGATGAGAAGGCTGTAATGCGGGCTGAGATTGAAGCTGAGCGGAGAGAAAGTCGGGCTGCGATAGAGGCCGAGCGAAAAGAATGAATGGAGAAAGAGAAGGCGCAGCAAGACCAGGTGGCTGCGCTGACCGCCCGACTTGATAGGGGAAAGAAGGAAATCCACAAGCTCGAGGAGGACTGCGCTTACTATAGGGAAAAGTATCTCCATCTGACAAGGGAGGTCGGCGGAAGCCAGCGTCCTTTTAATACAACTGATGAAGGTCGGCGTGGATCACACCGCCCGGCTGTTGGGACGAGCTCGACTCTTCCAGCAGTTGGGATGATCCACCCTGCTGCTAATGTAAATGAGGTCACAGCGACCTTACCTGCTCGCGTGATTCCGGCAGCGCGAGCAGAGCGGGATGTCGTGCGGCTTCATAGCATGATCAACCACCTTAATCATAGTATTAATCAGATGCAAGGAACGGTTCTTCAGATCGGCGACCATGTCGCGCGACTTCATAGAGAGGATGCGTCGAATGATACCTGCTAGTGATGAGCAGTTTTAAGACAATCGTTTGTAATATTTTATTCGGTCCTTCGGACAACTTAACTGCTTGAGCTTAATTTTGTGATAGTTGGTTTATTTTGCAGACCGTGCAGTGTGTTTATTTGAATGCGTTTATTTTCCTCCTTTGTATATTGATTGATGCATGCGAACTATTTTGCGAACCGAGCGGCTTGTTTCTGCTGTTCTTTAAACCACTTGCTTGGATTTTACTTCCTGTGGTTTGCTGCTAACGAACTAGTTTTCTGTATGAAAATTTGCCCGCGCGGGTTGATTAGGATAGCCGCGACTTGACCTTTGCTAAATGCAGATCACTTACTCTTATAAGTAGCGCCTTTCCGAAGACCCTTTCAGCAGAATCTCAAGAATGAGACCAAAGCGCCAGCCGAAGTGACCTGCTAAGGTGTCTGCCACTCGATCTGAGGCCGCTTTAGCATTCCATTCGGCAGACCACGAGGAATGCCGCCTGACTAAAGCAGAATTGGATGAGTTCGTCGACAAGCATATGACAGGGAGTCCGCTGCTCGCGCGACTTCCGCTCTGCGATGAGCGGATAAATTCCTCTGGACCAAATCAGATCGCCATCCCAATCGATCACTTCGATTGCAATTTCAAATTCCCAATATCGACTGAGCTCGCCATGGCCTTCGACCATTATGGAGTTGTCCCCGGCCAAATCTCCCCCAACTCGATGGCCGGCATATGCACCTTTATATCTTATCTGCGGTCTGAGAGAGTCCGCTTCTCGATGGATCTCTTTAGGAACATCTTCTCGGTGCGAGCTATCCCAGACTCTGAGTCGAACGTGTTCAAGGGCCATCTATACTTCGGCTGTCGGGGGTTGAAGATGGTCAACCTTGCGAATTAGGTCACGTCGTGGTCAGAGAGATATCTGATATTCGAAGCCGGCTTGGCATGTTGAATCCGAACCCACAGGTGCGGCCAGAGGAGGCCTTTCAGCAAATCGCCGTCAACAAAATTATGGTGAAGACTTGCAAACTTCTCGAGAACAAGCGGCTTAACACAAGCCATTACATTCCGCTACTCACTGAGCTGGCGAATGTCCGGCCTGAGGATAGTAAGTTTTCTTCAAACCGCTTCCTATTTTGATAATGATCGCGCGGTTTGCTGTTCTGATACTTCCATTTCCCTTTTCCACCCGAGGCTATTGTTCCCAGGAACAGGCCGGTCAGTCCGGCCAGTTTGGTTTTGAATCAAAGGGAAAAGAGGCAGAGGAGATACAAGCCACCGGTGTCTGACGGCGAGGATTCGGCTTCCTCCGGCGACTTCTCTTCCCTTCAATCTTTCAGCAAAGTGAAGGATCTGAAAGGCCGCATGGTCTTATCCTGGCACCCGGACAGCGATGGTGTGCAGGTCTCAAATGCGCTCCCCCACTGGATAAAGGAGAAATTTGGCCGACACGCAGAAGCCGCCAGCATCGCCATGTATGGCCGACGCAACTTCAGGCGGTTAAGGAGGATTCCTGAAGAAGAGCTCGCCTGGCAAGCCGCGCGGGTTGGTGCTGAAAGTTTTATTACCAACCACTTCATGGGCATGACCTTCAAAAGGTTAATCAAAGTGAATGATCATTTAGAAAAGAAGGTCACTGCATTGGAAAAGGAAGTCGAAAGACTAAAGGAGGCAGAGTTGGTAAGTTATCACCTTGTTAGCCAGTTTTCTTTTTTACTAGACCGTGCGGTCTTACCTTTATTTCTTTTTGTAGAAAAAGTACGATGAGACCGATCCGGTCTATCAGGAAGAGCTCTTCCCCCCACATAGCCGAGGGGATTGATGGAGCATTCGACCGCCTGAGGGAGCTTGGCGGGTTGGCGCCTGGCTTCGAGAACTTCACCTTCTCGGACGCCTATCCGTCCTTACAAAAGAAGCTGGAGAAGCTTAGACGGAAAGCAAAAGGTAAGAACAAGGTCGACGGGACCAGTTCGGAGGAGAGTGATGATGAGGACGATGAAGCTGAAGAGCCCACTGCGGCTAAGGAGGGAGAGAGCGGCTCGGACTCTGAATCCAGTGATTCCGAAGAAGAACCTGAATGAAAGTCGGGCGAGCTGAGTGGCTCGCCTTCGTCGGGCAGCGAGGGCTATTCTCCCAAAGTTTCGATTGATGACAGCGAACATTCGAGCACTCCTGCATCTAAAAAGCTCAAGCCGGATGGGCAATAGTTATATTTTGTTCTTATTTTGAATAGCCGACGGTTTGGTCTTGTTAACCGGTCAGTTATTAAACAATGTAAAGTCATTTTGCTAATGAAATGGAAAGTTTTTACCTGTCTAGTTGTTCGCTTTCTGTGACTTACTTGTGATTGTTTGCGATCTCTTTCTGTTTCGGATAATTGACTTTCTTCTAGCCAAGTCATGCAACTTAATAATAACCAAGTTGGTTAGGGTACTGAACCTTCGGAACTCCAACTAGATAGCCATTCGAAAGCTATAAATTCTGTTCGGGCAGCCTGTTTCTTCACTCTCGACTCATCAAATGCCATATAACCCGGAAGAATATCAACCACTCATACCTTGATAAATAACTTGATTCGGTTATGATATATAGTCGAGCGGATAGAAATTCGAACTCTAGGTTAATAAGAATACCGAGTCAACCAAATATGAGTTTTAAGCCGCTGCAATGATTATACTCTGATCGCAAATAATGCGACTTGAATGCATCTCATGCGACTAGATACCTCCGTATATGTGAATTCAAGCCGCGCGATTGCTTCCCAGCCTTACATAATTAGTTCACAGAATAGAGAATGCCAAGTAAAAAGAGAATAATAAACAGGTCGTGCGGTTAATATTTAACTCGAACGATTTGTAATTTCAGATTTCTGTGAGTTCCATTATGGAGCATAAGCTTCAACTTATAAACCCGTGCGATCTGTATATAACTCGGGCGGTTAATGATTTGATATTTGTAATGATTTCCATCTCGCAAGAATCATAATTACTTTCCTGTGAAGAGCCAGTTTCTACCCGAACGGATAGAACTAATACCCATAAGGATAATAGATTATAAATCGGATGATAAGACTGACCGGTTACGGTCATGCTCAACACCCTGATAGGCCTTATAGCATTTTGTGATATCCTACTTATTTCAAATCACCCGGTTTTAATAACCAGGACGCACGATAACTTTGTACCTGCTTATTTCAAACCGCCCGGTTTAATAACCAGACCGCCCGATAACTTTGGTACCTGCTTATTTCAAACCATCCGGTTTAATAACCAGACCGCACGATAACTTTGGTACCTGCTTATTTCAAACCATCCGGTTTAATAACCAGACCGCACGATAACTTTGGTACCTGCTTATTTCAAACCACCCGGTTTACTAACCAGCCCGTGCGATAACTTTGGTACCTGCTTATTTCAAACCACCCAGTTTACTAACCAGACCGTACGATAACTTTGGTACCTGCTTATTTCAAACCACCCGGTTTACTAACCAGACCATACGATAACTTTGGTACCTTCTTATTTCAAACCACCCGGTTTACTAACGAGGCCGCCCGATACTTTGGTACCTGCTCACTTCAAATCGCCTGGTTTAGGCATCAAACCGACCGATCTGCGATGCACCTATAAAAATCCTGTATTTCTCCCAAATGGTCTAGAGTGACCATATAAGTTGAGACAATTTCCTGTGATGTAACATGAAATAGCTACAGACTCAGATGACCAAGTGGGCAGGTGGGCCTAGGCGGCGAACATTGCTTTCCTCAAGTGGTCATAAGAGCTGTAGAAAAAAGATAAGTACAAACCCAGATGACCAAGTGGGCAGGTGGGCCTAGGCGGCGAACATTGCTTTCCTCAAGTGGTCATAAGGGTTGTAAGCGACTCAACTGCTCTCTTGCCTAGGGCTACAAGCCGAGTTGATCAATTGGGCAGGTGGGCCTAGGCGGCGAACATTGCTTTCCTCAGAGAGATCAACTAAGTTGTGGGTCCCGCTTAGGCATCGCTTGAGAGTACCTTGGAGTATTTGATGGTCATAGACTAAGATGATCAGTTGGGCAGGTGTGGTTATGCCGCGGGGGCTATACCGACATTGCTTTCCTCAGAAAGATCATCGAAGCTGTAACTATATCCCTCTCGGGGCATGATAGAGCTAATATTCACCTAGACCTCCCTTGATGCAGGGGTGTGTCAGATATCAGCTGGGATCCAAGATTCCGAAGACCACCGCATGGGAATTGACAAGCTACCACTACACGTATGCGAAAACTCACCGCTACACATGATCTTCGTGGGTTTACGCTAATGACTACAATCTGAGGGGGTTCGAGCAGAACTTGGTGATGTCTCTGCGGTCCAGTGAGGATGATGTATAAAAGATATATATTAAAAAAGAGTCACCGGACATGGAGAAGTGTCAGTATGGGGCTTTTCATTAAAATATCCAGAAAATGCAAGAAAGTAAAGAAGACATTTTAGGGGTAGAACCGTTTAAGATCGTCACCGCTCCAGGTGCGTGAGATGTCTTCTCCTTTGCTTGTCTGAAGGCGGTAAGCCCCGCTCTTTAGTACCTCTTTTACGATGAAGGGTCCTGCCCAGTTGGGATTCAATTTTCCGACGTTGTCTGTTCTGGCTGCGACATCAACCTTTTTCAGTACAACATCACCAACTGCAAAATGCTTTACCCTGACATTTCTGTCAAAGTACTTGGCCATCCTCCTTTTTACTTCCTCTTGTCTGATTGTTGCCTCATCTTGAAGTTCTTCAATCAAATCCAGGCTATATTTGATGGCTTCATCATTATCCTCTATCCAAGCCTCTCCTCCCTCCTTCGCATATACCACCCTGGGGGTGACCACCTCAAATTCTATTGGAACGACTGCCTCTGAGCCATGAGATAATTTGAAAGGTGTCTCCCCCGTAGCCGAAGATGGAGTAGTATGAAGAGTCCAAAGGATGGAAGGAAGTTGCTCTGCCTAATTTCCCCTCTGATTTAAGACTCTCTTCATTAGAAGCTGCTGGATTTGTCTATTTGCTGCTTCCACCTGACCATTAGTCCTTGGGTGATGTACAAAGGAGAACCGACGGTCAATCCCAACCTGATCACAGAAGGTTATCATCTCCGAATTGTTGAACTGCGGACCATTGTCAGTGACAATTGCTAGCGAGATTACATGCCGACAAACTATCTCTCCCCAGATGAAGTTTTTGATAACTTGGGTTGTAGTTTTTGCCAATGCCTTCGCTTCAATCCACTTGCTGAAATAGTCAATCATCACAATGATAAAGCACTGGCCGCTGGCCATTGGGAAGGGTCCTATAAGATCCATCCCCAAACTGCGAAGGGCCACGGTGCGGTTATTGATCTAAGCGACGGAGTAGGCAGATGTTGAAGAGGAGCAAACTTTTGACACTGAACACATCGCTTGGCAAATGCTTCAGCATCTTTCCTCATGGTTGGCTAGAAATACCCCTGCCTCAAGATTCTCTTTCCAGAGTCTTCGCCCCGGAATGGCTACCACATTCCCCGGAATGAACCTCCTGAAGTATGGTTGGAATTTCGTCCTCAGAAATACACCGTGCTGAGGGAGAGATCAAAGTCTTCCTGTAGAGAACTCCTGCTATCAGATAATCATATGCCGCTTTCCTTCTAAATCTCTTTTTATCTTTGATGGAATGATGGAATTCCCCTTTTGATAAGAATAATTTGTAAGGATCCTTCCAGGAAGGATTCTGATCAATTTGCATAAGTTCCCCTTCATCTGTCGCCGGATGAAAAAGTTCAAAGGTCACTCCCCCGGATGGAAGACCGAACTTTGACAACTCATCTGCTTCTTCATTTTGTGTTCTTGGAATATGCTCGATAATGAATGAATTGAATTTTCCGATCTCTTTCTTAGTTAGCAGTAGATACTTCCTCAGAATTGGTTCTCTTGTCTCGAAATTCCCCAGAACCTGAGAAGTCATTACAAGTGAATCAGTTTTAACATGTAAGTGTTCTATGCCCGGTTCCTTTGCGAGCCTCAACCCAGCCAGAAGTGCCTCATATTCAGCCTAGTTATTTGTAACCGGAAAGAAGAACTTGATCGCTTGTTCAAGCTTGATGCCATTCGGGCTAACTAAAACCACTCGGGCTCCCATGGAGTTTTTACCAGAAGCCCCATCCACATAAACGATCCAAGCCAAAGGAGATCTCTCAAACTGTTCAGGACTGGATTATGTCGTATCCACCAAGAAATCCGCCAAGACTTGCGCTTTGATTGCCATTCGGGGAATGTATGATATTTCAAACTCGCTTAGTTCAATAGCCCACTTGGCCAGCCTCCCTGAATGATCTAGCTTCTCAAGAATACTTCTCAGAGGATGATCTGTGATTACTTGGACAGGATGAGCTTGAAAATAAGGACGAAGCCTTCGTGATGACATAACCAAAGCTAAGGCTAGCTTATCCAGGATCGAATATCTTGTTTTCGCATCTTTGAGAATATGGCTGACATAGTATATCAGAAACTGCCTCTTCTTTTCTTCCCGGACGAGGACAGAACTTACCGCATCTGGGCCGACTCCCAAATATAAGAACAATATTTCCCCCTCACGGGGACTTTAAAGTAGCGGAGTTGAAGTTAACTGTACTTTTAGCTGCTCGAAAGCCCTGTTGCACTCTTCGCTCCATTCAATCTTCGATCCTCCCTAGAGAATTTTAAAGAATGGAGCACTTTTATCTCCTGATTTGGAAATAAACCCGCTCAACCCTGCCAACCTTCCTCCAAGTTGCTGAACTTCCTTAGTACTATGAGGAGGAGTCATATCAAGGATGGCCATCATCTTATCTGGGTTTGGTGCATGGCCATTAGAAGTTAAGAGATGCCCGAGAAACTTTCCCTTGTTTACCCCAGACACACATTTCAACGGGTTCAATTTTAATTTGAACCTCCGTAGAGTAGAGAACGTCTCTACGAGTTCTTCCAAATGTATTGAAAATGTTTTACTTTTCAGGAGGAGACCGTCAACGTAAACTTCGAGGTTCCTGCCTTTTTGATGCTTAAAGACAATATCCATCATTCTTTGATATGTTGCGCCCGCATTTTTAAGACCGAAGGGCATTATGAGATAGCAGTAACACCCATCGTTTGTGATAAATGAGGTGTGCGGGATATCAGGTTTGTGCATTTTAATTTGATGGTACCCAGAGAAAGCTCATAAAATCATACCCAACCGCGGAATCTACTAAGAAATCTATCTGAGGCAGAGGGTAGCAATCTTTGGGACATGCTTTATTAAGTTTGGTAAAGTCCACGCACATGCGCCACTTCCCACCGGATTTTTTAACTATTACAACATTCGACATCCACGTGGGATACTGAATTTCAGAAATAAAGCCCGCTTTCAGGAGTTTGGCAACCTCCTCTCTGATGGGCACCGCCAGCTTGGTCGCCACTTCTCTTTTCTTTTGTTGGACTGACTTGAACTCAGGAGATATGTTCAGATGATGACAAGCCACGTCCAGATCCACTCCTGGCATATCCTCCGCTGACAAGGCGAAGATATCCAGGTTCTCCAGAAGGCAGGAGATCAGCTGCACTTTTTCCTCTTCTTGCAGCTCCGCATTGATGACCAGCTTCTTGTCTTCCCCTTCAGCAATAGGGACCTCTTGGGTCGCCTGGGCAGGTTCCAGGTGAGCCCCTTCTCGATCTTTACTCTCCTCAGCAGCCTTTGAGGATTCAACAATTTCCAGAACTTCAGTCGTGGCTTCGTGAAATGGGATGTTGGTTATCATGTTGACAGTTCGCACGTAACATTCCCGAGCCACCTTTGGGTTGCTTCTGACCTGATACTGCCTCCCCTCGACAACAAACATAAGAGCAAGGTGGAAAGTGGACACTACTGCCCTGTATGCATTAAGAATTGGCCTCCCGAAGATGGCGCAGTAGTTACTTGGGGCATCCACCACCACGAAGTTGATCAGATTTATTACTCCCCCAAGAGAGACCAGGAGCTTTACTGAACCCTCCACTTCTTTCTTCTCCCCTGAAAAGCCATAGAGGGGCCCATTGGTGGAAAGCAGAGGCTTTCCAGTCTTCAGGGCTTCAAAGGTTGGGCGGAAGAGGAGATTGACAGAGCTGCCCGTGTCAATCAAGATCTTGTGAACAGTATAATTCTCAATGATGGCTTTGATGACCACGACATCATCCAAAGGATTGGCGTTTGGAGGAAGTTCATCCTGACCAAAGGTGAAAATGGTGCTTTCACGGGGAGAACTTGTGGTCGCTGCCACTTCTTGTTTCAGAACTCTCGCAATACTGGATTTACGAGAAGACTGTGCTCCAGCCCCTCCATGAATGCAATAAATGTCCCCCAGGGGCCCACATCATTGACTTCAATGCATTCAGCTGAAGGATGGATGTCTCCATAGCAGCCGACATCTTCAACGTCGGCGCAATCCTAGGTTACCTCCACTGTTTCTTTTTTTCTTCTCAGTGGCCGGCTCAGTAGTAGCCTCCTTCCGAACTAGGCCCCGAAGCTTTACTTCTCCCAGGAGCCTTTCTATCAATAAGCGGAGGGCCCGACAATTTTTGGTCAGATGCCCTCCCTCTTTATGATATTCGCAGAAAAGGTTCGGATTTCAATTTTGGACATCTGATCTCAGAGGAGCGGGTCTTCTAAAATCCGGCCTTTTTTGGAGGATTTGGACGACTTCGTCCATAGTAATGTTCAGAGGAGTAAATGACTCTTGCGAGTCATCATATTGAGTGGATAGAATGACTGGAGGTGGCTGCGCAACATATTGTGGCAGATATACTGGCATGATTTGCGGAAGAGGAACGGATGGAGAGGGTGCGATGGCCCACGTTTCGTCTTCCCGCTGTCTTATGTCAAAAAGGGCCGCCGGGCCACTTTTCCTTTTCCTTGAAGTAGAGAATCTCAGCAGAAATTCCCTTCGCAGCTCAGCAAAATAACTGATTGACCTGGCGTGCAGCCCATAAAACCACTCCCTTGCTTGTCCTTTGAAGGAGGTCACAAGGAGTTTGCACTTGGTTGCATCCGTTAGGGTCCTAAGAGCAATGGCCGACTCGAAGGCTTGTAGATGAACAGTGGGATCAGTTTCTCCATTGAAAGCTGGCAGAAGAGGCTCTCTGAAATTATTCGGGGCTGACTCCCCCCGGACTTCGTCCACGAAGGGAGAAGTTTCTTCAATATCCTCGTATAGAGGAGCATAATAGTAGGCCGCCTGAGCCGCGGCTACTCGCGGACAGCCGCCTGGTAGGAGGAGCGGACAGCGGCTTCTGGAGGATAGGAGTGATGAGCAACAACCTAAGGCGGGTAGGAAAGACGGGCCGCGCCTTCTTGCGTGTAGTAAAGGCGGGCAGCGTGAGATGCCGCCCCCTGGAAATCAAGGACTCGGGCCGGCATGTTGTGCACGGCTTCCTGGTAAAAGTTTTGCCTGGCCGCAAAACCCTCTTGTAGTGGCTGGAAGTTGGCGACACGAGGACGTGGGTAAGGAGGAGGAGGCGGAGGGATCGGAGTGACTGCCTGATTAACCGTGGTTTGCTGTGGGACTAACCGCTCGGTTAGTAGTGCTTAAGCCTGACTAATTGCGTCAAGACGTTGGTCAGTCGCTTTCTGAGCCCGCTCGGCTTCTCGTTTCGATAACTCCAAAGCCTCCCACATGGAATCTTCACTGTGGTCTGAGCGGCCTCCAAGGGGGAACTAACGGTATGACATTGTAGCAAGGATTTTCATCAACAATCCGCGATCTGAAGGTCGCGTGTTTCTGTTGAATCCGAAATCGCACCTCCGAAGGAAATCGGAGGCTGCGCGATGACGGTTACTTTTTAGTTAGTGAAATCGAGACCGCTTGCAGCGGTCAAGGCCAGACTTTGCTCGTCACGGCGAATGCCACTCCTTTGATGGGCTTTCCTTTGATTGAAAAGAAGCGGTTACAATGGGTTACAGATGCAGGAAAGCAGAAGTCGGCCGGTCAGACAGGTCACAAGACGGGAAACTCGAGACCGCAGCTCAAACAAGTGAGCTCCTGGATTCGAGTGTGCATGCCTTGGGAACGTCGCCGCCCCCTATTTATTGGCTTGGGGGCCTGCCCGAATGGGCAGGGATAAAATAACTGCCTGCCCGGGTACAGGAGAATCGGGCAGGCGGTGACGGGATACATAAAGGAGAAAAGAAAGAAGCCGCGCGGCTTGGCGGCTTGCGCTTCCGATCTGTCCTGGCCGGGGATTGAAGATGCTGCGACCAAGGGGATGGTGCAACCCGAGTGGTCTCCGTCTTGAGACCGTGGCATGCCTTCTGGACTTGATCCTTGGAAGTCTTCATGGCGCACCCTGGGCGATCTCCGACTTGAGACCGCGGCTTGCCTTCTGGACTTAAGCCTTGAAAGTCTTCATGGCGCACCCTGGGCGGTCTACGACTTGAGACCACGGATTGCCTTCTAGACTTGAGCCTTGGAAGTCTTCATAATGCACCCTGGGCAGTCTCCGACTTGAGGCCGCTGCTTGCCTTCTGTACTTGAGCCTTGGTTATCTTCAATCCTTGGAGACGATCTGAATTCTATCAGACCGCCCGGTTTGTGTTGGTTGGTGTTGATAGACCCTGTTTAGTCTGAATCGGGCGACTTGTATTCTCAGACCGCCCGGTTTGTGAGGAAGGCAACTCGGATGTGGTCTTCTGGATAAACAGCAATTCATTTAGTTGTTGATATATAGCAGGTTGCACTGGTAATGAGAAATTTAGCTCCAAATAAAACTTAAACTTGAAACAGCAATAACTTTTGATCATGTTGTCTAATTTTTGCCCACAAAACCTATACGAAATGAGATATAAGCCCTACATTCAATGGAGAGCAAGTTTTAGCCAATCTAGTTCATTTAGTGGTCGATATACATTGAGTTGTAGTGGTAATGTGGGATTTAGCTCCAACTGACACCTAAACTTCAAACAGCTATAACTTTAGATCCGTTTGTCCGGATTATGCCCAAAACACCTTTTCGGAATGAGCTCAGTGCGCTACATCCAATGGACAACAAGTTTTACCCATTCCAGTTCGTTTAGTGGTTGATCTATAGTGGGTTTCATTGGTAATGTGGGATTTAGCTCCAAATGACACATAAACTTCAAAGAGACAGAACTCTTGATCCAGTTGCCCAATTTTTGCCCACAATACCTTTTTAGAATGAGCTCAGACCCCTACAAACAATAAATGAACTTGAATGGTTATATCCTACTTTCCTTTGGTTGTAGGGGTCTGAGCTCATTTTAAAAAGGTATTGTGGGCAAAAATTGGGCAACTGGATCAAGAGTTCCGTCTATTTGAAGTTTATGCGTCATTTGGAGCAAAATCCCACATTACCAATGCAACCAACTGTAGATCAACCACTAAAGAACTGGAATGGGTAAAACTTGTTGTCCATTGGATGTAGGGCACCGAACTTATTCGAGAAGGTGTTGAGGGCAAAAATCAGACAACCGGATCAAAGTTATGGATGTTTGAAGTTTAGGTGTCAATTGGAGCAAAATCCCTCATTTCCACTACAATCCACTATCCGTCGACCACTAAATGAACTCGATCGAGTAAATCCTATTCTCCATAGGATGTTTGAAGGTGTTTTGGGCATAATTCGGACAACTGGATCAAAAGTTATAGGTTTTTGAAGTTTAGGTGTCAGTTGGAGCTATATCCCACATTACCACTGCAACTCAATGTATATCGACCACTAAATGAACTAGATTGGGTAAAACTTGCTCTCCATTGAATGCAGGGCTTAGATCTCATTTTGTAGAGGTTTTGTGGGCAAAAATCAAACAACCTGATCAAAAGTTATGGCTGTTTCAAGTTTAAGTGTCATTTGGAGCAAAATTTCTCATTACCAGTTCAATCGGCTATATATCGACAACTAAATGAACTGCAATTGGTAAGACTTGTACATTAATGAATGTAGGGCTCCTAACTCAACCTAAAAGGTGTTGTGGGGGTAAAATCAGACAACCAGATCAAAAGTTATTTCTGTATAAAGTTTGAGTTTCAGTTGGAGATAAACCTCTCACTTTCACTACAAACCGCATCTAAAATTCTTTCATTTTGGAACTTTATGTGTCATTTGGAGCTAAATCTCGCATTACCAGTACAACCCACTACATATCAACCTTTATACGAGCTTGAATAGGTTAAAATTGTTCTCCATTGGATTTAGGGCTCCGATCTCATTCCAAAAAGGTATTGTGGGCGAAAATCTGACAACCGGGTCAAAAGTTACGGATGTTTGAAACTTAGGTCTCCTTTCGAGCTAAATACCTTATTACCAACTAACTGTATATTGACCACTAAACAAATTGGAATAGGTAAAACTTGTTCTCCATTGGATGTAGGGCTCCGAGCTCATTCCAAAAAGGTGTTGTGCGAAAAAATCGGACAACCAAATCAAAAGTTTTGGCTATTACAGTTTATGGGTCAAGAGGAGCTAAATCCCTCATTACCATTGAAACTCGTTGTATATTGACCACTAAAATGAGATGGAATAGTTTAAAATTGTGCTCCATTGGATATATGAATCTGTGCATATTCCGAAAAGGTGTTGTGGACAAAAATCAAACATACATTTCTAAAGTTATGGCTGTTAGAAGTTCAGGTGTCGTTTGGAGCTAAATTTCGCATTACCGATGCAACCCGCTATATATCGACAACTAAATGAACTAGAATGGGAAAAACTAGTGCTCCAGTGAATGTAGTGCTCCTAGCTCATTCCGAAAAGATGTTGTGGGGTAAAATAAGATAACCGCATCAAAAATTGTTGTTGTTTAAAGTTTGAGTGTCATTTGGAGCTAAATCTCGTATATTCACTACAACCCACATTAAAAATTCTGGCATTTTGAAGTGTATGTGTCATTTGGAGCTAAATCTCGTATTACCACTACAACTCACTGTATATCGACCTCTAAACGAGCTGGAATGGGTTTAAATTGTTCTCCATTGGATTTTGGGCTCCGATCTCATTCCGAAAAGGTATTATGGGTGAAAAGCAGACAACCAGAAAGGCGTTGTCTTTTTCTCGAATGGGTAAATCTTATTCTCATTTGGATGGAGAATACAAGCTATTTTCGAAGAAGTGTTGTACGCAAAAAGCGAACAATAGGATCAAAATTTATGGCTGCTTGAAGTTTAGGTGTAATTTGGAGCTAAATCCCGTATTACCACTGGAACCCAGTGTATATCAAACAATAAACGAACTTGAAAGGTTATATCCTACTCTCCATTGTTTGTAGGGGTCTGGGCTCATTCTAAAAAGGTATTATGGGCAAAAATTAGGCAAATGGATCAAGAGTTATGTCAGTTTGAAGTTTATGTGCCATTTGGAGCTAAATCCCACATTACTAATGCAACCCACTGTAGATCAACCACTAAATGAACTGGAATGGGTAAAACTTGTTGTCTATTGGATGTAGGGCACCGATCTCATTCTGAAAAGGTGTTGAGTGCAAAAATCAGACAACCAGATCAAAGTTATGAATGTTTGAAGTTTAGGTGTCAATTAGAGCAAAATCCCTCATTTCTACTGCAATCCACTATTCGTCGACCACTAAATGAACTCGATCGAGTAAATCTTATTCTCCATAGGATGTATGGCTTTAAGCTCATTCCGAAAAGGTGTTTTGGGCATAATTCGGATAACTTGATCAAAAGTTATAGCTATTTGAAGTTTAGGTGTCAGTTGGAGCTAAATCCCACATTAACACTGCAACTCAATGTATATCGACCACTAAATGAACTAGATTGGGTAAAACTTGTTCTCCATTGAATGTAGGGCTCAGATCTCATTTTGTAGAGGTTTTGTGGGCAAAAATCAGACAACCTGGTCAAACGTTATGGCTGTTTCAAGTTTAAGTGTCATTTGGAGCTAAATTTCTCATTACCAGTGCAACTCGCTATATATCGACAACTAAATGAACTGCAATGGGTAAAACTATGCTTTATTAAATGTAGGGCTCCAAGCTCATTCCTAAAAGGTGTTGTGGGGGTAAAATCAGACAACCGGATCAAAAGTTATTTACTTTGGATAGAACGAAATTTAATAGAAGTTGTGCTTGCGAAACAGCTTATGATATATGGAATTTATTAAAAATTACTCATGAAGATACGTCGCAGGTTAAGGATTCAAAGCTCTTCCAACTTGAATCTGAGTATGAGAAATTCCGGATGGAGGCGGATGAAGATGTAGATTCAATGTACTCAAGGTTCACCAAGATCGTCAACGACTCAAAAGTACTTGGAAAGGTGTTCTCCAACAGTGACTTAGTGAGAAAAATTTTAAGATCTCTTCCTCCAAAGTTCAATCCATAGGTGACGGCTATCTCAGAGTCGCACGATTTGAAGAAGCTCCAAATTGAGAGCCTCATTGGGAACCTAAAGACCCATGAGGTTGAACTCAAAATTCAACAACAAGAGTACAACTTGGAGCCAAAGAATAAGAGTTTGGCCTTAAAATCAAAAAAAGGAGGCAAATGGAGATGATGATGAAGAGGATGAGGAGAGCCTTTTTGTGAAGAAGTTCAAAAGGTTCATGAAGAATCCGGAAAGGAGAAACACCTTCCAGAAATATTTCATCAAAAAGGGATCTTCATCAAAGAAAGAGAGGTAGCGACGAGGATGATGATGAAAGACCACCACAGAGTGCTACCATTGTGGAAAGACCAGACATATTCAGAGCCAGTGCCCAAAATATCTGAAAGAGCATAAAGAAAAAGGGCACAAAGGAAAAGAGAAGAAGAAGGTCCTAAAAGCGGCTATATGGGATGACTCCTCCTCCGAGGATTCAAGCGGCTCATCCACTAGCGATGAAGAAGAGGCAGATATGTGCCTTATAGGAAAAAGTGACAAGACTTCCGAGGATGAAAGCAGTGTCCAAATCGACACCGAGGTAACTCTCCCAACTTCTTATGATGACTTATATATTGAGTATTTACAAACTTGCAAATTCTTTGATAAAAGTTTAAAAGATATTGATCTTCTAAATTCTGAAAATAAACTTTTGTTAAAAGAAAACAAAAAATTATCTAAACTATTAGGGAAAGAAAAGGTATCTTGCAAAGAGTGCAATCACTCCTTGGCAAGAGTGAAAGAACTTGAAGAAGCTCTTTCTAAATCCCACTCCACTATTAAACTTCTTACTAAGGAGAAGGGGGATTTGGAAAGAACTTTAAAAACCTCTCTTTCTCAAATAGAGGATGGAAAGAAGAGTTTTGTGAATCGGTGTGTTATGTTGGTAATGAAAAACACCGCTCTCAAAGCTCGTATTCATGATTTAAATTTGGCTATTAAGAAGTTTGGAGTTGCGCAAAGATCTCTGGACATGATCTTTGCCAACCAATGCCATGGAAGTGCCAAATATGGCCTTGGATATAGCTCTGGAAACTATCGCCAGGCGTTAACTCCTAACGTTGGCGTTAGCTATAATTCCAGAAACACTAATTCTGTTATTAATAATTTCAAAAATTCAAATGTTACCTCATTTTCCAACAAAAGTTTATCCAAAACTTCAAAAAGGGTCTTATCCCCTTTTATATCGTGTGCCAAATGTCATTTATTTGGACACACCTCAAACTCTTGTAGGAAAAGGGTCATAATGCTATAAAGCAAATCTGGGTGCCTAAGGTTTCCACCTATTCTATGGGAGGAACCTCTTGAGTATCCGGATCTTTACTCTCATCTCCTTTTTAGGTATGTTGGCAGGCTAAGGACAAAAAGCTCATGTGGTATTTGGATTCGGGATGCTCCAAACACATGACGGGAAACAAAGCAAAGTTCCTTAGCCTTGAGATGAAGAAAGGAGTGATCGTGACATTTGGTGACAACAGAAAAGGAAGGATCATGGGCATAGGCACATTGGGTAACGATTCTTTTTCAATCTCAAATGATTTATTTGTAGATGGCTTAAAACATAATTTAATTTCAATTAGTCAATTATGTGATATAAGCTTAAATTTATTATTTGAATCATCTACAAATCTTTGCAAAATTATAAATTCTAAAACAAATGATGCCGTACTCACTGCACCTAGGATGCATAATATTTATATGATTACTTTTAATAATCTTTCAAATTCTTCTTTAAAATGCTTTATTTCTAAAAAAGAAGAATTAGAACTTTGGCATAGGCGCCTTGGTCACTCTAGCACCAAGCTTATTTTGAAATTATCAAAAGATAAATTAATTATGGGATTACCTATGCTTAATGGAAATTTATCTTCTCTCTGTACGCCTTGCCAAAAAGGAAAAATTTCAAAAAATTCTTTTAAAAGCAAAAATGTAATTTCTACCACTAGACCTCTTCAATTAATTCATATGGATTTATTTGGACCGGTTAGCACTTCTAGTCTTGGAGGTAGAAAATATACTTTTATTATAATTGATGATTATTCTAGATTTTGTTGGACATTTTTTCAATCTTCCAAATCCGATGCATTCCTTGAATTTACTAAACTATGCATTCGTTTTCAAAATGAACTTGATTTAAAGATTAAATGCATACGTTCGGATCATGGAGGAGAATTTGAAAATGATAGATTTTCTTCTTCTTGTGATGATTTAGGAATTAAACATGAATTTTCCGCTCCTCGCTCCCCACAACAAAATGGTGTAGTAGAGAGGAAAAATAGAACCCTTCAAGAGCTAGCACGCACTATGCTTTGTGAATATGGGTTGCCTAAATCATTTTGGGCCAAAGCGGTTAATACTTCTTGTTATATCATTAATCATGTCATGCTTCGTCCTATTTTAAAATTGACACCTTATGAGCTTTACTTTAAAAGAAAACCTAATGTATCTTATTTTCAGGTGTTTGGTTGTAAATGTTTCATTTTAAACACTAAAGATGCACTAGGAAAATTTGATGAAAAATGCGATGAGGGAATTTTCATTGGTTACTCTTCAACTAGCAAGGCTTATAGAATATATAATAAAGGAACTAAAGTAGTTGAAGAGTCTATACATGTAAGATTTGATGAGTTTGTTCCATGTGTAGATTCTAATCATACAGGAAATGAAGACGAACCTATTTCCCCTTTGGAGCATGAGGATGATGAATCAGTTGGAGAAAAAGAAGAAGAAAAAGAGGAGAAAGAAAATGAGATAGTAGAATATGTTCCTCCAAGCATGTTGCAGTTTACTAAGGATCATCCAAAGGAGCTTGTGATAGGAGAACCATCAAAAGGGGTAAGTACTCGTTCTTCTTTACATGAGTCTTTTTCAAACCTTTGTTTCGTATCCGAAATAGAACCAAAAAATGTTTCAACTCCTTTAAATGATGAATTTTGGTTTTTAGCTATGAATGAAGAATTAAATTAATTTGAATGAAATAAGGTTTGGAATTTAGTTGAGAGGCCATTTAATTATCCGGTTATATGAGTCAAATGGATTTTCAAAAACAAACTAGATGGTGACTCTAAAATTACAAGGAATAATGCTAGACTAGTTGCGCAAGGGTATTCACAAATCGAAGGGGTAGATTTTGATGAAAATTTTGTACCCGTTGCTCGCCTTGAGTTTATTAGAATATTTCTTGCATTTGCGAGTTTTAAAAGATTTAAATTATTCCAAATGGATGTTAAAAGTGCATTTTTAAACGGGATTATAAAAGAAGAAGTTTATGTAGAACAACCCCCCAGTTTTGTGAATGGAAAATTTCCCAATCATGTGTATAAGTTAGAAAAGGCGCTTTATGGATTAAAGCAAGCGCCTCGACGTGCTTGGTATGATAGATTGGCATTATTTTTGATAAAGCACGGTTATAAAATGGGAAGTGCGGATAATACACTCTTCATTAAGCATGTAGATAATGATTTGATTATATTGCAAATTTATGTTGATGATATCATTTTTGGAGCCACTAATGAAGAGTTATGTAATGAAGTAATTTTAGTGATGAAAAATGAAATTGAAATGAGTTTGGTAGGAGAACTCACTTATTTTCTAGGATTTCTAATCTCACAAAAACAAGATGGTATATTTATTTGCCAAACTAAATATGTTCATGATATTCTTAAAAGATTTGGATTTGAAAACCTAAAATAAGCTAATACACCTATGAGTGCATCACTAAAATTAGGAAAAGATGAAGCCGGTATTTCTATTGATCAAACATTATATAGAGGGATGATAGGCTCATTGCTATATTTAAGCGCATCTAGACCCGATATTATGTATTCTGTTTGCTTATGTGCTAGATTTCAAGCTAACCCAAAAGAATCACATTTAAAAGCGGTGAAACGTATTTTTAGATATCTAATCGGAACGTCTAGATTAGGCTTATGGTATCCTCATAATGATTGTTTTATTTTACATGGTTTTTCTAATTCGGACTCTGCGGGATGTTCATTAGATCATAAGAGCACTAGTGGCACGTGTCATTTTATAGGCCCTTCACTCGTATCATGGTTGAGTAGGAAACAGAATTATGTTGCCCTCTCCACCACCGAGGCCAAATATATCACACTAGGTAGTTGTTGTGCACAAGCCTTGTGGATGACCCAAACGTTAGAAGATTTTGGTATTCATCTAAATAACATTTAATTAAAGTGTGACAACAAAAGCGCTATAAATCTCACAAACAATCCCGTACATCACTCTAGATCAAAACATATAGATGTCTGACATCATTTCATTAGAGATCATATAAAGAAGGAACATGTTAAAATTAGCTTTATAGGGACTGAATCACAACTTGCCGACATTTTTACCAAACCTCTACCCGATGCACGTTTTCACATGCTTAGGTTGGAATTAGGTGTCTTAGAAATATCAATTTAACCCCTTCTAAAATGCTATCAAAATTACCTTATGTATTTTGTTCTATTTGTTTGCATTATTTTTTTTTCAAATTTTTTTTTTCTCTTGTTTGTTGTTATTTACTTCAAAAATTAAAAACAAAAAAATTTGTGCTTAAATGTTTATTTCAAGAATGATTATATATATTGCTTAAAGATTTTTTACAAAGTTTAATTTAAACCTTCAAGTTTCTTAAAAAACATTGTTTTTGATTTTATCATGTCTTGAATATTATCTTCAAATGTGCAAAAACAAAATTGGTTATAGATTACATGTGTAGAAATGTTTTTACATGCCTCTAAGTATGAGTAAAGTTTTTATCTTTGATAATGATTTTCTCACTTACACTTTTTTGTTAATATACATGTCTTTTAAATCTTATTGCATAGTTGTGTAGTATATGAACTTATTTTGAATCTCATAAATAGTTTACCTACACAACAATGAATTCTTTCTTGAATTTTTTCTTCTTCATGCACTTGTGATTAGAGAAATGTGGTATATAAAATAAAAATTTCTATGTTTGCAAAATCATGTGATTTCGGAGTCCTTAGTTATTAATCTAAAAAGCAAATAATGAATGACAAGGTTAACTCCACCAAGCACTACTCACCTTCCTGATAAGTCTTAATGAGCATTGTGAAGTTGAGCACCTTGGAAAGAATTGTAAAGTGTCTTGTGCAAACAAAATTTTCGCCACTTCTCTTTAAAAATAAAATACAAAAAAATGTATGTACATTGAAATTTGTGGAAGTAAAGTTGTTTATGTTCAATTCAAGTTATGTTCTTACATTACATAGTTTCATGTGGTTTGATTTATACTCTTGTATACATTGTCAAAACACACTTATTGAACACATCATTATCATTTATAATACTTCCACTCATGAGAATTGGACTAAAAATTTCTCTATACAATTTTCTACAATCATGAGTAAATGCACTAGATAGCAACGCATGATCTTTACAATGTTTTTGTACACTTGAAATGCAAATTTACTTACATTGTAAACTTATCTTTACTTGATATTTTTATAATCTTGCTTGATACTTTTTGTTACAATTACAAATGAACTTGCAACTTTTATTTCTAACATTCAAAACATCTAAATATTTTGAGTTAAACGCTTACTATATTTTGTACTTACAATTTCTGCAAGATGTTATAAATTGCTTTCGCTGTGTTAACTATTTATACTCAAGTTGCACTTATCTCTACTAAATAAATAATGTTTTATATTGCTACGACTCTATCCCACATTCTTTTGATTATAACAAAAGGGGGAGAATAATTGATGAAATAAATAAATCTTTTATTTAGGGGGAGTTCATTAGGAAATGCATTCATGTAGGGGGAGTATCCACATAGGGGGAGTATGCATGTTTATAACGCTTAACATTTACTATAAACACTACTTTAATTATATTTTATTTCTTATTGGTGGATTTGTCATTTTCAAAAGGGGGAGATTGTTGGAGCTTGTGTTCCACTTCTCTTAGGTTGAGAAATTACAAATCACACTATGTATTTGATCTTGCTTGTGTTTATAGTGTGCAAGTACTATAGTTATATAACCCTATGAAAAGGATGATGATTGATGATGATTCTCTGAAAAGAGAGCTACCGCTCACGTTAGTTGTTAACTCCCCGCGTTAACAACCGTTGAGAAGGAACCGTTGAGAAGGAAACAGCTGAGAAGGAAACCGTTGAGAAGGAAACCGCTGAGAACGAAACTGCGTTCGACGAAATCTGAAGACGTTCGACGAAAGGAGATTCTGTTCGACAAAATTGCATTTGACGAAACTGTGTTCGACGAAAGGAGATTCTGTTCGACGAAATTGCGATTGACGAAAATGCGTTCGACAAAATTTAATGGCGTTCGACGAAATTGAGTTCGACAAACTTGCGTTCAACGAACATTGATGGCGTTCGACGAACTTTGATTCCGTTCGACGAATGCGCGTTCAATGAAATGAGTTTCGTTCGACGAAATAAGTTGCTGCCACGGTACCGATGGTTGCGGTTGACGAAATGGGATTACGTTCGACGAAAGCGCGTTCGATGAAATTTGTTTCTGCCACGATCCTGACGGTTTGCACGATCTTAGCAACTGCCGTGCACGATGCTTAACGCTGGCGTTAACTCTTAATGCTGCGCGGTAGCTTCCGTGTCTATTTAAGACCTGATTTCGTTTGCCCAAGAGTGAGATGCATTGAAGCCTTCATTATAGAGATCTGAGAGAGCATTTCATTCAGAATTCGGAGAGAACTCCCAATACCAACATTGAGGAACAAGAGTGAGAAGGAGATTTCCAACTACAGATTTGAAGAAGGACGCTCGCTTCAACTCTGACGTGGTCATGGTGTATCTTCAACATCTCCTTCAACGCTCTTCATTCTAGGGAGTCATTTTTTCTAATTTTATCTTTATCCTTTTATATTTTTTTGTAACGGTAGTAATTCGCCACCTTGCGTGTGGCGACTAGGTCCTTATGCGGCTTAGGGGGTAATTCACCGCCTTGTGCATAGCGACTAGGTCAAGGGTAGATCTAGGGGGTGGCTAAAGGCCTTATCTGGGGATAGATAGGCTATAGCCAACCGGTCCTTGGGAGAAGGACCGGTGAAGGAACAAAAAGTGATTTTCATGTTGTCGCCTCCAATTTCAAGCGTTATTGAAATTATATCCTTGTAATCATTTTTGTGATATATAAAATTCTTTTTCAGTATATCTAATTTTTTTGTAATCATATTTCACAAAGAAAATCATTTTGAATATTTCTGTAAAAATACTTTTTTCTGGAGAGTTAACGCCAGCGTTGACTCTTAACGCCAGGCGTTAGCAACAGAGCAAAAAAAGTTTTTCTGTTTTGGTAAAATCTATCAGTTTACCTTAAAAATAGTAAACCCCTTATTCACCCCCCCCCCTCTAAGGGCGCCATCAGATCCAACACAACCCACTGTATATCGACCTCTAAACAAGCTTGAATGGGTTAAAATTGTTCTCCATTAGATTTAGAGCTCCGATCTCATTCCGAAAAGGTATTGTGGGCGAAAATCTGACAACCGGATCAAAAGTAACGGATGTTTGAAGTTTAGGTCTCCTTTCGAGCTAAATACCTTATTACCAACCCGCTGTATATTGAACACTAAACAAACTGGAATGGGTAAAACTTGTTCTCCATTGGATGTAGGGCTCCGAGCTCATTCCAAAAAGTTGTTGTACGAAAAAATCGGACAACCAGATCAAAAGTTATGGCTGTTACAATTTATGGGTCAAGAAGAGCAAAATCCCTCATTACCATGGAAACACATTGTATATTGACCACTAAAATTAGATGAAATAGTTTAAAATTGTGATCCATTGGATGTATGCCTCCGTGCATATTCCGAAAAGGTGTTGTGGGCAAAAATAAAACATACAATTCAAAAGTTATGGCTGTTAGAAGTATAGGTGTCGTTTGGAGCTAAATTTCGCATTACTGATGCAACCCGCTATATATTGATAACAAAATGAACTGGAATGGAAAAAACTAGTGCTCCAATGAATGTAGTGCTCCGAGCTCATTCCAAAAAGGTGTTGTGGGGTAAAATCAGACAAACCCATCAAAAATTGTTGCTGTTTAAAGTTTGAATGTCATTTGGAGCTAAATCTCTCATTTTCACTACAACCTGCATTAAAAATTCTGGCATTTTGAAGTGTATGTGTCATTTGGAGCTAAATCTCATATTACCACTACACCTCACTGTATATTGACCTCTAAACGAGCTGAAATGGGTTTAAATTATTCTCCATTGGATTTAGGGCTCCGATCTCATTCCAAAAAAGTATTGTGGGCAAAAATCAGACAACCTGAAAGGTGTTGTCTTATTGTCGAATGGGTAACTCTTATTCTCAGTTGGATGGAGAATACGAGCTCTTTCCGAAAAAGTGTTGTGCGCAAAAAGCGAACAATTGGATCAAAAATTATGGCTGCTTGAAGTTTAGGTGTAATTTGGAGCTAAATCACGCCTTACCACTGGAACCCAGTGCATATAAAACAATAAACAAACCTGAATGGTTATATCCTACTCTCCATTGGTTGTAGGGGTCTGATCTCATTCTAAAAAGTTATTGTGGGCCAAATTGGGCAACAGGATCAAGAGTTTCGTCTGTTTGAAGTTAATGTGTCATTTAGAGCTAAATCCCACATTACCAATACAACCCACTGTAGATCAACCACTAAACGAACTGGAATGGGTAAAATATGTTGTCCATTGGATATAAGGCACCGATCTCATTCTGAAAAAGTGTTGAGGGCAAAAATCAGACAACCGGATCAAAGTTATGGATGTTTGAAGTTTAGGAGTCAATTGGAGCAAAATCCATCATTTCCACTACAATCCACTATCCGTCAACCACCAAATGAATTCGATCGAGTAAATCCTATTGTCCATAGGATGTATGGCTGTGAGCTCTTTCCGAAAAGGTGTTTTGGGCATAATTCGGACAACCAGATCAAAAGTTATAGCTGTTTGAAGTTTAGGTGTCAGTTGGAGCTAAATCCCACATTACCACTGCAACTCATTGTATATCGGCCACTAAATGAACTAGATTGGGTAAAACTTGCTCTCCATTGAATGTAGGGCTCAGATCTTATTTTGTATAGGTTTGTGGGCAAAAATTAAACAACCTGATCAAAAGTTATGGCGGTTTCAAGATTAAGTGTCATTTGGAGCTAAATTTCTCATTACCAGTGCAACCCGCTATATATCGACAACTAAATGAACTGCAATGGGTAAAACTTCTGCTTTAATGAATGTAGGGCTCCGAGCTCATTCCTACAAGGTGTTGTGGGGGTAAAATCAGACAACTGGATGAAAAGTTATTGATGTATAAAGTTTGAGTTTCAGTTGGAGCTAAATCACTCACTTTCACTACAAACCGCATCTAATATTCTTTCATTTTGGAAATTTATGTGTCATTTGAAGCTAAATCTTGCATTACCAGTACAACCCACTGTATATCGACTTATAAACGAGCTTAAATGGTTTAAAATTGTTCTCCATTGGATTTAGGGCTCCGATCTCATTCCGAAAAGGTATTGTGGTCGAAAATCTGACAACCGGATCAAAAGTTACGGATGTTTGAAGTTTAGGTCTCCTTTCGAGCTAAATACCTTATTACCAAGCCACTGTATATTGACCACTAAACAAACTGGAATGGTTAAAATTTGTTCTCCATTGGATGTAGGGCTCCGAGCTCATTCCAAAATGGTGTTGTGTGAAAAAATCGGACAACCAGATCAAAAGTTATGGTTGTTACAGTTTATGGGTCAAGAGGAGCTAAATCCCTCATTACCATTGAAACCCGATGTATATTGACCACTAAAATGAGATGGAATAGTTTAAAATTGTGCTCCATTGTATGTATGCCTCCGTGCATATTTCGAAAAGGTGTTGTGGGCAAAAATCAAACGGACAATTCAAATGTTATGGCTGTTAGAAGTTTAGGTATCGTTTGGAGCTAAATTTTGCAATACCGATACAACCCGCTATATATCAACGACCAAATGAACTGGAATGGGAAAAACTAGTGCTCCAATGAATGTGGTGCACAGAGCTCATTCCGAAAAGATGTTGTGGGGTAAAATAAGACAACCGCATCAAAAATTATTGCTGTTAAAAGTTTGAGTGTCATTTGGAGCTAAATCTCTCATTTTCACTACAACTCGCATTAAAAATTCTGGCATTATGAAGTGTATGTGTCATTTGGAGATAAATCTCATATTACCACTACAACTCACTGTATATCAACCTCTAAACAAGCTGGAATGGGTTTAAATTGTTCTCCATTGGATTTAGGGCTACGATCTCATTCCGAAAAAGTATTGTGGGCGAAAATCAGACAACCGAAAAGGCGTTGTCTTATTCTCGAATGGGTAAATCTTATTCTCAGTTGGATGGAGAATACGAGCTCTTTCCGAAAAAGTGTTATGCGCAAAAAGCTAACAATCAGATCAAAAGTTATGTCTGCTTGAAGTTTAGGTGTAATTTGGAGCTAAATCCCGCATTACCACTAGAACCCAGTGTATATAAAACAATAAATGACCTTGAATGGTTATATCCTACTCTCCATTGGTTGTAGGGGTCTGGGCTCAATCTAAAAAGGTATTGTGGGCAAAAATTGGGCAATTGGATCAAGAGTTCTGTCAGTTTGAATTTTATGTGCCATTTGGGGCTAAATCCCACATTACCAATGCAAACCACTGTAGATATACCACTAAACAAACTAGAATGGGTAAAACTTGTTGTCCATTGGATGTAGGGCACCGATCTCATTCCGAAAAGGTGTTGAGGGCAAAAATCAGACAACCGGATCAAAGTTATGGATGTTTGAAGATTAGGTATCAATTGGAGCAAAAATCCCTCATTTCTACTACAATCCACTATCCGTCGACCACTAAATGAACTCAATCGAGTAAATCCTATTCTCCATAGGATGTATGGCTCTGAGCTCATTCCAAAAAGTTGTTTTGGGCATAATACGGACAAATGGATCAAAAGTTATACCACTAAATGAGCTCATTTCTACTACAATCCACTATCCGTCGACCACTAAATGAACTCAATCGAGTAAATCCTATTCTCCATAGGATGTATGGCTCTGAGCTCATTCCGAAAAGTTGTTTTGGGCATAATACGGACAACCAGATCAAAAGTTATAGCTGTTTGAAGTTTAGGTGTCAGTTGGAGCTAAATCCCACATTACCACTGCAACCCAATGTATATCGACCACTAAATGAACGAGGTTGGGTAAAACATGCTCTCCATTGAATGTAGGGCTCGGATCTCATTTTGTACAGGTTTTGTGGGAAAAAATTAGACAACCTAATCAAAAGTTATGGCTGTTTCAAGTTTAAGTGTCATTTGGAGCTAAATTTCTAATTACCAGTGCAACCCGCTATATATCGACAACTAAATGAACTGCAATGGGTAAAACTATGCTTTAATAAATGTATGGCTCCGAGCTCATTCCTAAAAGGTGTTGTGGGGGTAAAATCAGACAACCGGATCAAAAGTTATTGCTGTATAAAGTTTGAGTTTCAGTTGGAGCTAAATCTCTCACTTTCACTACAAACCGCATCTAAAATTCTTTCATGTTGGAAATTTATGTGTCATTTGGAGCTAAATCTAGCATTACCAGTACAACCCACTATATATCGACCTATAAACGAGCTTGAAGGGTTAAAATTGTTCTCCATTGGATTTAGGGCTCTGATCTCATTCCGAAAAGGTATTGTGAGCGAAAATCTGACAACCGGATCAAAAGTTACGGGTGTTTGAAGTTTAGATCTCCTTTCGAACTAAATACCTTATTATCAAACCACTGTATATTGAACACTAAACAATCTAGAATGGGTAAAACTTGTTCTCCATTGGATGTAGGGCTCCGAGCTCATTCCAAAATGGTGTTGTGCGAAAAAATTGGACAACCAGATCAAAAGTTATGGCTGTTACAGTTTATGGGTCAAGAGGAGCTAAATCCCTCATTACCTTGGAAACCCTCTTTATATTGACCACTAAAATGAAATGGAATAGTTTAAAATTGTGCTCCATTGGATGTATGCCTCCGTGCATATTCCGAAAAGGTGTTGTGGGCAAAAATCAAACGTACAATTCAAAAGTTGTGGTTGTTAGAAGTTTAGGTGTCGTTTGGAGCTAAATTTCGCATTACCGATGCAAATCGCTATATATCGACAACTAAATGAACTGGAAAGGGAAAAACTAGTGATCCAATGAATGTAGTTCTTCGAGCTCATTCTTAAAAGGTGTTGTGGGGTAAAATCAGACAACCGCATCAAAAATTGTTGCTGTTTAAAGTTTGAGTGTCATTTGGAGCTAAATCTCTCATTTTCACTACAACTCGCATTAAAAATTCTGGCATTTTGAAGTGTATGTGTCATTTGAATCAAAATCTCGTATTACCACTACAACTCATTGTATATTGACCTCTAAACTAGCTGAAATGGGCTTAAATTGTTCTCCATTGGATTTAGGGCTCCGATCTCATTCCGAAAAGGTATTGTGGGCGAAAATCAGACAACTGGAAAGGCGTTGTCTTATTATCGAATGGGTAAATATTATTCTTAGTTGGATGGAGAATACGAGCTCTTTCTGAAAAATTGTTGTGCGCAAAAAGCGAATAATCGGATCAAAAGTTATGGCTACTTGAAGTTTAGGTGTAATTTGGAGCTAAATCTCGCATTACCACTGGAACACAGTGTAAATCAAACAATAAACAAACCTGAATGGTTATATCCTACTCTCCATTGGTTGTAGGGGTCTGAGCTAATTCTAAAAAGGTATTGTGGGCCAAAATTGGGCAACAGGATGAAGAGTTTTGTCTGTTTGAAGTTTATGTGTTATTTGGAGCTAAATCCCACATTACCAATGCAACCCACTGTAGATCAACCACTAAACGAACTGGAATGGGTAAAACTTGTTGTCCATTGGATGTAGGGCACCGATCTCATTCTGAAAAAGTGTTGAGGGCAAAAATCAGACAACCGGATCAAAGTTATGGATGTTTGAAGTTTAGGTGTCAATAGGAGCAAAATCCATCATTTCCATTGCTATCCACTATCCGCCGACCACCAAATGAATTCGATCGAGTAAATCCTATTGTCCATAGGATGTATGGCTCTGAGCTCATTCTGAAAAGGTGTTTTGGGCATAATTCGGACAACCGGATCAAAAGTTATAGCAATTTGAAGTTTAGTTGTCAGTTGGAGCTAAATCCCACATTACCATTGCAACTCAATGTATATCGACCACTAAATGAACTACATTGGATAAAACTTGCTCTCCATTGAATGTAGGGCTCAGATCTTATTTCGTAGAGGTTTTGCGGGCAAAAATCAAACAACTTGATCAAAAGTTATGGCTGTTTCAAGTTTAAGTGTCATTTGGAGCTAAATTTCTCATTACCAGTGCAACCCGCTATATATCGACAACTAAATGAACTGCAATGTTTAAAACTTGTTCTTTAATGAATGTAGGGCTCCGAGCTCATTCCTAAAAGGTGTTGTGGGGGTAAAATTAGATAACCAGATGAAAAGTTATTGCTGTATAAAGTTTGAGTTTCAGTTGGAGCTAAATCTCTCACTTTCACTACAAACCGCATCTAATATTCTTTCATTTTGGATATTTATGTGTCATTTGGAGCTAAATCTTGCATTACCAGTACAACCCACTTTATATCGACCTCTAAACGAGCTTAAATGAGTTAAAATTGTTCTCCATTGGATTTAGGGCTCTGATCTCATTCCGAAAAGGTATTGTGGGCGAAAATCTGACAACCGGATCAAAAGTTACGGATGTTTGAAGTTTAGGTCTCCTTTCGAGCTAAATACCTTATTACCAACCTGCTGTATATTGACCACTAAACAAACTGGAATGGTTAAAATTTGTTCTCCATTGGATGTAGGGCTCCGAGGTCATTCCAAAATGGTATTGTGTGAAAAAATCAGACAACCAGATCAAAAGTTATGGTTGTTACAGTTTATGGGTTAAGAGGAGCTAAATCACTCATTACCATTGAAACCCGCTGTATATTGACCACTAAAATGAGATGGAATTTAAAATTGTGCTCCATTGGATTTATGCCTCCGTGCATATTCCGAAAAGGTGTTGGGGGCAAAAATCAAACGTACAATTCAAAAGTTACGGCTGTTAGAAGTTTAGGTATCGTTTGGAGCTAAATTTTGCATTACCGATGCAACCCGCTATATATCAACAACTAAATGAACTGGAATGGGAAAAACTAGTGCTCCAATGAATGTGGTGTTCCGAGCTCATTCTGAAAAGATGTTGTCGGGTAAAATAAGACAACCGCATCAAAAATTTTTGCTGTTTAAAGTTTAAGTGTCATTTGGAGCTAAATCTCTCATTTTCACTACAACCCGCATTAAAAATTTTGGCATTATGAAGTGTATGTGTCATTTGGAGCTAAATCTCGTATTACCACTACAAATCATTGTATATCGACCTCTAAACGAGCTGGAATGGGTTTAAATTGTTCTCCATTGGATTTAGGGCTCCGATCTCATTCCGAAAAAGTATTGTGGGCGAAAATCAGACAACCGAAAAGGCGTTGTCTTATTCTCGAATTGGTAAATCTTATTCTCAGTTGGATGGAGAATATGAGCTCTTTCCAAAAAAGTGTTATGCGCAAAAAGCTAACAATCGGATCAAAAGTTATGTCTGCTTTAAGTTTAGGTGTAATTTGGAGCTAAATCCTGCATTACCACTGCAACCCAGTGTATATAAAACAATAAATGACCTTGAATGGTTATATCCTACTCTCCATTGGTTGTAGGGGTCTGGGATCAATCTAAAAAGGTATTGTGGGCAAAAATTGGGCAACTGGATCAAGAGTTCTGTCAGTTTGAATTTTATGTGCCATTTGGTGCTAAATCCCACATTACCAATGCAAACCACTGTAGATATACCACTAAACAAACTAGAATGGGCAAAACTTGTTTTCCATTGGATGTAGGGCACCAATCTCATTCCGAAAAGGTGTTGAGGGCAAAAATCAGACAACCGGATCAAAGTTTTGGATGTTTGAAGTTTAGGTATCAATTGGAGCAAAAATCCCTCATTTCTACTGCAATCCACTATCCGTCGACCACTAAATGAACTCAATCGAGTAAATCCTATTCTCCATAGGATGTATGGCTCTGAGCTCATTCTGAAAAGTTATTTTGGGCATAATACGGACAACCGGATCAAAAGTTATAGCTGTTTGAAGTTTAGGTGTCAGTTGGAGCTAAATCCCACATTACCACTGCAACCCAATGTATATCGACCACGAAATGAACGAGGTTGGGTAAAACATGCTCTCCATTGAATGTAGGGCTCAGATCTCATTTTGTATAGGTTTTGTGGGAAAAAATCAGACAACCTGATCGAAAGTTATTGTTGTTTCAAGTTTGTGTCATTTGGAGCTAAATTTCTCATTACCAGTGCAACCCGCTATATATTGACAACTAAATGAACTGCAATGGGTAAAACTGTGCTTTAATAAATGTATGGCTCCGAGCTCATTCCTAAAAGGTATTGTGGGGGTAAAATCAGACAACCGGATCAAAAGTTATCGCTGTATAAAGTTTGAGTTTCAGTTGGAGCTAAATCTCTCACTTTCACTACAAACCGCATCTAAAATTCTTTCATGCTGGAAATTTATGTGTCATTTGGAGCTAAATCTAGCATTACCAGTACAACCCACTATATATCAACCTATAAACGAGCTTGAAGGGTTAAAATTGTTCTCCATTGGATTTAGGGCTCTGATCTCATTCCGAAAAGGTATTGTGAGCGAAAATCTGACAACCGGATCAAAAGTTACGGGTGTTTGAAGTTTAGATCTCCTATCGAACTAAATACCTTATTATCAAACCGCTGTATATTGAACACTAAACAATCTAGAATGGGTAAAACTTGTTCTTCATTGGATGTAGGGCTCCGAGCTCATTCCAAAATGGTGTTGTGCGAAAAAATTGGACAACCAGATCAAAAGTTATGGCTGTTACAGTTTATGGGTCAAGAGGAGCTAAATCCCTCATTACCATGGAAACCCTCTTTATATTGACCACTAAAATGAGATGGAATAGTTTAAAATTGTGCTCCATTGGATGTATGCCTCTGTGCATATTCCGAAAAGGTGTTGTGGGCAAAAATCAAACGTACAATTCAAAAGTTGTGGTTGTTAGAAGTTTAGGTGTCGTTTGGAACTAAATTTCGCATTACCGATGCAAATCGCTATATATCGACAACTAAATGAACTGGAAAGGGAAAAACTAGTGATCCAATGAATGTAGTGCTTCGAGCTCATTCTTAAAAGGTGTTGTGGGGTAAAATCAGACAACCGCATCAAAAATTGTTGCTGTTTAAAGTTTGAGTGTCATTTGGAGCTAAATCTCTCATTTTCACTACAACTCGCATTAAAAATTCTGGCATTTTGAAGTGTATGTATCATTTGGATCTAAATCTCGTATTACCACTACAACTCACTGTATATTGACCTCTAAACTAGCTGAAATGGGCATAAATTGTTCTCCATTGGATTTAGGGCTCCGATCTCATTCCGAAAAGGTATTGTGGGCGAAAATCAGACAACTGGAAAGGCGTTGTCTTATTATCGAATGGGTAAATATTATTCTTAGTTGGATGGAGAATACGAGCTCTTTCTGAAAAAGTGTTGTGCGCAAAAAGCGAACAATCGGATCAAAGGTTATGGCTACTTGAAGTTTAGGTGTAATTTGGAGCTAAATAACGTATTACCACTGGAAAACAGTGTATATCAAACAATAAACAAACCTGAATGGTTATATCCTACTCTCCATTGGTTGTAGGGGTCTGAGCTAATTCTAAAAAGGTATTGTGGGCCAAAATTGGGCAACAGGATGAAGAGTTTTGTCTGTTTGAAGTTTATGTGTCATTTGGAGCTAAATCCCACATTACCAATGCAACCCACTGTAGATCAACCACTAAATGAACTGGAATGGGTAAAACTTGTTGTCCATTGGATGTAGGGCACCGATCTCATTCTGAAAAAGTATTGAGGGCAAAAATCAGACAACCGGATCAAAGTTATGGATGTTTGAAGTTTAGGTGTCAATTGGAGCAAAATCCATCATTTCCATTGCTATCCACTATCCGTCGACCACCAAATGAATTCGATCTAGTAAATCCTATTGTCCATAGGACGTATGGCTCTGAGCTCATTCCGAAAAGGTGTTTTGGACATAATTCGGACAACCGAATCAAAAGTTATAGCAATTTGAAGTTTAGTTGTCAGTTGGAGCTAAATCCCACATTACCACTGCAACTCAATGTATATCGACCACTAAATGAACTAGATTGTATAAAACTTGCTCTCCATTGAATGTAGGGCTCAGATCTTTTTTCGTAGAGGTTTTGCGGGAAAAAATCCAACAACTTGATCAAAAGTTATGGCTGTTTCAAGTTTAAGTCTCATTTGGAGCTAAATTTCTCGTTACCAGTGCAACCCGCTATATATCGACAACTAAATGAACTGCAATGTTTAAAACTTGTTCTTTAATGAATGTAGGGCTCCGAGATCATTCCTAAAAGGTGTTGTGGGGGTAAAATTAGACAACCAGATGAAAAGTTATTGCTGTATAAAGTTTGAGTTTCAGTTGGTGCTAAATCTCTCACTTTCACTACAAACCGCATCTAATATTCTTTCATTTTGGAAATTTATGTGTCATTTGGAGCTAAATCTTGCATTACTAGTACAACCCACTGTATATCGACCTCTAAACGAGTTTAAATGAGTTAAAATTGTTCTCCATTGGATTTAGGGCTCTGATCTCATTCTGAAAAGGTATTGTGAGCGAAAATCTAACAACCAGATCAAAAGTTATGGATGTTTGAAGTTTAGGTCTCCTTTCGAGCTAAATACCTTATTACCAACCCGCTGTATATTGACCACTAAACAAACTAGAATGGGTAAAATTTGTTCTCCATTGGATGTAGGGCTTCGAGGTCATTCCAAAATGGTATTGTGTGAAAAAATCGGACAACCAGATCAAAAGTTATGGTTGTTACAGTTTATGGGTCAAGAGGAGCTAAATCCCTCATTACCATTGAAACCCGCTGTATATTGACCACTAAAATGAGATGGAATAGTTTAAAATTGTGCTCCATTGGATTTATGCCTCCGTGCATATTCCGAAAAGGTGTTGTGGGCAAAAATCAAACGTACAATTCAAAAGTTACGGCTGTTAGAAGTTTAGGTATCGTTTGGAGCTAAATTTTGCATTACCGATGCAACCCGCTATATATCAACAACTAAATGAACTGGAATGGGAAAAACTAGTGCTCCAATGAATGTGGTGTTCCGAGCTCATTCCGAAAAGATGTTGTGGGGTAAAATAAGACAACCGCATCAAAAATTATTGTTGTTTAAAGTTTAAGTGTCATTTGGAGCTAAATCTCTCATTTTCACTACAACCCGCATTAAAAATTCTGGCATTATGAAGTGTATGTGTCATTTGGAGCTAAATCTTGTATTACCACTACAAATCACTGTATATCGACCTCTAAACGAGCTGGAATGGGTTTAAATTGTTCTCCATTGGATTTAGGTCGCCGATCTCATTTCGAAAAGGTATTGTGGTCGAAAATCAGACAACCGGAAAGGCGTTGTCTTATTCTCAAATGGGTAAATCTTATTCTCAGTTGGATGGAGAATACGAGCTCTTTCCGAAAAAGTGTTATGCGCAAAAAGCGAACAATCGGATCAAAAGTTATGGCTGTTTGAAGTTTAGGTGTAATTTGGAGCTAAATCCCGCTTTAGCACTGGAACCTAGTGTATATAAAACAATAAACCATCTTGAATGGTTATATCCTACTCTCCATTGGTTGTAGGGGTCTGGGCTCATTCTAAAAAGTTATTGTGGGCAAAAATTGGGCAACTGGATCAAAAGTTCTGTCAGTTTGAAGTTTATGTATCATTTGGAGCTAAATCCCACATTACCAATGCAACCCACTGTAGATATACCACTAAACGAACTGGAATGGGTAAAACTTGTTGTCCATTGGATGTAGGGCACCGATCTCATTCTGAAAAGGTGTTGAGGGCAAAAATCAAACAACCGGATCAAAGTTATGGTTGTTTGAAGTTTAGGTATTAATTGGAGTAAAAATCCCTCATTTCTACTGCAATCCACTATCCGTCGAGCACTAAATGAACTCGATTGAGTAAATCCTATTCTCCATAGGATGTATGGCTCTGAGCTCATTCCGAAAAGGTGTTTTGGGCATAATCCGTACAACCGGATCAAAAGTTATAGTTGTTTGAAGTTTAGGTGTCAGTTGGAACTAAATCCCACATTACCACTGCAACCCAATGTATATCGACCACTAAATGAACGAGATTGTAACATCCCGATTCGAGCTAGTCCTCTTGTGCGCATTTTTGAGTCAAGCAAGTTGACTCGGGCTCGGGGTGTACTGAGGGTCAGGCTTGCACCTAAGCCGGTGAAGTGCACTCGACGAATACGGCGAGTACCAGTTCTATTCTTTGTCCCGATGTTTGCTGTATCGAGATCCGAGCCGTCCGGAGAGCATAACTTGAGCGATAAAACTCGAAGGAGGCATACCGCCTTGAAGGAATTATAGTACGTACGTTAGCTCAAATGACACGGTCTGCGAATAGCGTATTTATTCAAAAGGCGGTATGCAGCAGATGGTCTCGAAATTCACCCCAGTCAGGGTTGTTAGACTCGGGAAACCTACACGAGTTCAACGAAACTGTCCGCGCTTGATTTTGATGAGAATCGACGAAATTATAATGTGGTCTGTGAATAGCATATTTATCCAAAATGTTGAAACTAACCAAACGATCTCGCAATTGACCCCAGTTAGTCTTGTTAGTCTCATAATAATAGTACGAGTTCAACGAATTTATCCGTTTGCGATTCCGATGTCGTTTGAAGGAGTTTTGACGTTTAAGTAAATTAGGACGTAAACGCTCCGGAGAGCGTAATTTGCGCAAACGAACTCCGAATCGACATTGGATCATTCCGATGGGTGCGTATCGGTGAGACGGTCGTAACGAGCCCATCAGGGACAAATTCCGAGTCCCCTAGAGTGAGATACGAGCGATTGAGTGTAATAAATTTAAGATTATAATAATAATAATAATCATAATATATATTATATATATACACGTAAAAAGTTTAGGTTAAAAAAAACCATACCCGACGCCTCCCCTGCTGCTACCTTGACGGCGGAAAAATGAGAGCCAGCCCGATCTCCCCCCCTCCTCCGGTGAGTCCGACCTCCGGCGCACCTTCTCCTTCGGCAAGGTCCATGGCCGACCACCTCAAGCCCGGCCTCCCCTCTACATCAGCTTCAAGCCCCATTTCCATGGCCACCCCTTTTCGAGCTCTTCTCCGGCGCATCCTCCTCCGGTGACCACCTTCGTGAGCTCCGGCAACCCCTCCTTCACCTCACGGCTCCGGCGCAGCTCTCCTCGCGCCCGACTACCTCTCCTCTTCCTTCTCCGAAAAGATCTCCACCTTCTCCCTCGAGGCCGGCAACCTCAAGATCCATGGCCGAGTAGCTCTCCGCAGCAACCCCTCCACCACCCAGCTCCAGATCTCACTCAAATCCCTCTCTCTAACTATCTCAATCTCTCTCTACCAAGTCTCCCTCATCCAGATCTAGGAGACCCCTGACTACCTCCTCTGCTCTATTCTCCGACCAGGAAACTCCAGAACCGGCAAGCCCCTTCTTCTCTGTTAATTTCGGTGAGCATCCAACTGCGGCCTCGACTTCATTTTTCGGCGAGCACTGCATCCATGGCCGGAGCTATTCCTCCAAGATTCAAGATCCAGCCACTCTGACTTCAAGAGATCGAACATCGTCTTCACCAAATCCGGCCTCTGACTTCAAGATCTGATTATGGCTGGTGTCACAACCCGCATTTTCTCCGAATTTAAGAATATCAGAGTAAGAGAAAATACACGTCATGATGCCACGTCATACAGGAGACAACTGTAGACGCTCAGGCGGGAACCTATTACTTAACTAAACAAACATGATTATATGATAAGTCATCATTTGAAATCATTTATTAGGGGTTTTGAGATAAGAACTGTGTCTCTCAGTTCGTGGATCAACTAGTCCACCGAGAAAGTATATATAATTGCAGCGGAAAATACTTGATTTAGTTTACTTAAAGTCCTACATGTATGCAAACGACGGAGCATGACGTAAGTGTTATGCACATAACTAGGCGTACTGTAAGAGTAGAAAATACCTTTAGACGACTTTAAAGTTAAGGGTTTTAGTTAGAAAGAATGCAATGAGGATGAAGAAAAACCATTGTATAACTATAATGCACCTAACATAAATCATTCCCAGAGGGTAAGATACTCAAGATCTAAAAGTAGTGGCATAATCTGGCAAATAAACTATAAAGTATAAAAAGGGGCACAATGGGCGTCAACAACATGACACTAACCCATTGGCACCAACTAGTATGTCTGAGCACAAGAAGTAACTAAAAATAATTACCTCGCAGCAGCGGGGTGAACAGCTACTAAAACTCTGAACTTCAGGCTACACCACTAGCCGTTACGGCTCTGAACCTGAGGCATTCAATAAAACAAAGAACGCCTCAGCAAGGAATTACAAGCGGCAGAAAACTAACAGAAAAACAAGCAAGGCATAAGGGGGTACCAACCCAAGCCAAATTTACCGAAAGAGAGCTCTGAACAAAGAACCAACAAGCATCAAGTGCACTAAATATCAAAAGAGTAACAACACGTTCATTTATTTAGTTTCATCAATTAAAGAGACTGATCAGCTCAAATTATACGGGAGCGGTTAACTACCTCCGCTACCCACAACCCAAAACCAGGTGGGGGTACCACTAGACCCAACCACCCAAACACGACTACCGTGCAAGGCTATAACATTTTCCCCCACTGTCCCCCAAACACAACTACTGTGTAAGGCTAAAGACAGTAGTTCTTATTACTTAAATTTTAATTAAACACGGGACGCTGCCCGAAAGGATAATCACTAGAAGTCCCTAAGAAACAGGGTCAAGACGAAGTACACATCGATCAATATGAATCATAAGAGTGACTCAAATGTTAACAGACCACAACGAGTAAAAATAGGTTCAAACGAGAGGGATTCGAGATCAGAAGAACTGAAGGGTCACTGGCAATCATCCAAGTACACCCGGGGGAACACGAGATTCAAACACGAGAACTCAACGAAATCACATGCGTTCCGGGCGGGGTTCCAAGGGGCCGCGCCCCTGGCGGGGTCTTAGGGGCAGAGCCCCTAACGGGGTCCAAGGGGCAGCGCCCCTGGCGGTGGTCTCGAGAAATAGAAGGTTGAAATCTCGAGAAAAAGGCAGCCTCTCGAGATACGAAAGGTGATTTCTCGAGACATGGAAATGACTTCTCGAGACAAAGCAAGGGATTTCTCGAGACATGGAAAGGATTTCTCGAGACAAAGCAAGGGATTTCTCGAGACATGGAAAGGATTTCTCGAGACAAGACAGGCAATTTCTCGAGTAATAAGTAGTTTCTCGAGACATAAGGTAGGTGATTTCTCGAGTAAGCTAGAATCAGCAAGAAAAATGGAATTTATTCAGCTCACGGTTTTCTCCAAGGAAAAACTAGATACAAGGGTAAGATTGAAGAGGAGAAAATCAAGGGGAGGTTCTAGATCATAAGTTACTACACCAAACACACAAAACTCTTGCTAATCAGCATGACAAGAGCTCAAAACGAGCAAACCAATCGTCAAAAGAATCAAGAGAGAAGGAGGAAGAAACCACTTGCCTTAACCTTGCAAAACTCGAGATCCTCCGCTCCGAAGGCTACGGAAACACTCAAGCACGAAATCCTGGAACGATTCGGACCAAAAGGAAAAGTTAAGTCACCGCTAAAACTCCCAAAACTCCTCGAAACGAGAAAAGCTTACCGCTAGAACGAAGATCTCGCCGAGAGCTTTCCAAATCTTCAATCCAATCACGATTCCGACCACCACAGCCCTAGAAATCGCCGGCCGGAAGATTTCCGACACTCCGCACTCGCTTCTCTCGCTTGGCGGCTACTTTTGATCGAGGGAGAAGATGATGAATAGGAGGGGATGCTTTAGGTATTTATACGAAAACCTAATTTAATATTTAATTAATTAATTAATTCCCTTATTACTTAAACTGCGAGGGCAACCAGAACAACTCGGATTCCTACGAAATTCGCGCCTTAACTGAAAAACGGCGCTACGAATCCAACGGCGGAGTCAAAATTCAATTCCGACGAGCCAAACTCCGGATAAAGCCTTCCGAAGCTAAAATGTTGATATCCACTCAAAATCTTCACTTTAACTCGAAACGACGCGAAATCTCGCACGCTCGACCTAAATCACAAGCTTTAACTAAGCTAAAGCTCAAAACACTACCAAACGAGCTGACATAACGCCCTTACGCCAAAATTACGTCACAGAGGGTACGTAAAATAATTAACGAAAATCAGGGGCGTTACAGCTGGGAGCGATGAGCAAACGCCGCATACGCGGCTATTGGGTAGCATGCATGGACACTCGGTGAGCTTCCTCCCCTCTCCCTTGGTGCTAGTTTCTTAGATCAAACTAGGCGAGATGTCAAACTCAATTGAGTTGATGTGAGAGCAAGCCATGGAGGGATGGCTGAAACCTGTGTTCTGTTTATTTATTCCGACAACCTCCGGCCACTGATTCGCTTCCCGTCGATGCACCTCATATACGAGAAAGGGGGCGGTGGTATTGGATGGTCGGATGGGAAGTAAGGTGGCTGATGTGGGAGATTTTATAGACTCCAGGTCGGGCAATTCAAGCCCCAGGCTGGAGGAAGAAAATGACCGGACATTGTTCGATCGACATTTAGATCCGTGTAGTTTATATTAGTTATTGGTAAACAAAATGTTTAGCGCACGGCGAGGTAGGCATATAGATTCATGTTAACTTGGTGATCTACCTTGTTTTGTTTATCGGAAGAGATGAAGTTGATTTCGTGAGGTTTGGTGGTCTTTTGATGGATAATGAGGGAGAATGAGTTAGACTTTCCTTGTGTGAGTGCTGGAAGAAGATGAATTCCAGTCAACGTCGGATCTACTTCGAGATCCGTGAGAATGAATCATGCTGAAATCTGTTTTTGCGCGTTGCTGCATTTATGTCCTTTTTTGGGCGAGGTCCAGCAGAAATTAGATGACGGAATAAATATGAAAGTCGTGGCTCTCGGAAAGACCTTTCCGTTGAGTGGTTGTGTGTCTCCCATAGATTCCTGTAGCTTCGTAAAACCGAGATCGAATCAGGGCTGTCCGGAGATTATTTAATACTAGATGGATTCTATCCCAGAATGTATAGCCGGCTTTAAAGCCTGATTGAGGCGAGATGCACAAGGATTTAGTTCTTGGAGCGAACATGAAAGTTGTAGCTATCGGAGAGACCTTTCCAAAATTGGGCGACACGATATTTTCGGAGGAGTGTAGCTCCCCGAAATCCGATTCTCGAGGGCTGTCCTGTTTGGGTACATCATTCTGAATTTGTGATTTATTAATAAAATGTTAATGGACAGATCATAGACTTAATACTTTGCGGTTGATGATCGAATGTGCACCTCGATGATGCGATAACAAATTAAAGTATTGTTATAAATGATTAATCCTTTATGATCGCAAGAAATATAGTTGAACCGATGCTGTGATAATCATTGAAGGTATTTGTCATTAAAGCTGATTGTTTATGATTACAATAAATATAGTGGGTATTCTCGTACGGATTTAAGGTGATTTATCATCCGTAATTGAATAAGAAGACGTCGGTAATGATTGTAGTATATCGGAGGGATCACATGCAAGATCCTCGGAATCATGTGTGAGATTATGATGAATGCACAAGCATTCCTGTGCGGGGTTGAGGATATGAGTTCCCAAAACGAGTAGACATCGTTCTTAAATGTGATATAACAAGTAATACGATTGATAAACATGCAAGGTAAGTAGTGAAATCCCAGGGTGGATGCTGAGGATAGATTATGTAGTCCTTGTAGTGGGCAATGCAGGTAACAAGGAATTACATGTGCGTGTATGGGACACACGGTAGAATGGAGATAACTTGTAGACCATTAGGTGGGAATGAGAGTTAGTTGGTGTACCTGATTTGGTTGAAGAGGTTGAGGTCACCAAAAAGGAGTTTAGGTGATGAGAGTGGTTGGTGAGCTAAGGGTAAGACTGTGCTCGGGATTGACGAAAGATTGTCTTTTCCCTTAGAGGGTCATAATGCACTTAGGTTTAATTTCAGTGGGATGATAAGAGGGTAATCTTATGGGTGGATACCAATAATACTAAGTGTCTTGAGAAAGGGAACTTTGGGGTGTCATCCCATTGTAGTTCCTAGTACCGTAGCGAGCCCCATACAGGGTAATCCTCGGGAAGTCCAAGATTAACCCTAAACTGCAATAACATTTAAAGTAGGCAAGAGTAGCCATAGTAAAGTAAGATTGGATTTATGTATCTCCTCCCAGTTGCGGGAGTGGCATGATTGTGGTGCTCGGTTAGACGAGCGGGAACCTCGAGGGGATGATTATCCCGGTAACTTTCTCAGAAATGTGGCAGGTCTTCGGTACTAGGCAGGTCATCACTCCGACCGCGGTACGTTGACTTAGCGGGTGTGTAGGGGTCTAAAGGGCCAGCTTGGCTGCGTGTCGGGACGACAGTTCCCCGAAGACACCTCTCACTTGGCTCATAGTCTGGTGGACTCCAGCAAAGAGTATGCAGAGCTCCGCGGTTGTTTAGCGTCGAGGTGTACGTGCGGTCTAGGCCTGGTAGAGTGTATACCCGCCTAGGAGTGGACAGCCCGGTCCGCTACCACCGTGTGTCACAGCGGTTGGTACCCGAGAGGTTGGCTTCCTCTCAAATAGAAGGAACTACAAAGGTCTGTGTGCACAGAGTCGTGTGTGTGAGTTCATTGCATAATCATTCATAGCATAAGCATAGCATACGCACTTGCAGATCCTCATAATATAAATTAGTATGGGCTCTTTTATATGATGAGTTATAATTCCTGGAAATCCTAACTTATAAGTTTGTATGAGCATTCATATAAGTTAGGGTACGAGATTGATTACTTGTCGCTACTGTTCTTACTGCCTTGCTTTACCTGCTTTACTTACTGTTTATTTACTGTTGTACACCTTTATTATACTTCTGCTTATACATGATTAGATTAGCCCCTTTACACTTGTGTAGCTTAGAATTTGTGTATATACTAGTCTACTTTCCCCGTAACCTGCTTTGTATATTATTATTATATTGCAGCTTTTCTTCCTTTCCTTCCGCCCGGTGCCTTGGAGTCGCCGGGGGAGCGGATGGGAAGCCACTTAGTCTTTATGATTAACGGTTGCGACGTCCCTCTTTTTAGGAGCACATTCAGTGGTGTAGCAGCGTTCAACATCGGAGGCCAGCCAGGTCAGGTGTGCAGGGCTGGGTTTTATGGTACCTTAGCTACCGTCAGTGATAGAGGCGGGTGAGTGTTTTGAGATGTAGCCCTTGGGGCATTTAGCTGGTTACTCTGATGATTTGCAGGAGCTTGTGTAGCTTTCTGTCTTTCTTATACTTTGATTTGGACATTATTACTTATTGTGAATCTTTGGCTTTTAATGCTTTCTATTATTGATGGGTTGGCGCTGTTTAATTGGTTTGGCCGGCAGGATGGGCGTCTTGTGGGGGAGGCCAGCTCGTGTGTTGGCGCTTCCGCAAGGCGGCTGTCCTGGGCATAAGACTCCCCTCGGCCGTGTTGTGTGTTCCGGGAGGGGGATCTTACAAATGGTATCAGCTTGCAACGATCCTGAGATAAAGAAGTCCATTAAACCACTAGGCCACCCCTGCTAGCTAAATCAGTTTGAGGACAAACTGATGCAGCGGAAGCGGTGGTGTGCCCATGTGTGATTCACATTAAGTATGTCCACTTTTTCCCTATAGAAAGTGCCAACCTAAGCCAAACTCGTACCCTTACGTATAAATGCTGGCTCATTCCGAGACAGTAATTGGTATTCTCATTCCAACAGTCAGAGTTGGTTTGGCATAGGATTGATGCCAACCTAACTAGGATACCATTTTGGCCGACTTAGCAGGATATGTCGTGACATACCCTAATCTTATACCGATCTCGGGGATGACGTGACCAAGCAATAAGTGACCACAAATGATTAAGGGAAGAGTTTAACGTGAGTGTAGATGCTAGAGACTCACACCCTGAGATTTCTATCTCAGATATGGATTAATATTATCACCTTACCCAAAACATTAGGGCAATCTCAATGAGATTGGTGCATGTAGTCTATTATCAGCTTCGTAAGAGACCACCAAGCGTGTCTTTTATACTGTATGTGGATACCTCTCACTTCTATTTATGTAGAAGGTTTCATATGGAGAAGATATGATAAGAATTCGGATCCAGAGAAGGCTCATTTTGGGACGAATGTGTTATATTGGTGGTAGAAGAAACTCAATCGAAGAGAAACGGGGGCTTATCTCTTCGTTTATTGGGATAGTTATGTACCGTCTTGGGTTCCTTGAGGATTTAAAATCGTTGTAATTTTGACATTGGAAGTGGAGACCCTTGAAGAGTTAATTCACCTTAAGCAAGACGGACTGCTAAGGCCATGTTTGGGTGGATTGGAATTTTATTAGCGGAATAAGAGAAGAAATCATTTTGAGGATGATAATTTTCTCTATATTGTCCCAAAAATTAGGTGGATAAGTAACGAGGGGAGTAGTAAACTAACACGTTGGGGATATGCAGCTATGTTGTGATAACATTATAACTGGGAAGTTAATGAAATTTTGTGCATGCATTGCTGGTATGATGATACACTACCCCTGAGTTTGGAAATTCTTGGTGAACATTCCCTTAGTGTTGTAATTACTTGACATTGGGAAATTAATAAGTGTTAGGCGATGTAGTCAACAAGATTAATATGACTTGATTGGAGATCTAAAATCCTAAAAGTTTTTATAAAATAAACATGTCATGGGTGATCGTTGGCTGGGATGGTAGGGCTCTTGGAATGGATTTGATTTATTTTATCATATTGTGAAGTATGCCCTACTTTTGGTAGTCTGCATAACCCGTGTCGAAGGGAAATCATCCCGAGCCTCGCACCTTGGTCCACGTTAAGTTCAAACATATATAAATGTACCGGGTGGTTGGATGTTATTTGTACATGCTCTCATTACAATGAGATGCAGCTTGGTCGTCGCCGTAAAAAAATTGAATTTCTACATCACGGCCGATATATAAGTGCGTCGATGCGAAGATCTATAGGGTAAGAATTCTAAGTAAAGGAGGATATGCCCCTAAGGTTTGTGCCCATACGTGAAATGAATGTACCATATGGGCGGTGGAAGAAATTTTGTCCAAAAACGTACGGGGGCTTGTCCCTTCGTTTATTGGTCTATTTACGTTGACTTCGTTTTCCCTTAGATCCTGTTTATTTAAATAACACGTGAACGATGATGATTTGATTCGTGATAACCTCTCAATATGGGCGATAGCGTCAAGGGTATTGAAACACGCCGTGAATTGAATATTGATTGTACCTCTAATTCAAGACTGATTGCAGAAAAGACCACTAAATTACTTAACATTATTACTGAAGACAATGATGTTCATTATGACATACCTTTTGCTCAATCTACTACAAAAAAAATGGTTTACTACCAGATAACAGTCCCTATACAGTTGTAGCTAAGAATCATAAACAACATACCTATTGCTTATATTTTAAGGATAGCATAATCGATCAGAACTTCAAAGAGCAAAATTTGTTCAGCAGATAAAGTGTTTGAGAATACAACAATATTTTCTGATGATGCTATCTATGCACAACTATGTATGAAAAATGAAGATTATTACAAAACCTTGGCGGCTCCAGCTGGTGTAAGCTTAAAGAATTCTATTATAGGGAAGGTTTCCTGTATGAGTGATTTTTACATGCATGATCATGATGATGTTATCGGAACTGCTTCTTCTATGCTTTACTATGCATCAGAGAGAGTGAATTCATCTATGGCAGGAGCTTTAGTAAACCATCAGTATGAGGTTGTGAAAAGTTTTACTGCTTCCTTAAAGATATCGGCAAGGAGTAACTTATATTATGTCAGAATCAATGGGCCTTATTCAAGTATTTCTATTATGAGACTGTGTTCCACAATGGATTCATTTTCGATTGGGTCTTTCTTCTGTATTTACAAATCTGCAACCCGTATCATTCCAGCATGTGTTAAAACTATTCATACACGAGTAGGTGATATTGTGCAAACCAAAACCAGAACACTTAATAGAAATTCAATTGCTCGTTATCTCAAACTGCCAGTATCTCTGTTAAGCTTAATCGCATGGGAAATTGAACATGTTCAAGAAAACGAACGCACTTTTGATGGGAATACGTTTAATAAAATCTTAGTTAATTCGGTTTTGCATCTGGCAGTGAACAGTGATCAGTTTGCGCAAGCGGCAGAGCAAATAAGATATCTTTTCACTTCTAATGTAGGTCTGGATGCTGATCCATTAGCCATATGCAGTAAAAATTGATTTCATTATACCCTCAACTGCTTGCGAATTATTATACATTTGCAGAATGTTAAAATTAGCGTGTTCCTTAAATGTTATATATAAAAATAAAAGAATTGGTGAAATGATGGTAAAGAATGAGTTTGGTGTTATGTTCCCCAATTCTGTTAAGGTGGCTACAAGTTTTTCACACTTGATAAGTAGTATGTATTATGCAAACCTTTATTATAAGTTTCGTGCTTTTCATGAGGTTTCTGAAGCAATTTGTTTTAATGGTCTGGAAGAGTAAAATGATATTTATAAGCTTGCTATATCAGTGAACTCAGAGTTTGTCAGTGGTATTAAATCATCTACTATTGGAAAAATAATGGATTCTTCTTTCTTAAGGTCTGATGAAATAATAAAAGATAAGGTTGAGTTTTGTTATAGCATGATATTTTCAGGACCAGAAAGGTTTAAGTTTTCTGTAATGTTTGTTATTGGTACTACTGTTCAGAATGTGAACATCTCAGCCATTGATTATAATGTTGTGTATTAAAAAAAATCTGACAATCTCCTATTTAGGCTTGTACTATGAGAGGCGGCATCGAAAGGGGAGTTGCATCAGATAAGCCTCAGGGAATCAGAACAACAAGTGTTATGCTAGAAGAAATGATTGAACAATTTGGGACCGATGTGAAATCGGTTAACAGTAGCAAACTCCATGCTGCAATCATGAAAGATGATTTAGAGAATTTCCCTAGTTTCATGCTAAAATAAATTTCCTGTTACTTTTGACCGTTGTTATCTGCGTTTATGGGGGAACTCATTTTACTGTGAGGTGCTAACATAAGGGATTTAGATCAAAGGTGCAATGAAAGTTGGTTTATTAAGGTGAGGGAACAAGGGAGTATGGGTTTCGGTTGTTTCCGACCTGCCCGTAGTGAGAGCGTGGCTATAAACCCAACTATGTCGTATCACCACCATATTTGTGTTTGCATCAGGATGAGAGATACTTAAGATTTCTCTGTGCATACTTTGGATTATAAGTGTCATGAAATATAACGGAAGTACCCACAAGAGAAATTAGATGTGAGGTGATGTGAACGAGTTGTGACCCTCACTAGTGGTGAGCGGGATTTAAAGTGTACTACAGATGACTTTTGTGATTTGAACTTAAACCCCATAACCTCAACTTAAATTTCGGGGACGAAATTGTTTCTTCGTTTATTGGATTTGTAACATCCCGATTCGAGCTAGACCCCTTGTGCGCATTTTTGAGTCAAGCGAGTTGACTCGGGCTCGGGGTGTACTGAGGGCCAGGCTTGCACCTAAGCCGGGGAAGTGCACTCGACGAATGCGGCGAGTACCAGTTCTATTCTTTGTCCCGATGTTTGCTGTATCGGGATCCGAGCTGTCCGGAGAGCATAACTTGAGCGATAAAACTCGAAGGAGGCGTACCGCCTTGAAGGAATTATAGTACATACGTTAGCTCAAATGACACGGTCTGCGAATAGCGTATTTATTCAAAAGGCGGTATGCAGCAGACGGTCTCAGAATTCACCCCAGTCAGTGTTGTTAGACTCGTGAAGCCTATACGAGTTCAACGAAACTGTCCGCGCTCGATTCTGATGAGAATCGACGAAATTATAATGTGGTCTGTGAATAACATATTTATCCAAAATGGTGAAACTAACCAAACGATCTCGCAATTGACCCCAGTCAGTCTTGTTAGTCTCGTAATAATAGTACGAGTTCAACAAATTTATCCGTTTGCGATTCCGACGTCGTTTGAAGGTGTTTTGACGTTTAAGTAAATTAGGACATAAACGCTCCGGAGAGCGTAATTTGCGCAAACGAACTCCGAATCGACATTGGATCGTTCTGATGGGTGCGTATCGGTGAGACGGTCGTAACGAGCCCGTCCGGGACAAATTCTGAGTCCCCTAGAGTGAGAAACAAGAGATTGAGTGTAATAAATTTAAGATAATAATAATAATAATAATAATCATCATCATCATAATATATATTATATATACACGTAAAAAGTTTAGGTTAAAAAAAAACCATACCCGACGCCTCCCCTGCTGCTACCTTGACGGCGGAAAAATGAGAGCCAGCCCGATCTCCCCCCCCCCCTCCCCTCCTCCTCCGGCGAGTCCGACCTCCGGCGCACCTTCTCCTTCGGCAAGCTCCATGGACGACCACCTCAAGCCCGGCCGCCCCTCTACATCAGCTTCAAGCCCCATTTCCATGGCCGCCCCTTTTCGAGCTCTTCTCCGGCGCATCCTCCTCCGGCGACCACCTTCGTGAGCTCCGGCAACCCCTCCTTCACCTCACGGCTCCGGCGCAGCTCTCCTCACGGCCGACCACCTCTCCTCTTCCTTCTCCGGAAAGATCTCCACCTTCTCGCTCGAGGCCGGCAACCTCAAGATCCATGGCAGAGTAGCTCTCCGCAGCAACCCCTCCACCACCCAGCTCCAGATCTCACTCAAATCCCTCTCTCTAACTATCTCAATCTCTCTCTACCAGTCTCCCTCATCCAGATCTAGGAGACCCCTGACTACCTCCTCTGCTCTATTCTCCGGCCAGGAAACTCCAGAACCGGCAAGCGCCTTCTTCACTGTTAATTCCGGTGAGCATCCAACTGCGGCCTCGACTTCATTTTTTGGCGAGCACCGCATCCATGGCCGGAGATCTTCCTCCAAGATTCAAGATCCAGCCACTCCTACTTCAAGAGATCGAACATCGTCTTCACCAAATCCGGCCTCTGACTTCAAGATCTGATTATGGCTGGGAGCGATGAGCAAACGCCGCATACACGGCTATTGGGTAGCATGCATGGACACTCGGTGAGCTTCCTCCCCTCTCCCTTGGTGCTAGTTTCTTAGATCAAACTAGGAGAGATGTCAAACTCAATTGAGTTGATGTGAGAGCAAGCCATGGAGGGATGGCTGAAACATGTGTTCTATTTATTTATTCCGGCCACCTCTGGCCACTGATTCGCCGCCCGTCGATGCACGTCATATACGAGAAAGGGGGCGGTGGTATTGGATGGTCGGACGGGAAGTAAGGTGGCTGATGTGGGAGATTTTATAGACTCCAGGTCGGGCAATTCAAGCCCCAGGCTGGAGGAAGAAGATGACCGGACATTGTTTGATCGACATTTAGATCCGTGTAGTTTATATTAGTTATTGGTAAACATATGTTTAGCGCACGGCGAGGTAGGCGTACAGATTCATGTTAACTTGGTGATTTACCTTGTTTTGTTTATCGGAAGAGATGAAGTTGATTTCGTGAGGTTTGGTGGTCTTTTGAGGGAGAATGAGGGAGAATGAGTTAGACTTTCCTTGTGTGAGTGCTGGAAGAAGATGAAGTCCAGTCAACGTCGGATCTACTTCGAGATCCGTGAGAATGAATCATGCAGAAATCTGTTTTTGCGCGTTGATGCGTTTATGTCCTTTTTTGGGCGAGGTCCAGCAGAAATTAGATGACGGAATAAAAATGAAAGTCGTGGCTCTCGGAAAGACCTTTCCGTTGAGTGGTTGTGTGTCTCCCATAGATTCCTGTAGCTTCGTAAAACCGAGATCGAATCAGGGCTGTCCGGAGATTATTTAATACTAGACAGATTCTGTCCCGGAATGTATAGCCGGCTTTAAAGCCTGATTGAGGCGAGATGCACAAGGATTCAGTTCTTGGAGCGAACATGAAAGTTGTAGCTATCGGAGAGACCTTTCCAAAATGGGGCGACACGATATTTTCGGAGGAGTGTAGCTCCCCGAAATCCGATTCTCGAGGGCTGTCCGGTTTGGGTACATCATTCTGAATTTGTGATTTATTAATAAAATGTTAACGGACATATCATAGACTTAATACTTTGCGGTTGATGATCGAATGTGCACCTCGATGATGCGATAACAAATTAAAGTATTGTTATAAATGCTTAATCCTTTATGATCGCAAGAAATATAGTTGAACCGATGCTGTGATAATCATTGAAGGTATTTGTCATTAAAGCTGATTGTTTATGATTACAATAAATATAGTGGGTATTCTCGTACGGATTTAAGGTGATTTATCATCCGTAATTGAATAAGAAGACGTCGGTAATGATTGTAGTATATCAGAGGGATCACATGCAAGATCCTCGGAATCATGTGTGAGATTATGATGAATGCACAAGCAGTCCTGTGCGGGGTTGAGGATATGAGTTCCCTAAACGAGTAGACATCGTACTTAAATGTGATATAACAAGTAATACGATTGATAAACATGCAAGGTAAGTAGTGAAATCCCAGGGTGGATGCTGAGGACAGATTATGTAGTCCTTGTAGTGGGCAATGCAGGTAACAGGGAATTACATGTGCGTGTATGGGACACACGGTAGAATGGAGATAACTTGTAGACCATTAGGTGGGAATGAGAGTTAGTTGGTGTACCTGATTTGGTTGAAGAGGTTGAGGTCACCAAAAAGGAGTTTAGGTGATGAGAGTGCTTGGTGAGCTAAGGGTAAGACTGTGCTCGGGATTGACGAAAGATTGTCTTTTCCCTTAGAGGGTCATAAAGCACTTAGGTTTAATTTCAGTGGGATGATAAGAGGGTAATCTTATGGGTGGATACCAATAATACTAAGTGTCTTGAGAAAGGGAACTTTGGGGTGTCATCCCATTGTAGTTCCTAGTACCGTAGCGAGCCCCTTACAGGGTAATCCTCGGGAAGTCCAAGATTAACCCTAAACTGCAATAACATTTAAAGTAGGCAAGAGTAGTCATAGTAAGGTACGATTGGATTTATGTATCTCCTCCCAGTTGTGGGAGTGGCATGATTGTGGTGCTCGGTTAGACGAGCGGGAACCTCGAGGGGATGATTATCCCGGTAACTTTCTCAGAAATATGGCAGGTCTTCGGTACTAGGCAGGTCGTCACTCCGACCGCGGTACGTTGACTTAGCGGGTGTGTAGGGGTCTAAAGTGATAGCTTGGCTGCGTGTCGGGACGACAGTTCCCCGAAGACACCTCTCACTTGGCTCACAGTCTGGTGGATTACATCAAAGAGTACGCAGAGCTCCGCGGTTGTTTAGCGTCGAGGCGTACGTGCGGTCTAGGCCTGGTAGAGTGTATACCCGCCTAGGAGTGGACAACCCGGTCCGCTACCACCGTGTGTCACAGCGGTTGGTACCCGAGAGGTTGGCTTCCTCTCAAATAGAGGGAACTACAAAGGTCTGTGTGCACAGAGTCGTGTGTGTGAGTTCATTGCATAATCATTCATAGCATAAGCATAGCATGCGCACTTGCAGATCCTCATCATATAAATTAGTATGGGCTCTTTTATATGATGAGTTATAATTCCTGGAAATCCTAACTTATAAGTTTGTATGGGCATTCATATAAGTTAGGGTACGAGATTGATTACTTGTCGCTACTGTTCTTACTGCCTTGCTTTACCTGCTTGACTTACTGTTTATTTACTGATGTACACCTTTATTATACTCCTGCTTATACATGATTAGATTAGCCCCTATTACACTTGTGTAGCTTAGAATTTGTGTATATACTAGTCTACTTTCCCCGTCACCTGCTTTGTATATTACTATTATATTGCAGCTTTTCTTCCTTTCCTTCCGCCCGGTGCCTTGGAGTCGTCGGGGGAGCGGATGGGAAGCCACTTAGTCTTTATGACTAACGGTTGCTACGTCCCTCTTTTTAGGAGCACATTCAGTGGTGTAGCAGCGTTCAAAACCGGAGGCCAGCCAGGTCAGGTGTGCAGGGCTGGGGTTTATGGTACCTTAGCTGCCGTCAGTGACAGAGGCGGGTGAGTGTTTTGAGATGTAGCCCTTGGGGCATTTAGCTGGTTACTCTGATGATTTGCAGGAGCTTGTGTAGCTTTCTGTCTTTCTTATACTTTGATTTGGACATTATTACTTATTGTGAATCTTTGGCTTTTAATGCTTTCTATTATTGATGGGTTGGCGCTGTTTAGTTGGTTTGGCCGGCAGGATGGGCGTCTTGTGGGGGAGGCCAGCTCGTGTGCTGGTGCTTCCGCAAGGCGGCTGTCCTAGGCATAAGACTCCCCTCGGCCGTGTTGTGTGTTCCGGGAGTGGGATCTTACAGAGATTGGGTAAAACTTGCTCTCCATTGAATGTAGGGCTCAGATCTCATTTCGTAGAGGTTTTGTGTGAAAAAATCAAACAACCTGATCAAAAGTTATGGCTGTTTCAAGTTTAAGTGTCATTTGTAGCTAAATTTCTCATTACAGTGCAACCCGCTATATATCGACAACTATATGAACTGCAATGGGTAAACTGTGCTTTAATAAATGTAGGGCTCCGAGCTCATTCCTAAAAGGTGTTGTGGGGGTAAAATCAGACAACCGGATCAAAATTTATTGTTGTATAAAGTTTGATTTTTAGTTGGAGCTAAATCTCTCACTTTCACTATAAACCACATCTAAAATTCTTTCATTTTGAAAATTTATGTGTCATTTTGGAGCTAAATCTAGCATTACTAGTAAAACCCACTGTATATCGACCTATAAACGATCTTCAAGGCTTAAAATTGTTCTCCATTGGATTTAGGGCTCCGATCTCATCCCGAAAAGGTATTTTGGGCGAAAATCTGACAACCGGATCAAAAGTTACGGATGTTTGAAGTTTAGGTCTCCTTTCGAACTAACTACCTTATTATCAACCCGTTGTATATTGACCACTAAATAATCTATAATAGGTAAAACTTATTCTCCATTGGATGTAGGGCTCCGAGCTCATTTCAAAATGGTGTTGTGCGAAAAAATCAGACAACCAGATCAAAAGTTATGGCTGTTACAGTTTATGGGTCAAGAGGAGCTAAATCCCTCATTACCATGGAAACCCGCTGTATATTGACCACTAAAATGAGATGGAATTGTTTAAAATTGTGCTCCATTGGATGTATGCCTCGGTGCATATTCCGAAAAGGTGTTGTGGACAAAAATCAAACGTACAATTCAAAAGTTTTGGCTGTTAGAAGTTTAGGTGTCGTTTGGAGCTAAATTTCGCATTACCGATGCAACCCGCTATATATCGATAACTAAATGAACTGGAATGGGAAAAACTAGTGCTCCAATGAATGTAGTGCTCCGAGCTCATTCTGAGAAGGTGTTGTGGGGTAAAATCAGACAACCGCATCAATAATTGTTGTTGTTTAAAGTTTGAGTGGCATTTGGAGCTAAATCTCTCATTTTCACTACAACCCGCATTAAAAATTCTGGCATTTTGAAGTGTTGGTGTCATTTGGAGCTAAATTTCGTATTACCACTACAAATCACTGTATATCGACATCTAAACGAGCTAGATTGGGTAAAACTTGCTCTCCATTGTATGTAGGGCTCAGATCTTATTTTGTAGAGGTTTTGTGGGCAAAAATCAGACAACCTAATCAAAAGTTATGCCTGTTTCAAGTTTAAGTGTCATTTGGAGCTAACTTTCTCATTACCAGTGCAACCCGCTATATATCGACCACTAAATGAACTGCAATGTGTAAAACTTGTGCTTTAATGAATGTAGGGCTCCGAGCCCATTCCTAAAAGGTGTTTTGGGGGTAAAATTAGACAACCGGATGAAAAGTTATTGCTGTATAAAGTTTGAGTTTCAGATGGAGCTAAATCTCTCACTTTCACTACAAACCGCATCTAATTTTCTTTCATTTTGGAAATTAATGTGTCATTTGGAGCTAAATCTCGCATTACCAGTACAACCCACTATATATCGACCTCTAAACGAGCTTAAATGAGTTAAAATTGTTCTCCATTGGATATAGGACTCCTATCTCATTCCGAAAAGGTATTGTGGGCGAAAATCTGACAACCGGATCAAAAGTTACGGATGTTTGAAGTTTAGGTCTCCTTTTGAGCTAAATACCTTATTACCAACCCGCTGTATATTAACCACTAAACTAACTTGAATGGGTAAAACTTGTTCTCCATTGGATGTAGGGCTCTGAGCTCATTCCAAAATGGTGTTGTGCGAAAAAATCGGACAACCAGATCAAAAGTTATAGTTGTTACAATTTATGGGTCAAGAGGAGCTAAATCCCTCATTACCATTGAAACCCGCTGTATATTGACCCCTAAAATGAGATGGAATAGTTTAAAATTGTGCTCCATTGGATGTATGCCTCCGTGTATATTCCGAAAAGGTGTTGTGGGCAAAAATCAAACGTACAATTCAAAAGTTTTGGCTATTAGAAGTTTATGTGTCGTTTGGAGCTAAATTTCGCATTACCGATGCAACCCGCTATATATCGATAACTAAATGAACTGGAATGGGGAAAACTAGTGCTCCAATGAATGTAGTGCTCCGAGCTCATTCCGAAAAGGTGTTGTGGGGTAAAATCAGACAACTGCATCAAAAATTGTTGTTGTTTAAAGTTTGAGTGTCATTTGGAGCTAAATCTCTCATTTTCACTACAACCCGCATTAAAAATTCTGGCATTTTGAAGTGTATGTGTCATTTGGAACTAAATCTCATATTACCACTACAACTCACTGTATATCGACCTCTAAACGATCTGGAATGGGTTTAAATTGTTCTCCATTGGATTTAGGGCTCCGATATCATTCTGAAAAGGTATTGTGGGCGAAAATCAGACAACTGGAAAGGCGTTGTCTTATTCTCGAATGGGTAAATCTTATTCTCAGTTGGATGGCGAATACGAGCTCTTTCCGAAAAAGTGTTGTGCGTAAAAAGCAAACAATCGTATCAAAAGTTATGGCTGCTTGAAGTTTAGGTGTAATTTGGAGCTAAATCCCGCATTACCACTGAAACCCAGTGTATATCAAACAATAAAAAACCTGAATGGATATATCCTACTCTCCATTGGTTGTAGGGGTCTGAGCTCATTCTAAAAAGGTATTGTGGGCAAAAATTGGGCAACAGGATCAAGACTTCTCTCTTTTTGAAGTTTATGTGTCATTTGGAGCTAAATCCCACATTACCAATGCAACCCACTGTTGATCAACCACTAAACGAAGTAGAATGGGTAAAACTTGTTGTCCATTGGATTTAGGGCACCGATTTCATTCTGAAAAGGTGTTGAGGGCAAAAATCAGACAACCGGATCAAAGTTATGGATGTTTGAAGTTAAGGTGTCAATTGGAGCAAAATCCATCATTTCCAATGCAATCCACTATCCGTCGACCACCAAATGAATTCAATTGAGTAAATCCTATTGTCTATAGGATGTATGGCTCTGAGCTCATTCCGAAAAGGTGTTTTGGGCATAATTCGGACAACCGGATCAAATGTTATAGATGTTTGAAGTTTAGGTGTCAGTTCGAGCTAAATCCCACATTACCACTGTAACTCAATGTATATCGACCACTAAATGAACTAGATTGGTTAAAACATGCTCTCCATTAAATGTAGGGCTCAGATCTCATTTCGTAGAGGTTTTGTGAGCAACAATCGGACAACCTGATCAAAAGTTATGGCTGTTTCAAGTTTAAGTGTCATTTGGAGCTAAATTTCTCATTACCAGTGCAACCCGCTATATATCGACAACTAAATGAACAGCAATGGGTAAAACTTCTTCTTTAATGAATGTAGGGCTCCGATCTCATTCCTAAAAGGTGTTATGGGGGTAAATTTAGACAACTGGATGAAAAGTTATTGCTGTATAAAGTTTGAGTTTCAGATGGAGCTAAATCTCTCACTTTCACTACAAACCGCATCTAATATTCTTTCATTTTGGAAATCTGTGTCATTTGGAGCTAAATCTCACATTAACAGTACAACCCACTGTATATAGACCTCTAAAAGAGCTTAAATGGGTTAAAATTGTTCTCCATTGGATTAAGGGCTCCAATCTCATTCCGAAAAGGTATTGTGGGCGAAAATCTGACAACCAGATCAAAAGTTACGGATGTTTGATGTTTAGGTCTCCTTTCGAACTAAATATCTTATTACCAACCCGGTGCATATTGACCACTAAACAAACTAGAATGGCTAAATCTTGTTATCCATTGGATGTAGGTCTCCGAGCTCATTCCAAAATGGTGTTGTGCTAAAATATCGGACAACCAGATCAAAAGTTATGGTTGTTACAGTTTATGGGTCAAGAGGAGTTAAATCTCTCATTACCATTGAAACCCGCTGTATATTGACCACTAAAATGAGATGGAATAGTTTAAAATTGTGCTCCATTGGATGTATGCCTCCGTTCATATTCCGAAAAGGTGTAGTGGGCAAAAACCAAACGTACATTTCAAAAGTTATGGCTGTTAGAAGTTTAGGTGTCGTTTGGAGCTAAATTTTGCATTACCGATGCAACCCGCTATATATCGATAACTAAATGAACTGGAATGGGAAAACCTAGTGCTCCAATGAATGTAGTTCTCCGAGATCATTACGAAAAGGTGTTGTGGGGTAAAATCAGACAACCGCATCAAAAATTGTTGTTGTTTAAAGTTTGAGTGTCATTTGGATCTAAATCTCCCATTTTCACAACAACCCGCATTAAAAATTCTGGCATTTTGAAATGTATGTGTCATTTGGAGCTAAATATCGTATTACCACTACAACTCACTATATATCAACCTCTAAACGAGCTGGAATGGGTTTAAATTGTTCTCCATTGGATTTAGGGCTCCGATATCATTCTGAAAAGGTATTGTGGGCGAAAATCAGACAATCGGAAAGGCGTTGTCTTATTCTCGAATGGGTAAATCTTATTCTCAGTTGGATGGAGAATACGAGCTCTTTCCGAAAAAGTGTTGTGCGCAAAAAGCAAACAATCGGATAAAAAGTTATGGCTGCTTGAAGTTTAGGTGTAATTTGGAGCTAAATCCCGCATTACCACTGGAACCCAGTGTATATCAAACAATAAACAAACTTCAATGGTTATATCCTACTCTCCATTGGTTGTAGGGGTCTGAGCTCTTTCTAAAAAGGTATTGTGGGCAAAAATTGGGCATCTGGATCAAGAGTTCTGTATGTTTGAAGTTAATGTGTCATTTGGAGCTAAATCCCACATTACCAATGCAACCCACTGTAGATCAACCACTAAACAAACTGGAATGGGTAAAACTTGCTCTCCATTGAATGTAGGGCTCAGATCTAATTTCGTAGAGGTTTTGTGGGCAAAAATCAGACAACCTGATCAAAAGTTATGGCTGTTTCAAGTTTAAGTGTCATTTGGATCTAAATTTCTCATTACCAGTGCAACCCGCTATATATCGACAACTAAATGAACTGCAATGGGTAAAACTTGTGCTTTAATGAATGTAGCGCTCCGAGCTCATTCCTAAAAGGTGTTGTGGGGGTAAAATCACACAACCGGATTAAAAGTTATTGTTGTATAAAGTTTGAGTTTCAGTTGGAGCTAAATCTTTCACTTTCACTAACAACCACATCTAATATTCTTTCATTTTGGAAATTTATGTGTCATTTGGAGCTAAATCTCGCATTACCAGTACAACCCATTGTATATCGACCTCTAAATGAGCTTATATGGGATAAAATTGTTCTCCATTGGATTTAGGGCTCCAATCTCATTCTGAAAAGGTATTGTGGGCAAAAATCTGACAAAAGGATCAAAAGTTACAGATGTTTGATGTTTAGGTCTCCTTTCAAGCTAAATACCTTATTACCAACCAGCTGTATATTGAACACTAAACAAACTGGAATGGGTAAAACTTGTTCTCCATTGGATGTAGGGCTCCGAGCTCATTCCAAAATGGTGTTGTGCGAAAATATCGGACAACCAGATCAAAAGTTTTGGCTGTTACAGTTTATGGGTCAAGAGAAGCTAAATCCCTCATTACCATTGAAACCCACTGTGTATTGACCACTAAAAAGAGATGGAATAGTTTAAAATTGTGCTCCATTGGATGTATGCCTCCGTGCATATTCCGAAAAGGTGTTGTGGCCAAAAATCAAACAAACAATTCAAAAGTTACGGCTGTTAGAAGTTTAGGTGTCGTTTGGAGCTAAATTTCGCATTACCGATGCAACTCACTATATATCGACAACTAAATGAACTGGAATGGGAAAAACTAGTGCTCCAATGAATGTAGTGCTCCGAGCTCATTCCGAAAAGGTGTTGTGGGGTAAAATCAGAAAACCGCATCAAAAATTGTTGCTGTTTAAAGTTTGAGTGTCATTTGGAGCTAAATCTCTCATTTTCACTACAACCCGCAGTAAAAATTCTGGCAAAAATCTCGTATTACCACTACAACTCACTGTATATCGACCTCTAAACGAGCTGGAATGGGTTTAAATTGTTCTCCATTGGATTTAGGGCTCCGATCTCATTCCGAAAAGGTATTGTGGGCAAAAATCAGACAACCGGAAAGGCATTGTCTTATTTTCGAATGGGTAAATCTTTTTCTCAGTTGGATGGAGAATAGGAGAACTTTCCGAAAAAAGTGGTGTGCGCAAAAAGCGAACAATCGGATCAAAAGTTATGGCTGCTTGAAGTTTAGGTGTAATTTGGAGCTAAATCCCGCATTACCACTAGAACCCAGTGTATATCAAACAATAAACAAACTTGAATGGTTATATCCTACTCTCCATTGGTTGTAGGGGTCTGAGCTCATTCTAGGACGGTATTGTGGGCAAAAATTGGGCAACTGGATCATGAGTTATGTCTGTTTGAAGTTTATGTGTCATTTGGAGCTAAATCCCACATTACCAATGCAATCCACTGTAGATCAACCACTAAACGAACTGGAATGGGTAAAACTTGTTATCCATTGGATGTAGGGCACCGATCTCATTCCGAAAAGGTGTTGAGGGCAAAAATCAGACAACCGAATCAAAGTTATGGATGTTTGAAGTTTAGGTGTCAATTGGTGCAAAATCCCTCATTTCCACTACAATCCACAATCCGTAAACCAATAAATGAACTCAATCAAGTAAATCCTATTATCCATAGGATGTATGGCTCTGAGCACATTCCGAAAATGTATTTTGGGCATAATCCGGACAGCCAGATCAAAAGTTATAGCTGTTTGAAGTTTAGGTGTCAGTAGGAGCTAAATCCCACATTACCACGCAACTCAATGTATATCAACCACTAAATGAACTAGATTGGGTAAAACTTGCTCTCCATTGAATGTAGGGCTCATATCTCATTTCGTAGAGGTTTTTTGGGCATAAATCAGACAACCTGATCAAAAGTTATGTCTGTTTCAAGTTTAAGTGTCATTTGGAGCTAAATTTCTTATTACCAGTGCAACCTGCTATATATCGACAACTAAATGAACTGCAATGGGTAAAACTTGTGCATTAATGAATGTAGGGCTCCAAGCTCATTCCTAAAAGATGTTGTGGGGATAAAATCAGACAACCGGATCAAAAGTTATTGTTGTATAAAGTTTGAGTTTCAGTTGGAGATAAACCTCTCACATTCACTACAAACCGCATTTCAAATTCTTTCATTTAGGAAATTTATGTGTCATTTAGAGCTAAATCTCACATTACCAGTACAACCCAATGTATATCGACTTCTATACGAGCTTGAATGGGTTAAAATTGTCCTCCATTGGATTTATGGCTCCGATCTCATTCCGGAAAGGTATTGTGGGCAAAAATCTGACAACTGGATCAAAAGTTACAGATGTTTGAAGTTTAGGTCTCCTTTCAAGCTAAATACCTTATTACCAACCAGCTGTATATTGAACACTAAACAAACTGGAATGGGTAAAACTTGTTCTCCATTGGATGTAGGGCTCCGAGCTCATTCCAAAATGGTGTTGTGCGAAAATATCGGACAACCAGATCAAAAGTTTTGGCTGTTACAGTTTATGGGTCAAGAGAAAATAAATCCCTCATTACCATTGAAACCCACTGTGTATTGACCACTAAAAAGAGATGGAATAGTTTAAAATTGTGCTCCATTGGATGTATGCCTCCGTGCATATTCCGAAAAGGTGTTGTGGCCAAAAATCAAACAAACAATTCAAAAGTTACGGCTGTTAGAAGTTTAGGTGTCGTTTGGAGCTAAATTTCGCATTACCGATGCAACTCACTATATATCGACAACTAAATGAACTGGAATGGGAAAAACTAGTGCTCCAATGAATGTAGTGCTCCGAGCTCATTCCGAAAAGGTGTTGTGGGGTAAAATCAGAAAACCGCATCAAAAATTGTTGCTGTTTAAAGTTTGAGTGTCATTTGGAGCTAAATCTCTCATTTTCACTACAACCCGCAGTAAAAATTCTGGCAAAAATCTCGTATTACCACTACAACTCACTGTATATCGACCTCTAAACGAGCTGGAATGGGTTTAAATTGTTCTCCATTGGATTTAGGGCTCCGATCTCATTCCGAAAAGGTATTGTGGGCAAAAATCAGACAACCGGAAAGGCATTGTCTTATTTTCGAATGGGTAAATCTTTTTCTCAGTTGGATGGAGAATAGGAGAACTTTCCGAAAAAAGTGGTGTGCGCAAAAAGCGAACAATCGGATCAAAAGTTATGGCTGCTTGAAGTTTAGGTGTAATTTGGAGCTAAATCCCGCATTACCACTAGAACCCAGTGTATATCAAACAATAAACAAACTTGAATGGTTATATCCTACTCTCCATTGGTTGTAGGGGTCTGAGCTCATTCTAGGACGGTATTGTGGGCAAAAATTGGGCAACTGGATCATGAGTTATGTCTGTTTGAAGTTTATGTGTCATTTGGAGCTAAATCCCACATTACCAATGCAATCCACTGTAGATCAACCACTAAACGAACTGGAATGGGTAAAACTTGTTGTCCATTGGATGTAGGGCACCGATCTCATTCCGAAAAGGTGTTGAGGGCAAAAATCAGACAACCGAATCAAAGTTATGGATGTTTGAAGTTTAGGTGTCAATTGGTGCAAAATCCCTCATTTCCACTACAATCCACAATCCGTAAACCACTAAATGAACTCAATCAAGTAAATCCTATTATCCATAGGATGTATGGCTCTGAGCACATTCCGAAAATGTATTTTGGGCATAATCCGGACAGCCAGATCAAAAGTTATAGATGTTTGAAGTTTAGGTGTCAGTAGGAGCTAAATCCCACATTACCACGCAACTCAATGTATATCAACCACTAAATGAACTAGATTGGGTAAAACTTGCTCTCCATTGAATGTAGGGCTCATATCTCATTTCGTAGAGGTTTTGTGGGCAAAAATCAGACAACCTGATCAAAAGTTATGTCTGTTTCAAGTTTAAGTGTCATTTGGAGCTAAATTTCTTATTACCAGTGCAACCTGCTATATATCGACAACTAAATGAACTGCAATGGGTAAAACTTGTGCATTAATGAATGTAGGGCTCCAAGCTCATTCCTAAAAGATGTTGTGGGGATAAAATCAAACAACCGGATCAAAATTTATTGTTGTATAAAGTTTGAGTTTCAGTTGGAGATAAACCTCTCACTTTCACTACAAACCGCATTTCAAATTCTTTCATTTAGGAAATTTATGTGTCATTTAGAGCTAAATCTCACAATACCAGTACAACCCAATGTATATCGACTTCTATACGAGCTTGAATGGGTTAAAATTGTCCTCCATTGGATTTATGGCTCCGATCTCATTCCGGAAAGGTATTGTGGGCAAAAATCTGACAACTGGATCAAAAGTTACCGAGGTTTGAAGTTTAGGTCTCCTTTTGAGCTAAATAACTTATTACCAACCCGCTGTATATAGACCACTAAACAAACTGGAATGGGTAAAACTTATTCTCCATTGGATGTAGGGCTCCGAGCTCATTCCAAAAAGTTGTTGTGCGAAAAATCGGACAACCAGATCAAAAGTTTTGGCTGTTACAGTTTATGGGTCAAGAGAAGCTAAATCCCTCATTACCATTGAAACTCGTTGTATATTGACCACTAGAATGAGATGGAATAGTTTAAAATTGTGCTCCATTGGATGTATGTCTCCGTGCATATTCCGAAAAGGTGTTGTGGGCAAAAGTTAAACATACAATTCAAAAGTTATGGCTGTTAGAAGTTTAGGTGTCGTTTGGAGTTAAATTTCGCATTACCGATGCAACCCGCTATATACCGACAACTAAATGAACTGGAATGGGAAAAACTAGTGCTCCAATTAATGTAGTGCTCCGAGCTCGTTCTGAAAAGATATGTGGTAAAATAAGACAACCGCAACAAAAATTATTTCTGTTTAAAGTTTGAGTGCCATTTGGAGCTAAATCTCTCATTTTCACTACAACCCGCATTACAAATTCTGGCTTTTTGAAGTGTATTTGTCATTTAGAGCTAAATCTCGTATTACCACTACAACTCACTGTATATCGATCTCTAAACGAGCTGGAATGGGTTTAAATTGTTCTCCATTGGATTTAGGGCTCCGATCTCATTCTGAAAAGGTATTGTGGGCGAAAATCAGACAACCAGAAAGGCGTTGTCCTATTCTCAAATGGGTAAATCTTATTCTCAGTTGGATGGACAATACGAGCTCTTTCCGAAAAAGTGTTGTGCGCAAAAAACGAACAATCAGATCAAAATTTTTGGCTGCGTGAAGTTTATGTAATTTGGAGCTAAATCTCGCATTACCACTGGAACCCAATGTATATCAAACAATAAATGAACTTGAATAGTTATATCCTACTCTCCATTGGTTTTAGGGGTCTGGGCCTATTCTAAGAAGGTATTGTTGGCAAAAATTGGGCAACTGGATCTAGAGTTCTGTCTTTTTGATGTTTATGTGCCATTTGGAGCTAAATCCCACATTACCAATGCAACCCACTATAGATCAACCACTAAATGAACTGGAATGGGTAAAACTTGTTGTCCATTCGATGTAGGGCACCGATCTCATTCCGAAAAGGTGTTGAGGGCAAAAATCAGACAACCGTATCAAAATTATGGATTTTTGAAGTTTAGGTGTCAATTGGAGCAAAATCCCTCATTTCCACTGCAATCCACTATCTGTCGACCACTAAATGAACTTGATCGAGTAAATCCTATTCTCCAAAGGATGTGTGACTCTGAGCTCATTCTGAAAAGGGGTTTTCGCATAATCCGGACAACTAGATCAAAAGTTATAGCTGTTTGAAGTTTAGGTGTCAGTTGGAGCTAAATCCCACATTACCACATCAACTCAATGTATATCCACTACTAAATGAACTAGATTGGGTAAAACATGCTCTCCAATGAATGCAGGGCTCAGATCTCATTTTGTATAGGTTTTGTGGGCAAAAATCAGACAACCTGATCAAAAGTTATGGATGTTTCAAGTTTAAGTGTCATTTGGAGCTAAATTTCTCATTACCAGTGCAACCCGCTATATATCGACAACTAAATGAACTGCATTGGGTAAAACTGTGCTTTAATCAATGTAGGGCTCCAAGCTCATTCCAAAAAGGTATTGTGGGGGTAAAATCAGACAACCGGATCAAAAGTTATTGTTGTATAAAGTTTGAGTGTCAGTTGGAGCTAAATCTCTCACTTTCACTACAAACAACATCTAAAATTCTTTCATTTTGGAAATTTATGTGTCATTTGGAGCTAAATCTCGCATTACCTGTACAACCCACTGTATATCGACCTCTAAACGAGCTTGAATGGGTTAAAATTGTTCTCCATTTGATTTAGGGCTCCGATCTCATTCCGAAAAGGTATTTTGTGCGAAAATCTGACAACCGATCAAAAGTTACGGATATTTGAAGTTTAGGTCTCCTTTTGAGATAAATACCTTATTACCAACCCGTTGTATATTGACCACTAAACAAACTGGAATGGGTAAAACTTGTTCTCCATTGGATGTAGGGCTCCGAGCTCATTCCAAAAAGGTGTTGTGCGAAAGAATCGGACAACCAAATCAAAAGTTACGGCTGTTACAGCTTATGGGTCAAGAGGAGCTAGATCCCTCATTACCATTGAAACCTGATGTATATTGACCACTAAAATGAGATGGATTAGTTTAAAATTATGCTCCATTGGATGTATGCCTCCATGCATATTCCGAAAAGGTGTTGTGGGCAAAAATCAAACATACAATTCAAAATTTATGGCTGTTAGAAGTTTAGGTGTCGTTTGGAACTAAATTTCGCATTACCGATGCAACCCGCTATATATCGACAACTAAATGAACTGGAATGGGAAAAACTAGTGCTCCAATGAATGTAGTGCTCCGAGCTCATTCCGAAAAGGTGTTGTGGAGTAAAATCTGGCAACCGCATCAAAAATTGTTGTTGTTTAAATTTGAGTGTCATTTGGAGCTAAATCTCTCATTTTCACTACAACCCGCATTAAAAATTCTGTCATTTTAAACTGTATGTGTCATTTGGAGCTAAATCTCGTATTACCACTACAACTCACTGTATATCGACCTCTAAACGAGCTGGAATGGGTTTAAACTGTTCTCCATTGGATTTAGGGCTCCGATCTCATTCCAAAAAGGTATTGTGGGCGAAAATCAGAAAACCGGAGAGGCGTTGTCTTATTCTCGAATGGGTAAATCTTATTCTCAGTTGGATGGAGAATACGAGCTCTTTCCGAAAAAGTGCTTTGCGCAAAAAGTGAACAATCAGATCAAAAGTTATGGCTGCTTGAAGTTAGGTGTAATTTGGAGCTAAATCCCGCATTACCACTGGAACCCAGTGTATATCAAACAATAAACGAACATGAATGGTTATATCCTACTCTCCATTGGTTGTAGGGGTCTCTCCATTGGTTGTAGGGGTCTGAGCTAATTCTAAAAAGGAATTGTGGGCAAGAATTGGGCAACTGGATCAAGAGTTCTGCCTGTTTGAAGTTTATGTGTCATTTGGAGCAAAATCCCACATTACCAATGCAACCCAATGTAGATCAACCACTAAACAAACTAGAATGGGTAAAACTTGTTGTCCATTTAATGCCCTATATCCAATGGACAACAAGTTTTACCCATTCCAGTTCGTTTAGTGTTATATCTACAGTGGGTTGCATTGGTAATGTGGGATTTAGCTCCAAATGGCACATATACTTCAAACTAACATAACTCTTGATCCAGTTGCCCAATTTTTGCCCACAATACCTTTTTAGAATAAGCTCAGACCCCTACAACCAATGGAGAGTAGGATATAACCATTCAAGTTCTTTATTGTTTGATATACACAGGGTTCCAGTGGTAATGCGGGATTTAGCTCCAAATTACACCTAAACTTCAAGCAGCCATAACTTTTGATCCAATTGTACGCTTTTTGCGCACAATTCTTTTTCGGAAAGAGCTCGTATTCTCCATCCAACTGAGAATAAGATTTACCCATTCGAGAATAAGATAACGCCTTTCCGGTTGTCTGATTTTCGCCCACAATACCTTTTTGGAATGAGATCGGAGCCCTAAATCCATTGGAGAACAATTTAAACCCATTCCAGCTCATTTAGAGGTCGATATACAATGCGTTGTAGTGGTAATACGAGATTTAGCTCCAAATGACACATACACTTCAAAATGCCAGAATTTTTAATGCGGGTTGTAGTGAAAATGAGAGATTTAGCTCCAAATGACACTCAAACTTTAAACAACAACAATTTTTGATGCGGTTGTCAGATTTTACTCCACAACACCTTTTCGGAATGAGCTCGGAGCACTACATTCATTGGAGCACTAGTTTTTCACATTCCAGTTCATTTAGTTGTCGATATATAGCGGGTTGCATCGGTAATGCGAAATTTAGCTCCAAACGACACCAAAACTTCTAACAGCCATAACTTTTGAATTGTATGTTTGATTTTTGCCCAGAACACCTTTTCGGAATATGCATGGAGGCATACATGTTGGGTTTTTCTAGAACCATACATCAAATGTAGGCGCAGCGGAAATAAACAGAAACAACCCAAAAAGGTTTGGATCGGCCATGAATGTTGAATCAAGAAGTTAACAAAATGCTAGGTATGAAATTACCTTTGCGGGATTGGATCAAATCCAACCTAGATGCTCCACGAGTTGATTCCTGTCGTCGGCTATGCAAGAGTCCTCACGTAGAATAATGTCTACGTCTCTACAGTGATCCACACGAGCCGGGAGAAGAACGACTGCACCTTGGACTTCCACGAACTACTAGGTTCGCTCCAGGAAGAACACACACGGCGACGATCGCCGGAGAGGAGGTCGGCGGACGCGATCGAGCGACGAAACTCCTTCCGTCTAGGGTTCGGGCGAGAGCGGAACACTTCCGTCGGCCTTTCTCTTCGTAAGTTATGAGAACCCTAAAAACGAAGTCCTATTTATACCCAAAGGATAAACAGCTTCTAGAAGAATCGCTATCCGCAGACCACACATCAGAATAAGGGCTTCTGTTACAATTCGTCGGAATTCCACGGAAGATCATTCGTCGAGACTTCACCGGACAATCCGACGAATCCGACGAATCCGACGAATCAGATCAGACGGCAACATTTGCCGAGAAAATGATCTTTGTAACAATTCGTCGAGTCTTCACGGGACAATCCGACGAATCCGACGAATCAGATCAAACGGCAACATTTGCCAAGAATGATCTCTGTAACAATTCGTCGAGTCTTCACAGGACAACCCGACGAATCCGACGAATCAGATCAAACGGCAACATTTGCCAAGAATGATCTCTGTAACAATTCATCGAGTCTTCACGGGACAATCCGACGAATCCCGACGAATCCCGACGAATCCAGACAGACGACAACATTTTGTCGAATGAAGGGTTTCTGTAATAATTCGTCGAGTGTTCACGGGACAATCCGACGAATCCCGACGAATCCGACGAATTCTATCCGTGTAAACCCGACGAATTCAGACAGCAACAACCTGCTGGATTTCCCCATTCAATATATGGTGATTGGTAACATTTACCAACACAGTCAATCTACCAACTTCTCCACATGCTCTTATGTGCGACCCTGCAGGCTCATATCGCGTTGGCAGTGAGATTACATGTTTGACCACTTCTAGATCACAATGGCAACTCCAACAGTCTCCCACTTGATCTTGAAAGTATCAAATCAAAAACCTCACAAACAATGAGCGGCATCTAGTAATGCATCATTGCTCCCCAAGCAATAAGAGTTCATAACTCATAAGCCTTTATGACCAATGTTCCAGCGTTGTCTTTGTCCCTTTGTCCCTTACATCCGGAAAGAACTAGAGGCATGGACCGTGTCACCCTCATAATAGCTCAATCCAAGTTTCTTGATCTAGAACGGACTTCCAGAGAATGGTGAGCTCAATATCACATATTGACTCTACCAAGCATGGCCAGGCATTTCTCAGTCCAATTCCATCAAGGGGCCCATGGATGCAACTCCTGTTATATAGGAGGACAAATCCCATATCTGCTCACACCCAAACACCCAAATGATTCGTAACGTACCCAACGACCACCCTTATCATCAACCTTCTTCAAGGAAGACTTTAGATGACATCAAAGCACGCTCTTCCTCACTCGGTGAATGCTGTGACTTCAGGTCAAAGGACCACAACACCATTGTCAAATGAGACCTACTTGTGACACTTTTAAGTAACAATCCACAAAGTAGTCTCAGGTTGGGTCTGTCCAGTACAACTTGTTCACTAACAAGTACCCACGTGATGACTTGATATCACAATATCATGACCTGTGAGAACCGGTCATCAGTCAACACACATGCTAGTCTTAATGTATCATCATCACCCTTAGCTTCTACGATGATACCTCGACCAGGGACCTTTTAAGAATGAAGCTTCGAAATCATAGGCTCTCACATTCAAGTCTCGTACTTGATGTCCTATGGAAGCGAACATTCTAAGGGTATTTATCACGAATTTTGTTCTATCATATAGAAACAGTATATCGTAATAAAAGAACTTGCCATTAATCGTAAAAAGAAATAATTGGTACACAATTCATCATATGAATAAATTTTAAACAGCCAACAGAATATTTATTTTACATGCAACCCACAAGACTCCCACTAGAGTTGATCATTCAGGTATCGTATACCCATTGATCTAGTATGACCATCATGCTTTCTCTGCGCGAGAGGCTTTGTCAGTGGATCTGCAATATTCTCCTCAGTCGGCACTCTGCAAATGTTCACATCTCCTCGCTCGACAATCTCACGAATAAGATGGAACCGCCGAAGTATGTGCTTGGAGCGCTGATGGGATCTAGGTTCCTTAGATTGTGCAATTGCACCATTGTTATCACAGTAGAGAACTACGGGACCAACAATGCTAGGAACTACATCTAGCTCGCCGATGAATTTCCTAATCCATACAGCCTCCTTCGCTGCATTAGCTGCAGCGATATACTCGGCCTCAGTTGTAGAATCAGCAACTGTCTCTTGCTTGGAACTCTTCCAGCTCACAGCTCCTCCATTCAGGCAAAACACAAACCCTGACTGAGACTTTGAATCATCCCTATCAGTTTGGAAGCTGGCATCCGTGTAACCACTTACAACGAGCTCTTCCTTTCCACCATACACCAAGAATACATCCTTAGTCCTTCTCAAGTACTTCAGGATATTCTTTACGGCTATCCAGTGACATTCACCGGGATCAGACTGATACCTGCTAGTCATGCTCAAAGCAAAAGAGACATCGGGTCGAGTACATAACATTGCATACATGATTGACCCAATTGCCGAAGCATATGGAATCAACTTCATGCGGTCCTTATCTTCACAAGATTTTGGACACTGGTCCTTAGAGAGATTCACACCATGAGACATGGGCAAAAATCCTTTCTTGGACTCAAGCATGTTGAACCGCTTCAACACCTTGTCAATGTACGTACTCTGGGTCAAACCCAGCAACTTCTTCGATCTATCTCTATAGATCTTAATACCGAGTATGTAAGTCGCTTCACCCAAGTCCTTCATAGAAAAGCAGTTCCCTAGGTTGTTCTTAACAACTTTCAGGGTAGGTATGTCATTCCCGATCAGCAGTATGTCATCTACATACAATATCAGGAAGACAACAATGCTCCCACTGATTCGCTTGTAAACACACGGTTCATCTTCATTCTTGACAAAACCAAACTCTTTGATCTTCTCATCAAACCGAAGATTCCAACTTCTAGAGGCTTGTTTCAATCCATAGATGGACTTATTCAGCTTGCATATTTTAGTGGCTTCATTTGGGGATACAAAACCCTCGGGTTGTGTCATGTACACTTCCTCAAGGAGGTTTCCATTTAGGAAAGCCGTTTTGACATCCATCTGCCAGATCTCGTAGTCATAATACACAGCAATAGCAAGCAATATCCTAATGGACTTTACTATGGCAACAGGGGAAAAGGTCTCATCATAGTCAACACCATGAATTTGCTTGAAACCCTTAGCCACCAGTCGCCCTTTGAATGTCTGTACATTCCCATCCATGTCGGTCTTCTTCTTGAAGACCCACTTGCACCCTATGGGTCGTACCCCTTCAGGTGGTTCCACCAAGTTCCAAACTTGGTTTGTATACATGGAGTCCATTTCGGATTTCATAGCCTCTAGCCATTTGTCGGAGTCCGGTCCATTCATAGCCTCTTGGTAGGTTGCTGGTTCATCATCATGATCCATAAGCAACACATTACCTATTTGAGACACGAGAAATCCATATCTCTCAGGCTCAAATCTTGGTCTACCAGATCTACGTAGGACTTGTGTTTCGTGAGCAGGTTCTCTAGCTACAACATCTTGTAGTCCTGGCTCAGAATCCAACTCTGGTTCATTCACTATTTGTGGTTCTTGAACTTCTTCAAGTTCTACCTTTTGCGTCTTTCTTGATAAGAACTCTTTCTCCAAGAAGACACCCGTCCTTGCGACAAACACTTTGCCCTCAGACGGTAGGTAAAAGTAATATCCCTTCGTTTCCTTAGGATATCCCACCAGATAACACTTATCTGATTTGGGTTCCAGCTTGTCAGGCATTTGACGTCGTACGTATGCCTCACAGCCCCAAATTTTAATGAACGACATACTAGGACGCTTCCCAGTCCATATCTCATATGGTGTCTTTAGAACCGTTTTCGTCGGAGCGCGATTCAGTGTCATTGCAGCAGTCTCTAAAGCAAAACCCCAAAAGGAAACAGGCAAGTCTGCATGACTCATCATCGACCGTACCATGTCTAACAGAGTACGATTTCTCCTCTCAGACATACCATTATGCTGCGGTGTCCTAGGTGGAGTGAGCTGTGATACAATACCACACTCTTTCAGATGATCACGGAACTCATGACTCAGGTATTCGCCACCTCGATCAGATCGGAGTGCTTTAACCTTTTTACCCAATTGGTTCTCCACTTCATTCTTAAACTCTTTGAACTTTTCAAAGGTTTCGGATTTGCACTTCATAAGATACACGTATCCGTATCTACTGAAATCATCAGTAAATGTAACGAAGTAGAAATACCCACCTCTAGCCATAGAACTCATGGGTCCGCATACATCACTATGTACAACACCCAAGAGATCCTCAGCCCTCTCAGTATAACCAGTGAAAGGGGCTTTAGTCATCTTGCCTAATAAACAAGACTCACATCGCTCAAATGATTCATAATCAAATGAGTCCAATAGTCCATCTTTATGGAGCTTGGATATGCGCTTCTCATTTATATGGCCCAAACGACAATGCCAGAGATATGTAGGATTTGAGTCATTTGTTCTTAGTCTTTTATTATTATCTACATTATAGATCGGATGGTCCAGGTTCAAAACATAAAGACCATTAAACAATTGAGCTACAGCATAACAAACATCATTCTTAAATATAGAACAACAATTGTTCTTAATTATAAAAGAAAATCCAATCATGTCCAAGCATGAAATGGATATAATGTTTCTAGTTATGGCCGGAACAAAATAACAATTATTAAGTTCTATTACAAGCCCACTGGGCAAAGAAAGACGGTAAACCCCTACGGCTACAGCAGCAACTCTTGCTCCATTGCCGACACGTAGGTCCACCTCTCCTTTACTCAGCAATCTCCTCCTTCCTAGTTCCTGCACATTTGTACAAATGTGAGAACCACATCCGGTATCCAATACCCAAGATGAAGGAGCAGAAAGGTTTATATCTATAACATAAATATCCGAAGCAGAAGTCATACCTCCCTTCATTTTCTGCAGACCCTCAATGTACGAAGGACAATTCCTCCTCCAATGACCAGCCTTGCCACAGTGGTGGCATTTCCCTTCCTTCACGGTGCTCTTCTTTTTCAGCGCAGAAGATTTGGGCTCAAGATGTGACTTAGGTCCCACCTTCGTCTTCTTGAAGCCCTTGGCCTTACCCTTGCCTTTATGTACCATCAATATGGGACTAGCAGGCTTGGCCTTCTTCATGTTTATCTCGGCAGTTCGCAACATGCCTAGGAGCTCGGGCAGTGTCTTGTCTATTTCATTCATGTTGTAGTTCAAGACAAACTGCTCATAACTATCCGGCAACGATTGCAGGATAAGATCTATGGCCAACTCTTGACCCAGAGGAAAACCCAGTTTCTCCAGGTTCTCTATATACCCAATCATCTTGAGTACGTGAGTACCAACTGAGTCTCGAGCTCCCATTTTGCACTGAAATAATGCCTTCGTGACATCGAACCTCTCTTGACGAGCTTGCCCTTGAAACATTTTATTTAGGTGCTCGTCAATCTCCTTGCACCCCATGTTCTCGTGTTGCTTCTGAAGCTCAGAGTTCATGGTGGCAAGCATAAGGCACTCGACGTCTAAGGCGTCATCGGTATACTTCTTATAAGCATCCTTATCAACACAGGACGAGTTCCCGGTCGGCACCTCGGGGGCTTCTTCTTCCAAGACGTAGAGCTTTCGCTCTTGCCTGAGAACAATTCTCAGGTTCCTATACCAGTCCATATAGTTCGTCCCACTAAGCTTGTCCTTCTCAAGGATAGCTCTTAGGGACAAGGTGGAATGTGAACCACTTGCCATGGAGTTCTACAAGAATTCATGCAGAATCTAATTAGTACCTTAATTTCAAAATACAATTTATTTTTAAATTGGACTTCAATTAAATACTCCCACTATTTTATTCAAATTGATAGCCCTCACTATCAATTCGGAGAGTCCATGCGAGCTACTCTCTTAGTGGACAAGATCCGTATTTCACCAACACCACGAGTCCGCTTTGGCGTTCCTCTCATAATGCGGTTATTTAGGTAGGCAACGCTTGCCAATTGCATCCTCATGCAATTCTTGTATGGCTGGTGAATAACTCCTTATTCGCATCCATCATATGGAGCATGCCAACCCTATGCCTCTAGGCACTCAACCTTTGAGGTCACCTAGTTAAGTTAGACCCGATGTCGACAGTGGGATATCACAATTATCCGCTCGCACCCTTACCAAGATAGATTAATGCACCTTGCTTTGGCAAGCCCACACTTCATCGATCGAGGCAGGAAGAGTGTCATCCATCGGAAGGCATCCGAACACTTAATATTTGATGAAGGGATTTTAATTTTAATAATAGGTTAACACTTAACCATGATCAACATTTGATCAAAGTGCACATCCACAGAAAAACAAGCTTTCTTAAATCCACATGCATCCCTTATGTGCACAACATAAGACTATCAACCTTTGATAGACGAAAGGGCTAAATCTGGACATTTAGAACTCTTCCAAATCTTCAGATTTACATGCATTGGACAAAGGCAAAGACAACTCGACTTAAAGCAGTAGACAAGCTCGTCTCTCATTGTTGGATTCAAAATCCAAAACAATACAAGGGTTCATTAACACTTGAGGGACGGTTACTGCTAAGGAGACAACAATTTCTAACAATTAGAAATGACCACGAAATCCCAAACGTTCCTGGCGGGGTTCCAAGACCCCCTTTTGAAAATCATCAACATTTGATGTTCCAGGAAGAAATCTTGACATTTAGAACACTTCTAAATACCTAGATTTGCACGTACTGGAATAACCAAACTTCTGAAACAAAATTCATGACCAGAACCTGGCTCTGATACCACTGTTGGGTTTTTCTAGAACCATACATCAAATGTAGGCGCAGCGGAAATAAACAGAAACAACCCAAAAAGGTTTGGATCGGCCATGAATGTTGAATCAAGAAGTTAACAAAATGCTAGGTATGAAATTACCTTTGCGGGATTGGATCAAATCCAACCTAGATGCTCCACGAGTTGATTCCTGTCGTCGGCTATGCAAGAGTCCTCACGTAGAATAATGTCTACGTCTCTACAGTGATCCACACGAGCCGGGAGAAGAACGACTGCACCTTGGACTTCCACGAACTGCTAGGTTCGCTCCAGGAAGAACACACACGGCGACGATCGCCGGAGAGGAGGTCGGCGGACGCGATCGAGCGATGAAACTCCTTCCGTCTAGGGTTCGGGCGAGAGCGGAACACTTCCGTCGGCCTTTCTCTTCGTAAGTTATGAGAACCCTAAAAACGAAGTCCTATTTATACCCAAAGGATAAACAGCTTCTAGAAGAATCGCTATCCGCAGACCACACATCAGAATAAGGGCTTCTGTTACAATTCGTCGGAATTCCACGGAAGATCATTCGTCGAGACTTCACGGGACAATCCGACGAATCCGACGAATCAGATCAGACGGCAACATTTGCCGAGAAAATGATCTCTGTAACAATTCGTCGAGTCTTCACGGGACAATCCGACGAATCCGACGAATCAGATCAAACGGCAACATTTGCCAAGAATGATCTCTGTAACAATTCGTCGAGTCTTCACAGGACAACCCGACGAATCCGACGAATCAGATCAAACGGCAACATTTGCCAAGAATGATCTCTGTAACAATTCGTCGAGTCTTCACGGGACAATCCGACGAATCCCGACGAATCCCGACGAATCCAGACAGACGACAACATTTTGTCGAATGAAGGGTTTCTGTAATAATTCGTCGAGTGTTCACGGGACAATCCGACGAATCCCGACGAATCCGACGAATTCTATCCGTGTAAACCCGACGAATTCAGACAGCAACAACCTGCTGGATTTCCCCATTCTATATATGGTGATTGGTAACATTTACCAACACAGTCAATCTACCAACTTCTCCACATGCTCTTATGTGCGACCCTGCAGGCTCATATCGCGTTGGCAGTGAGATTACATGTTTGACCACTTCTAGATCACAATGGCAACTCCAACAATACATACAATGGAGCACAATTTTAAACTATTCCATCTCATTTTATTGGTCAATATACAAATGGTTACAATGGTAATGAGAGATTTAGCTCCTCTTGACACATAAACTGTAACATCCATAACTTTTGATCCGGTTGTCCTATTTTTACGCACAACATCTTTTTGGAATGAGCTCGGAGCCCTACATCCAATGGAGAACAAATTTTACCCATTCCAGTTTGTTTAGTGGTCAATATACACCGGGTTGGTAATAAGGTATTTAGCTCGAAAGGAGACCTAAACTTCAAACATCCGTAACTTTTGATCCGGATGTCTGATTTTCGCCCACAATACCTTTTCGGAATGAGATCGGAGCCCTAAATCCAATGGAGAACAATTTTAACTCATTCAAGCTCGTTTAGAGGTCGATATAAAGTGGTTTGTAGTGGTAATGCGATATTTAGCTCCAAATGACACATAAATTTCAAAATGAAAGAATTTTTGATCATAGCCATACATCCTATGGAGAAAAGGATTTACTTGATCGACTTCATTTAATGGTCGACGGATAGTGGATTATAGTGGAAATGAGGGATTTTTCTCCAATTGACACCTAAACTTCAAACATCCATAACTTTGATCCGGTTGTCAGATTTTTGCCCACAACATTTTTTCGGAATGAGATCGGAGCCCTACATCCAATGGACAACGATTTATACCAATTGTAGTTCGTTTAGTGGTTGATTTACAGTGGGTTGCAGTGGTAATGTGGGATTTAGCTCTAAATGACACAAACTCCAAACAGACAGAACTCTAGATCTAGTTGCCCAATTTTTGCCCACAATACCTCTTTAGAATAAGCTCAGAGCCCTACATATAATGGAGGGTAGGATATAACCATTCAATTTTGTTTATTGTTCGACATAGAGTGGATTCCAGTGGTAATGCGGGATTTGGCTCCAAATTACACCTAAACTTCAAGCAGCCAAAACTTTTGATCCGGCTGTTCGATTTTTGTGCACAATACTTTTTCAGAAAAGAGCTCGTATTCTCCATCGAACAGAGAATAAGATTTACCCATTCGAGAATAAGACAACACCTTTCGGGTTGTCTGATTTTCGCCCACAATACGTTTTCGCAATGAGATTGGAGCCCTAAATCCAATAGAGAACAATTTAAACCCATTCCAGCCCGTTTAGAGGTCGATATATAGTGAGTTGTAGTGGTAATACGAGATTTAGCTCCAAATAACACATACACTTCAAAATGATAGAATTTTTAATGCGGGTTGTAGTGATAATGAGAGATTTAGCTCCAAATGACACTCAAACTTTAAACAGCAACAACTTTTGATGCGGTTGTCTGATTTTATCCCACAACACCTTTGCGAAATAAGCTCGGAGCACTACATTCATTGGAGCACAATTTTACTCACTCCAGATCATTCAGTTGTCGATATATAGCGGGTTGCAGCGGTAATGCGAAATATAGCTCCAAATGACACCTAAACTTCTAACAGCCATAACTTTTGATTTGTATGTTTGATTTTTGCCCACAACACCTTTTCCGAATATGCTCTGAGGCATACATCCAATGGAGCACAATTTTAAACCATTCCAGCTCATTTTAGAGGTCAATATATAAATGGTTACAATGGTAATGAGGGATTTAGCTCCTCTTGACACATAAACTGTAACAGCCATAACTTTTGATCTGGTGGTCCGATTTTTACGCACAGCATCTTTTTGGAATGAGCTCGGAGCCCTACATCCAATGGAGAACAAATTTTACCCATTCCAGTTTGTTTAGTGGTCAATATACACTGGGTTGGTAATAAGGTATTTATCTCGAAAAGAGACCTAAACTTCAAACATCCGTAACTTTTGATCAGGATGTCTGATTTTCGCCCACAATACCTTTTTGGCATGAGATCGGAGCCCTAAATCCAATGGAGAACAATTTTAACCCATTCAAGCTTGTTTAGAGGTCGATATAAAGTGGGTTGTAGTGGTAATGCGATATTTAGCTCCAAATGACACATAAATTTCAAAATAAAAGAATTTTTTATGCGGTTTGTAGTGAGAGTGAGAGATTTAGCTCCAAATGTCGCTCAAACTTTAAACATCAATAACTTTTGATCCGGTTGTCTGATTTTTCCCCCACAACACCTTTTAGGAATGAGCTCGGAGCCTTACAATCATTGAAGCACAAGTTTTAACCATTGCAGTTCATTCAGTTGTCGATATATAGCGGGTTGCAATGGTAATGCAAAATTTAGCTCCAAATGACACATAAACTTGAAACAGCCATACATTTTGATCAGCTTGTCTGATTATTGCCCACAAAACCTCTTAGAAATGAGCTCTGAGCCATACATTCAATGGAGAGAAAGTTGTACACAATCTAGTTCATTTAGTTGTCGATATACATTGAGTTGCAGTGGTCATGTGGGATTTAGCTCCAATTGACACCTAAACTTCAAACAACAATAATTTTTGATCTATTTGTCCGGATTTTGCCCAAAAGACCTTTTAGGAAAGATCTCAGAGACACACATCCTATGGAGAAAAGGATTTACTTGATCGTCTTCATTTAGTGGTCGACGGATAGTGGATTATAGTGGAAATGAGAGATTTTGCTACAATTGACACGTAAACTTCAAACATCCATAACATTGATTCAGTTGTCAGATTTTTGCCCACAACATTTTTTCGGAATGAGATCGGAGCCCTACATCCAATGGACAACAATTTATACCCATACTAGTTTGTTTAGTGGTTGATCTACAGTGGGTTGCAGTGGTAATGTGGGATTTAGCTCCAAATGACACATAAACTCCAAACAGACAGAACTCTTGCTCTAGTTGCCCAATTTTTGCCCACAATACATTTTTAGAATGAGCTCAGAGCCCTACATCCAATGGAGGGTAGAATATAACCATTCAGGTTTGTTTATTGTTCGATATATAGTGGCTTCCAGTGGTAATGCGGGATTTGGCTCCAAATTACACCTAAACATCAAGCAGCCTTTACTTTTGATCCGGCTGTTCGTTTTTTGCGCACTATACTTTTTCAGAAAAGAGCTCGTATTCTTCATCCAACAGAGAATAAGATTTACACATTCGAGAATAAGACAACACCTTTCGGGTTGTCTGATTTTCGCCCACAATACCTTTTCGGAATGAGATCAGAGCCCTAAATCCAATGGAGAACAATTTAAACCCATTCCAGCCCGTTTAGAGGTCGATATACAGTAAGTTGTAGTGGTAATAAGAGATTTAGCTCCAAATGACACATACACTTCAAAATGATAGAATTTTTAATGCGGGTTGTAGTGAAAATGAGAGATTTAGCTCCAAATGTCACTCAAACATTAAACAGCAACAACTTTTGATGAGGTTGTCTGATTTCATCCCACAACACCTTTACGAAATGAGCTCGGAGCACTACATTCATTGGAGCACAAGTTTTCGCATTCCAATTCATTCAATTGTCGATATATAGCGGGTTGCAGCGGTAATGCGAAATATAGCTCCAAATGACACCTAAACTTCTAACAGCCATAACTTTTGATTTTTATGTTTGATTTTTGCCCACAACACCTTTTCCAAATATGCTCGGAGGAATTCATCCAATGGAGTACAATTTTAAACCATTCCAGCCCATTTCAGTGGTCAATATACAAATGGTTGCAATGGTAATGAGAGATTTAGCTCCTCTTGACACATAAACTGTAACAGCCATAATTTTTGATCTGGTTGTCTGATTTTTATGCACAACATCTTTTTGGAATGAGCTTGGAGCCCTAGATCCAATGGAGAACAAATTTTACCCATTCCAATTTGTTTAGTGGTCAATATACACCGGGTTGGTAATAAGGTATTTAGCTCGAAAGGAGACCTAAACTTCAAACATCCGTAACTTTTGATTCGGATGTCTGATTTTCGCCAACAATACCTTTTCGGAATGAGATCGGAGCCCTAAATCCAATGGAGAACAATTTTAACCCATTCAAGCTTGTTTAGAGGTTGATATAAAGTGGTTTGTACTGGTAATTCGATATTTATCTCCAAATGACACATAAATTTCAAAATGAAAGAATTTTTGATGCGGTTTGTAGTGAGAGTGAGAGATTTAGCTCCAAATGACGCTCAAACTTTAAACATCAATATCTTTTGATCCGGTTCTCTAATTTTCCCGCCACAACAACTTTTAGGAATGAGCTCGGACCCATACATTCATTGAAGCACAAGTTTTACCCATTGCAGTTCATTTAGTTGTCGATATATAGCGGGTTGCACTGGTAATGCAAAATTTAGCTCCAAATGACACCTAAACTTGAAACAGCCATAAATTTGGATCGGGTTGTCTAATTTTTGCCCACAAAACCTCTTCAAAATGAGCTCTGAGCCATACATTCGATGGTGAGCAAGTTTTACACAATCTAGTTCATTTAGTGGTCGATATACATTGAGTTGCAGTGGTCATATGAGAAATAGCTCCAACTCACACCTAAACTTCAAACAGCAATAATTTTTGATCTGGTTGTCCATATTTTGCCCAAAAGACCTTTTCGGAATGAGCTCAGAGCCATACATCCTATGGAGAAAAGGATTTACTTGATCGACTTCATTTAGTGGTCGACGGATAGCGGATTATAGTGGAAATGAGGGATTTCACTCCAATTGACACCAAAACTTCAAACATCCATAACTTTGATCAGGTTGTTAGATTTTTGCCCACATTATTTTTTTGGAATGAGATCAGAGCCCAATATCCAATGGACAACAATTTATACCCATTCTAGTTCATTTAGTGGTTGATCTACACTTGGTTGCAGTGGTAATGTGGGATTTAGCTCCGAATGACAAATAAACTCCAAACAGACAGAACTCTTGCTCTAGTTGCCCAATTTTTGCCCACAATACCTTTTTAGAATGAGCTCAGAGCCCTACATTCAAGTTTGTTTATTGTTCGATATACAGTGGCTTCCAGTGGTAATGCCTGATTTGGCTCCAAATTACACCTAAACTTCAAGCAGCCATAACTTTTGATCCGGCTGTTAGATTTTTGCGCATAATACTTTTTCAAAAAAGAGCTCGTATTCTCCATCCAACAGAGAATAAGATTTACCCATTCAAGAATAAGACAACACCTTTCGGGTTGTCTGATTTTCGCCCACAATACGTTTTCGGAATGAGATCGGAGCTCTAAATCCAATGGAGAACAATTTAAACCCATTCCAACCCGTTTAGAGGTCGATATATAGTGAGTTGTAGTGGTAATATGAGATTTAGCTCCAAATGACACATACACTTCAAAATGATAGAATTTTTAATGCGGGTTGTAGTGAAAATGAGAGATTTAGCTCAAAATGACACTCAAACTTTAAACAGCAACAACTTTTGATGCGGTTGTCTGATTTTATCCCACAACATCTTTGTGAAATGAGCTCGGAGCACTACATTCATTGGAGCACAAGTTTTACTCATTCCAGTTCATTCAGTTGTCGATATATAGCGGGTTGCAGCGGTAATGCGAAATATAGCTCCAAATGACCCCTAAACTTCTAACAGCCATAACTTTTGATTTGTATGTTTGATATTTGCCCACAACACCTTTTCCGAATATGCTCGGAGGCATACATCCAAGGGAGCACAATTTTAAACCATTCCAGCTCATTTTAGTGGTCAATATACAAATGGTTGCAATGGTAATGAGGGATTTAGCTCCTCTTGACACATAAACTGTAACATCCATAACTTTTGATCTGGTTGTCCGATTTTACGCACACCATCTTTTTGGAATGAACTCGGAGCCCTATATCCAATGGAGAACAAATTTTTCCCATTATAGTTTGTTTAGTGGTCAATATACATAGGGTTGGTAATAAGGTATTTAGCTCGAAAGGAGACCTAAACTTCAAACATCCGTAACTTTTGATCAGAATGTCTGATTTTCGCCCACAATACCTTTTCGGAATGAGATCGGAGCCCTAAATCCAATGGAGAGCAATTTTAACCCATTCAAGCTCGTTTAGAGGTCGATATAAAGTGGGTTGTAGTGGTAATGCGATATTTAGCTCCAAATGACACATAAATTTCAAAATGAAAGAATTTTTGATGCGGTTTGTAGTGAGAGTGAGAGATTTAGCTCCAAATGTCGCTCAAACTTTAAACATCAATAACTTTTGATCTGGTTGTCTGATTTTTCCCTCACAACACCTTTTAGGAATTAGCTTGGAGCCCTACATTCATTGAAGCACAAGTTTTACCCATTGCAGTTCATTCAGTTGTCGATATATAGCGGGTTGCACTGGTAATGCGAAATTTAGCTCCAAATGATACCTAAACTTGAAACAGCCATAAATTTTGATCACGTTGTCTGATTTTTGCCCACAAAATCTCTTCGAAATGAGCTCTGCTCCATACATTCAATGGAGAGCATGTTTTACACAATCTAGTTCATTTAGTGGTCGATATACATTGAGTTGGCATGTGGGATTTAACTCCAACTGACACCTAAACTTCAAAGAGCAATAATTTTTGATCTAGTTGTCCAGATTTTGCCCAAAAGACCTTTTCGGAATGAGCTCAGAGCCATACATCCTATGGATAAAAGGATTTACTTGATGTACTTCATTTAGTCATTCCAGTGGTAATGCTTGATTATAGTGGAAATGAGGGATTTTGCTACAATTGACACCTAAACTTGAAACATCCATAACTTTGATCCGGTTGTCAGATTTTTGCCCACATTATTTTTTCGGAATGAGATCGGAGCCCTACATCCAATGGACAACAATTTATACCCATTCTAGTTCGTTTAGTGGTTGATCTACAGTGGGTTGCTGTGGTAATGTGGGATTTAGCTCCAAATGACACATAAACTCCAAACAGACAGAACTCTTGCTCTAGTTGCCCAATTATTGCCCACAATACCTTTTTAGAATGAGCTCAGAGCCCTACATCCAATGGAGGGTAGGATATAACCATTCAAGTTTGTTTATTGTTCGATATACAGTGGTTTCCAGTGGTAATGCGGGATTTGGCTCCAAATTACACCTAAACTTCAAGCAGCCATAACTTTTGATCCGGCTATTCGATCTTTGCGCACAATACTTTTTTATAAATGAGCTCGTATTCTCCATCCAACAGAGAATAAGATTTACCTATTCGAGAATAAGACAACACCTTTTGGGTTGTCTGATTTTCGCCCACAATACCTTTTCAGAATGAGATCAGAGCCCTAAATCCAATGGAGAACAATTTAAACCCATTCCATCCCGTTTAGAGGTCGATATACAGTGAGTTGTAGTGGTAATATGAGATTTAGCTCCAAATGACACATAGACTTCAAAATGATAGAATTTTTAATATGGGTTGTAGTGAGAATGAGAGATTTAGCTCCAAATGTCACTCAAACTTTAAACAGCAACAACTTTTGTTGCGGTTGTCTGATTTTATCCGACAACACCTTTGCGAAATGAGCTCGGAGCACTACATTCATTGGAGCACAATTTTACTCATTCCAGTTCATTCAGTTGTCGATATATAGCGGGTTGCAGTGGTAATGCGAAATATAGCTCCAAATGACACCTAAACTTCTAACAGCCATAACTTTTGATTTGTATGTTTTATTTTTGCCCACAACACCTTTTCCGAATATGCTCGGAGGCATACATCCAATGGAGCACAATTTTAAACCATTCCAGCCCATTTTAGTCGTCAATATACAAATGGTTGCAATGGTAATGAGGGATTTAGCTCCTCTTGACACATAAACTGTAACAGCCATAACTTTTGATCTGGTTGTCCGATTTTCACGCACAACATCTTTTTGGAATGAGCTCGGAGCCCTACATCCAATACAGAACAAATTTTACCCATTCACGTTTGTTTAGTGGTCAATATACACCGGGTTGGTAATAAGGTATTTTGCTCGAAAGGAGACCTAAACTTCAAACATCCATAACTTTTGATCTGGATGACTGAGTTTTGCCCACAATACCTTTTCGGAATGAGATCGGAGCCCTAAATCCAATGGAGAACAATTTTAACCCATGAAAGCTCATTTAGAGGTCGATATAAAGAGGGTTGTAGTGGTAATGCTATTTAGCTCCAAATGACACATAAATTTCAAAATAAAAGAATTTTCGATGCGGTTGGGAGTGAGGGTGAGAGATTTAGCTCCAAATGACGCTCAAACATTAAACATCAATAACTTTTGATCTGGTTGTCTGATTTTTCCCTCACAATACCTTTTAGGAAAGAGCTCGGAGCCCTACATTCATTGAAGCACAAGTTTTACCCATTGCAGTTCATTCAGTTGTCAATATATAGCGGGTTGCACTGGTAATGCGAAATTTAGCTCCAAATGACACCTAAACATGAAACACCCATAAATTTTGATCTGGTTATCTGATTTTTGGCCACAAAACCTCTTCGAAATGAGCTCTGAGCCATACATTCGATGGAGAGCAAGTTTTACACAATCTAGTTCATTTAGTGGTCGATATACATTGAGTTGCACTAGTCATGTGGGATTTAGCTCCAACTGACACCTAAACTTCAAACAGCTATAATTTTTGATCTGGTTGTCCAGAGTTTGCCCAAAAGACCTTTTCAGAATGAGCTCAGAGCCATACATCCTATGGAGAAAAGAATTTATGCAATCGACTTCATTTAGTGGTCGATGGATAGTGGATTATAGTGGAAATGAGGGATTTTGCTCCAATTAACACCTAAATTTCAAACTTCCATAACTTTGATCCGGTTGTCGGATTTTTACCCACAACATTTTTTCGGAATGAGATCGAAGCCCTACATCCAATGGACAACAATTTATACCCATTCTAGTTCGTTTAGTGGTTGATCTACAGTGGGTTGTAGTGGTAATGTGGGATTTAGCTCCAAATGACACATAAACTCCAAAGAGACAGAACTCTTGCTCTAGTTTCCCAATTTTTGCCCACAATACCTTTTTAGAATGAGCTCAGAGACCTACATCCAATGGAGGGTAAGATATAACCATTCAAGTTTGTTTATTGTTCGATATACAGTGGCTTCCAGTGGTAATGCAGGATTTGGCTCCAAATTACACCTAAACTTCAAGCAGCCATAACTTTTGATCCGACTGTTCGATTTTTGCGCATAATACTTTTTTAGAAAAGAGCTCGTATTCTCCATCCAACAAAGAATAAGATTTACCCATTCGAGAATAAGACAACACCTTCCGGGTTGTCTGATTTTATCCCACAATACCTTTGCGAAATGAGCTCGGAGCACTACAGTCATTGGAGCACAATTTTTACCCATTCCAGTTCATTCACTTGTCGATATATAGCGGGTTGCAGCGATAATGCGGAATATAGCTCCAAATGACACCTAAACTTCTAACAACCATAACTTTTGATTTGTATGTTTGATTTTTACCCACAACACCTTTTCCGAATATGCTCGGAGGCATACATCCAATGGAGCTCAATTTTAAACCATTCCAGCTCATTTTAGTGGTCAATATACAAATGGTTGCAATGGTAATGAGGGATTTAGCTCCTCTTGACACATAAACTGTAACAGCCATAACTTTTGATTTGGTTGTCCGGTTTTTATGCACAACATCATTTTGGAATGAGCTCGGAGCCCTACATCCAATGGAGAACAAAATTTACCCATTCCAGTTTGTTTAGTGGTCAATATACACCAGGTTGTTAATAAGGTATTTAGCTCGAAAGGAGACCTAAACTTCAAACAGCCGTAACTTTTGAACAGGATGTCTGATTTTCGCCCACAATACCTTTTCGGAATGAGATCGGAGCCCTAAATCCAAAGGAGAACACTTTTAATCCATTCAAGCTCGTTTAGAGGTCGATATAAAGTGTGTTGTAGTGGTAATGCGATATTTAGCTCCAAATGACACATAAATTTCAAAATGAAAGAATTTTTGATGCGGTTTGTAGTGAGAGTGAGAGATTTAGCTCCAAATGTCGCTCAAACTTTAAACATCAATAACTTTTGATCCGGTTGTCTGATTTTCCCCCACAACACCTTTTATGAATGAACTTGGAGCCCTACATTCATTGAAGCACAAGTTTTACCCATTGCAGTTCATTCAGTTGTCGATATATAGCGGGTTGCACTGGTAATGCAAAATTTAGCTCCAAATGACACCTAAATTTGAAACAGCCATAAATTTTGATCAGGTTGTCTGATTTTTGCCCACAAAACCTCTTCGGAATAAGCTCTGAGCCATACATTCAATGGAGAGCATGTTTTACACAATCTAGTTCATTTAGTGGTCGATATACATTGAGTTGCAGTGGTCATGTGGGATTTAGCTCCAACTGACACCTAAACTTCAAACAGCAATAATTTTTGATCTGGTTGTCCAGATTTTGCCTAAAAGACCTTTTCGGAATGAGCTCAGAGCCATACATCCTATGAATAAAAGGATTTACTTGATCGACTTCATTTAGGCATCGACGGATAGTGGATTATAGTGGAAATGAGGGATTTTGCTACAATTGACACCTAAACTTCAAACATCCATAACTTTGATCCAGTTGTCAGATTTTTGCCCACAACATTTTTTCGGAATGAGATCGGAGCCCTACATCCAATGGACAATAATTTATACCCATTCTAGTTCGTTTAGTGGTTGATCGACAGTGGGTTGCAGTGGTAATGTGGGATTTAGCTCCAAATGACACATAAACTCCAAACAGACAGAACTCTTGCTCTATTTGCCAAATTTTTGCCCACAATACCTTTTTAGAATGAGCTCAGAGCCCTACATCCAATGGAGGGTAGGATATAACCATTCAAGTTTGTTTATTGTTCGATATACAGTGGCTTCCAGTGGTAATGCGGGATTTGGCTCCAAATTATACCTAAACCTCAAGCAGCTATAACTTTTGATCCGGCTGTTCGATTTCTGCGCACAATACTTTTTCAGAAAAGAGCTCGTATTCTCCATCCAACAGAGAATAAGATTTACCCATTCGAGAATAAGACAACACTTTTCGGGTTTTCTGATTTTCACCCGCAATACCTTTTCGGAATGAGATCGGAGCCCTAAATCCAATGGAGAACAATTTAAACCCATTCCATCCCGTTTAGAGGTCGATATACAGTGAGTTGTAGTGGTAATATGAGATTTAGCTCATTCCAAATGACACATACACTTCAAAATGATAGAATTTTTAATTTGGATTGCAGTGAAAATGAGAGATTTAGCTCCAAATGACACTCAAACTTTAAACAACAACAACTTTTGATGCGGTTGTCTGATTTTATCCCACAACAACTATGCGAAATGAGCTCGGAGCACTACATTCATTGGAGCACAAGTTTTACTCATTCCAGTTCATTCAGTTGTCGATATATAGCGGGTTGCAGTGGTAATGCGAAATATAGCTCCAGATGTCACCTAAACTTCTAACAGCCATAACTTTTGATTTGTATGTTTGATTTTTGCCCACAACACCTTTTCTGAATATGCTCGGAGGCATATATCCAATGGAGCACAATTTTAAACCATTCCAGCTCATTTTAGTGGTCAATATACAAATGGTTGCAATGGTAATGAGGGATTTAGCTCCTCTTGACACATAAACTGTAATAGCCATAACTTTTGATCTGGTTGTCCGATTTTTACGCACAGCATCTTTTTGGAATAAGCTCGGAGCCCTACATCCAATGGAGAACAAATTTTACCCATTCCAGTTTGTTTAGTGGTCAATATATACCGGGTTGGTAATAAGGTATTTAGCTCGAAAGGAGACCTAAACATCAAACATCCGTAACTTTTGATCAGGATGTCTGATTTTTGCCCACAATACCTTTTCGGAATGAGATCGGAGCCCTAAATACAATGGATAACAATTTTAACCCATTCAATCTCGTTTAGAGGTTGATATAAAGTGGGTTGTAGTGGTAATGCGATATTTAGCTCCAAATGACACATAAATTTCAAAATGAAAGAATTTTTGATGCGGTTTGTAGTGAGAGTGAGAGATTTAGCTTCAAATGTCGCTCAAACTTTAAACATCAATAACTTTTGATCCTATTGTCTGATTTTTCCCCCACAACACCTTTTAGGAATAAGCTCGGAGCCCTACATTCATTGAAGCACAAGTTTTACCCATTGCAGTTCATTCAGTTGTCGATATATAGCGGGTTGCACTGGTAATGCGAAATTTAGCTACAAATGAGATCTAAACTTGAAACAGCCATAAATTTTGATCTAGTTGTCTGATTTTGCCCACAAAACCTCTTTGAAATGAGCTCTGAGCCATACATTCGATGGAAAGCAAGGTTTACACAATCTAGTTCATTTAGTGGTCGATATACATTGAGTTGCAGTGGTCATGTGGAATTTAGCTCCAACTGACACCTAAACTTCAAACAACTATAATTTTTGATCTGGTTGTCCGGATTTTGCCCAAAAGACCTTTTCAGAATGAGCTCAGAGCCATACATCCTATGAAGAAAAGAATTTATACGATCGACTTCAATTAGTGGTCGACGGATAGTGGATTATAGTGGAAATGAGGGATTTTGCTCCAATTGACAACTAAATTTCAAACATCCATAACTTTGATCCGGTTGTCAAATTTTTGCCCAAAACATTTTTTTGGAATGAGATCAGAGCCCTACATCCAATGGACAACAATTTATACCCATTCTAGTTCGTTTAGTGGTTCATCTACAGTGGGTTGCAGTGGTAATGTGGGATTTAGCTTCAAATGACACATAAACTCCAAACAGACAAAACTCTTGCTCTAGTTGCCCAATTATTGCCCACAATACCTTTTTAGAATGAGCTCAGAGCCCTACCTCCAATTGAGGGTAGGATATAACCATTCAAGTTTGTTTATTGTTCGATATACAGTGGCTTCCAGTTGTAATGCGGGATTTGGCTCCAAATTACACCTAAACTTCAAGCAGCCATAACTTTTGATCCGGCTATTCGATTTTTGCGCACAATACTTTCTTAGAAATGAGCTCGTATTCTCCATCCAACAGAGAATAAGATTTACCTATTCGAGAATAAGACAACACCTTTCGGGTTATCTGATTTTCGCCCACAATACCTTTTCGTAATGGGATCGGAGCCCTAAATCCAATGGAGAACAATTTAAACCCATTCCAGCCCGTTTAGAGGTCGATATATAGTGAGTTGTAGTGGTAATATGAGATTTAGCTCCAAATGACACATACACTTCAAATTGATAAAATATTTAATGTGGGTTGTAGTGAAAATTAGAGATTTAGCTCCAAATGTCACTCAAACTTTAAACAGCAACAACTTTTGATGCGGTTGTCTGATTTTATCCCACAACACCTTTGCGAAATGAGCTCGAAGCACTACATTCATTGGACCACAAGTTTTACTCATTCCAGTTCATTCAGTTGTCGATATATAGCGGGTTGCAGCGGTAATGCGAAATATTGCTCCAAATGACACCTAAACATCTACCAGCCATAACTTTTGATTTGTATGTTTGATTTTTGCCCACAACACCTTTTCCTAATATGCTCGGAGGCATACATCCAATGGAGCACAATTTTAAACCATTCCAGCCCATTTTAGTGGTCAATATACAAATGGTTGCAATGGTAATGAGAGATTTTGCTCCTCTTGACACATAAACTGTAACAGCCATAACTTTTGATCTGGTTGTCCGATTTTTACGCACAACATCTTTTTGGAATGAGCTCAGAGCCCTACATCCAATGGAGAATAAATTTTACCCATTCCAGTTTGTTTAGTGGTCAATATACACCAGGTTGGTAATAAGGTATTTAGCTCGAAAGGAGACCAAAACTTCAAACATCCGTAACTTTTGATCCGGATGACTAATTTTCGCCCACAATACCTTTTCGGAATGAGATCAGAGCCCTAAATCCAATGGAGAACAATTTTAACCCATTCATGCTCATTTAGAAGTCCATATAAAGTGGGTTGTAGTGGTAATGCGATATTTAGCTCCAAATGACACGTAAATTTCAAAATAAAAGAATTTTCGATGCGGTTGGGAGTGAGGGTGAGAGATTTAGCTCCAAATGATGCTCAAACTTTAAACATCAATAACTTTTGATCTGGTTGTTTGATTTTCCCCCCCACACTACCTTTTAGGAAAGAGCTTGGAGCCCTACATTCATTGAAGCACAAGTTTTACCCATTGCAGTTCATTCAGTTGTCGATATATAGCGGGTTGCACTGGTAATGCGAAATTTAGCTCCAAATGAGACCTAAACTTGAAACAGCCATAAATTTTGATCTGGTTGTCTAATTTTTGCCCACAAAACCTCTTCGAAATTAGCTCTAAGCCATACATTCGATGGAAAGCAAGTTTTACACAATCTAGTTCATTTAGTGGTCGATATACATTGAGTTGCAATGGTCATGTGGAATTTCGCTCCAACTGACACCTAAACTTCAAACAGCTATAATTTTTGATCTAGTTGTCTGGATTTTGCCCAAAACACCTTTTCGGAATGAGCTCAGAGCCATACATCCTATGAAGAAAAGAATTTATGCGATCGACTTCATTTAGTGGTCGACAGATAGTGGATTATAGTGGAAATGAGGGATTTTGCTCCAATTGACAACTAAATTTCAAACATCCATAACTTTGATCCGGTTGTCAGATTTTTGCCCACAACATTTTTTCGGAATGAGATCGGAGCCATACATCCAATGGACAACAATTTATACCCATTATAGTTCATTTAGTGGTTGATCTATAGTGGGTTGTAGTGGTAATGTGGGATTTAGCTCCAAATGACACATAAACTCCAAACAGACAGAACTCTTGCTCTAGTTGCCCAATTTTTGCCCACAATATCTTTTTAGAATGAGCTCAGAGCCCTACATCCAATGGAGGGTAGGATATAACCATTCAAGTTTGTTTATTGTTCGATATACAGTGGATTTCAGCGGTAATGCAGGATTTGGCTCCAAATTACACCTAAACTTCAAGCAGCCATAACTTTTGATCCGGCTGTTCGATTTTTGCGCACAATAATTTTTTAGAAAAGAGCTCGTATTCTCCATCCAACAGAGAATAAGATTTATCCATTCGAGAATAAGACAACACCTTCCGGGTTGTCTGATTTTCGCCCACAATACCTTTTCGGAATGAGATCAGAGCCCTAAATCCAATGGAGAACAATTTAAACCCACATTCCAGCCCGTTTAGAGGTCGATATACAGTGAGTTGTAGTGGTAATATGAGATTTAGCTCCAAATGACACATACACTTCAAAATGAAAGAATTTTAATGTGGGTTGTAGTGAAAATGAGAGATTTGCTCCAAATATCACTCAAACTTTAAACAGCAACAACTTTTGATGCAATTGTGTGATTTTATCCCACAACACCTTTGCGAAATGATCTCAGAGCACTACAGTCATTGGAGCACAAGTTTTACCCATTCCAGTTCATTCACTTGTCGATATATAGCGGGTTGCAGCGGTAATGCGGAATATGGCTCCAAATGACACCTAAACTTCTAACAGCCATAACTTTTGATTTGTATGTTTGATTTTTACCCACAACACCTTTTCCGAACATGCTCGGAGGCATACATCCAATGGAGCACAATTTTAAACCATTCCAGCTCACTTTAGTGGTCAATATACAAATGGTTGCAATGGTAATGAGGGATTTAGCTCCTCTTGACACATAAACTGTAACAGCCATAACTTTTGATCTGGTTGTCTGATTTTTATGCACAACATCTTTTTGGAATGAGCTCGGAGCCCTACATCCAATGGAGAAAAAATTTTACCCATTCCAGTTTGTTTAGTGGTCAATATACACCGGGTTGGTAATAAGGTATTTAGCTCGAAAGGAGACCTAAACTTCAAACATCCGTAACTTTTGATCAGGATGTCTGATTTTCGCCCACAATACCTTTTCGGAATGAGATCGGAGCCCTAAATCCAATGGAGAACAATTTTAACCCGTTCAAGCTCGTTTAGAGGTCGATATAAAGTGGGTTGTAGTGGTAATGCGATATTTAGCTCCAAATGACATATAAATTTCAAAATGAAAGAATTTTTGATGCGGTTTGTAGTGAGAGTGGGAGATTTAGCTCCAAATGTCGCTCAAACTTTAAACATCAATAACTTTTGATCCGGTTGTCTGATTTTTCCCCCACAACACCTTTTAGAAATGAACTAGAAGCCCTACATTCATTGAAGCACAAGTTTTACCCATTGCAGTTCATTCAATTGTCGATATATAGCGGGTTGCAATGGTAATGAGAAATTTAGCTCCAAATGACACCTAAACTTGAAACAGCCATAAATTTTGATCAGGTTGTCTGATTTTTGCCCACAAAACCTCTTCGAAATGAGCTCTGAGCCATACATTCAATGGAGAGCATGTTTTACACAATCTAGTTCATTTATTTGTCGATATACATTGAGTTGCAGTGGTCATGTTGGATTTAGATCCAACTGACACCTAAACTTCAAACAACAATAACTTTTGATCTGGTTGTCCAGATTTTGCCTAAAAGACCTTTTTGGAATGAGCTCAGAGCCATACAAACTATGAATAAAAAGGATTTACTTGATCGACTTCATTTAGTCGTCGACGGATAGTGGATTATAGTGGAAATGTGGGATTTTGCTACAATTGACACCTAAAGTTCAAACATCCATAACTTTGATCCGGTTGTTAGATTTCTGCCCACAACATTTTTTCGGAATGACATCGGAGCCCTACATCCAATGGACAATAATTTATACCCATTCTAGTTCGTTTAATGGTTGATCTACAGTGGGTTGTAGTGGTAATGTGGGATTTAGCTCCAAATGACACATAAACTCCAAACAGACAGAACCTTTTAGAATGAGCTCAGAGCCCTACATCCAATGGAGGGTAGGATATAACCATTCAAGTTTGTTTATTGTTTGATATACAGTGGCTTCCAGTGGTAATGTGGGATTTGGCTCCAAATTACACCTAACCTTCAAGCAGCCATAACTTTTGATCCGGCTGTTCGATTTTTGTGCACAATACTTTTTCAGAAAAGAGCTCGTAATCTCCATCCAACAGAGAATAAGATTTACCCATTCGAGAATTAGACAACACCTTTCGAGTTGTCTGATTTTCGCCCACAATACCTTTTCGGAATGAGATCAGAGCCCTAAATCCAATGGAGAACCATTTAAACCCATTCCAGCCCGTTTAGAGGTCGATATACAGTGAGTTGTAGTGGTAATATGAGATTTAGCTCCAAATGACACATACACTTCAAATTGATAGAATTTTTAATGTGGGTTGCAGTGAAAATGAGAGATTTAGCTCCAAATGAAACATAAATTTCAAAATGAAAGAATTTTTGATGCGGTTTGTAGTGAGAGTGAGAGATTTAGCTCCAAATGTCGCTCAAACTTTAAACATCAATAAATTTTGATCCGATTGTCTGATTTTTCCCCCACAACACCTTTTAGGAATGAGCTCGGAGCCCTACATTCATTGAAGCACAAGTTTTACCCATTGCAGTTCATTCAGTTGTCGATATATAGAGGGTTGCACTAGTAATGCGAAATTTAGCTCCAAATGACACCTAAACTTGAAACAGCCATAAATTTTGATCTGGTTGTCTGATTTTTGCCCACAAAACCTCTTCGAAATGAGCTCTGAGCCATACATTCGATGGAGAGCAAGTTTTACACAATCTAGTTCATTTAGTGGTCGATATACATTGAGTTGCAGTGGTCATGTGGGATTTAGCTCCAACTGACACCTAAACTTCAAACAGCTATAATTTTTGATCTGGTTGTCCAGATTTTGTCCAAAAGACCTTTTCAGAATGTGCTCAGAGCCATACATCCTATGTAGAAAAGAATTTATGCGATCGACTTCATTTAGTGGTCGACGGATAGTGGATTATAGTGGAAATGAGGGATTTTGCTCCAATTGACACCTAAATTTCAAACATCCATAACTTTGATCCGGTTGTCAGATTTTTGCCCACAACATTTTTTCGGAATGAGATCGGAACCCTACATCCAATGGACAACAATTTATACCCATTCTATTTCGTTTAGTGGTTGATCTATAGTGGGTTGTAGTGGTAATGTGGGATTTAGCTCCAAATGACACATAAACTCCAAACAGACAGAACTCTTGCTCAAGTTTCCCAATTTTTGCCAACAATACCTTTTAGAATGAGCTCAGAGCCCTACATCCAATGGAGGGTAGGATATAACCATTCAAGTTTGTTTATTGTTCGATATACAGTGGCTTCCAGTGCTAATGCGGGATTTTGCTCAAAATTACACCTGAACTTCAAGCAGCCATAACTTTTGATCCGGTTGTTCGATTTTTGCGCACAATACTTTTTCAGAAAAGAGCTTGTATTCTCCATCCAACAGAGAATAAGATTTACCCATTCGAGAATAAGACAACACCTTTCGGGCTGTCTGATTTTTGCCCACAATACTTTTTCGGAATGAGATCGGAGCCCTAAATCCAAAAGAAAACAATTTAAACACATTCCAGTCCGTTTCGAGGTCGATATACAGTGAGTTGTAGTGGTAATATGACATTTGGCTCCAAATGACACATACACTTCAAAATGATAGAAATTTTAATGTGGGTTGTAGTGAAAATGAGAGATTTAGCTCCAAATGACACTCAAACATTAAACAGCAACAACTTTTGATGCGGTTGTCTGATTTTATCCCACAACACCTTTGCGAAATGAGCTCGGAGCACTACAATCATGGGAGCACAAGTTTTACTCATTCAAGTTCATTCAGTTGTTGATATATAGCAGGTTGCAGCGGTAATGCGAAATATAGCTCCAAATGACACCTAATCTTCTAACAGCCATAACTTTTGATTTGTATGTTTGATTTTTGCCCACAACACCTTTTCCGAATATGCTCGGAGGCATACATCCAATGAAGCGCAATTTTAAACCATTCCAGCCCATCTTAGTGGTCAATATACAAATGGTTGCAATGGTAATGAGAGATTTAGCTCCTCTTGACACATAAACTGTAACAGCCATAACTTTTGATCTGGTTGTCCGATTTTTACGCACAACATCTTTTTGGAATGAGCTCGGAGCCCTACATCCAATGGAGTATAAATTTTACCCATTCCAGTTTGTTTAGTGGTCAATATACACCGGGTTGGTAATAAAGTATTTAGCTCGAAAGGAGGCCTAAACTTCAAACATCCGTAACTTTTGATCCGGATGACTGATTTTCGCCCACAATACCTTTTCGGAATGAGATCGGAGCCCTAAATCCAATTGAGAACAATTTTAACCCATTCAAGCTCATTTAGAGGTCGATATAAAGTGGGTTGTAGTGGTAATGCGATATTTAGCTCCAAATGACACATAAATTTCAAAATAAAAGAATTTTTGATGCGGTTGGTAGTGAGGGTGAGAGATTTAGCTCCAAATGACGCTCAAACTTTAAGCATCAATAACTTTTGTTCCAGTTGTCTGATTTTTCCCCCAAAACACCTTTTAGGAATGAGCTCGGAGCTACATTCAGTGAAGCACAAGTTTTACCCATTGCAGTTCATTCAGTTGTCGATATATAGCGGGTTGCACTGGTAATGCGAAATTTAGCTCCAAATGACACATAAACTTGAAACACCCATAAATTTTGAACTGGTTGTCTGATTTTGCCCACAAAACCTCTTCTAAATGAGCTCTGAGCCATACATTCGATGGAGAGAAAGTTTTACACAATCTAGTTCATTTAGTGGTCGATATACATTGAGTGGCAGTGGTCATGTGGGATTTAGCTCCAACTGACACCTAAACTTCAAACAGCTATAATTTTTGATCTGGTTGTCCAGATTTTGCCCAAAAGACCTTTTCAGAATGAGCTCAGAGCCATACATCCTATGGAGAAAAACATTTATGCGATCGACTTCATTTAGTGGTCGACGGATAGTGGATTATAGTGGAAATTAGGGATTTTGCTCCAATTGACACCTAAATTTCAAACATCCATAACTTTGATTCGTTTGTCAGGTTTTTGCCCACAACATTTTTTCGGAATGAGATCGGAACCCTACATCCAATGGACAACAATTTATACCCTTTCTAGTTCGTTTAGTGGTTGATCTACAGTGGGTTGTAATGGTAATGTGGGATTTAGCTCCAAATGACACATAAACTCCAAACAGACAGAACTCTTGCTCTAGTTTCCCAATTTTTGCCAACAATACCTTCTTAGAATGAGCTCAGAAACCCTAAATCCAATGGAGGGTAGGATATAACCATTCAAATTTGTTTATTGTTCGATATATAGTGGCTTCCAGTGCTAATGCGGGATTTTGCTCCAAATTACCCCTAAACTTCAAGCAGCCATAACTTTTGAACCATTTTTGCGCACAATACTTTTTCAGAAAAGAGCTTGTATTCTCCATCCAACAGAGAATAAGATTTACCCATTCGAGAATAAGACAACACCTTTCGGGTTGTCTGATTTTCGCCCACAATATCTTTTCGGAATGAGATCGGAGCCCTAAATCTAATGGAGAACAATTTAAACCCATTCCAGCCCGTTTAGAGGTCGATATACAGTTAGTTGTAGTGGTAATATGAGATTTAGCTCCAAATGACACATACACTTCAAAATGATAGAATTTTTAATGTGGGTTGTAGTGAAAATGAGAGATTTAGCTCCAAATGACACTCAAACTTTAAACAGCAATAACTTTTGATGCAGTTGTCTGATTTTATCCCACAGCACCTTTGCGAAATGGGCTCGGAGCACTACAATCATGGGAGCACAAGTTTTACTCATTCCAGTTCATTCACTTGTCGATATATAGCGGGTTGCAGCGGTAATGCGAAATATAGCTCCAAATGACACCTAAACTTCTAACAGCCATAACTTTTGATTTGTTTGTTTGATTTTTGCCTACAACAGCTTTTCCGAATATGCTCGGAGGCATACATCCAATGGAGCGCAATTTTAAACCATTCCAACCCATTTTAGTGGTCAAAATACAAATGGTTGCAATGGTAATGAGAGATTTAGCTCTTCTTGACACAAACTGTAACAGCCATAACTTTTGATCTGGTTGTCCGATTTTTACGCACAGCAACTTTTTGGAATGAGCTCGGAGCCCTACATCCAATGGAGAATAAATTTTACCCATTCCAGTTTGTTTAGTGGTCAATATACACCGGGTTGGTAATAAGGTATTTAGCTCGAAAGGAGACCAAAACTTCAAACATCCATAACTTTTGATCCAGATGACTGATTTTCGCCCACAATACCTTTTCAGAATGAGATCGAAGCCGTAAATCCAATGGAGAACAATTTTAACCCATTCAACCTCATTTAGAGGTCGATATAAAGTGGGTTTTAGTGGTAATGCGATATTTAGCTCCAAATGACACATAATATTTAAAATAAAAGAATTTTTGATGCGGTTGGTAGTGAGGGTGAGAGATTTAGCTCCAAATGGCGCTCAAACTTTAAACATCAATAACTTTTGATCCGATTGTCTGATTTTTCCCCCACAACACCTTTTAGGAATGAGCTCGGAGCCCTACATTCATTGAAGCACAAGTTTTACCCATTGCAGTTCATTCAGTTGTGATATATAGCGGGTTGCACTGGTAATGCGAAATTTAGCTCCAAATGAAACCTAAACTTGAAACACCCATAAATTTTGATCTGGTTGTCTGATTTTTGCCCACAAAACCTCTTTGAAATGAGCTCTGAGCCATATATTCGATGGAGAAAAAGTTTTACACAATCTAGTTCATTTAGTGGTCGATATACATTGAGTTGAAGTGGTCATGTGGGATTTAGCTCCAACTGACACCTAAACTTCAAACAGCTATAATTTTTGATCTGGTTGTCAAGATTTTGCCCAAAAGACCTTTTCAGAATGAGCTCAGAGCCATACATCCTATGGAGAAAAGAATTTATGCGATCGACTTCATTTAGTGGTCGACAGATAGTGGATTATAGTGGAAATGAGGGATTTTGCTCTAATTGACACCTAAATTTCAAACATCCATAACTTTGATCTGGTTGTCAGATTTTTGCCCACAACATTTTTTCAGAATGAGATCGGAGCCCTACATCCAATGGAAAACAACTTATACCCATTCTAGTTCGTTTAGTGGTTGATCTACAGTGGGTTGTAGTGGTAATGTGGGATTTAGCTCCAAATGACACATAAACTCCAAACAGACAGAACTCTTGCTCTAGTTTCCCAATTATTGCCAACAATACCTTTTTAGAATAATCTTAGAGCGCTACATCCAATGGAGGGTAGGATATATCCATTCAAGTTTGTTTATTGTTCGATATACTGTGGCTTCCAGTGCTAATGCGTGATTTTGCTCCAAATTACACATAAACTTCGAGCAGCCATAACTTTTGATCCGGTTGTTCGATTTTTGCGCACAATACCTTTTCGGAATGAGATCGGAGCCCTAAATCCAATGGAGAACAATTTAAACCCATTCCAGCCCGTTTAGAGGTCGATATACAGTTAGTTGTAGTGGTAATATGAGATTTAGCTCCAAATGACACATACACTTCAAAATGATAGAATTTTTAATGTGGGTTGTAGTGAAAATGAGAGATTTAGCTCCAAATGACACTCAAACTTTAAACAGCAACAACTTTTGATGCGGTTGTCTGATTTTATCCCACAACACCTTTGCGAAATGAGCTCGGAGCACTACAATCATGGGAGCACAAGTTTTACTCATTCCAGTTCATTCACTTGTCGATATATAGCGGGTTGCAGCGGTAATGCGAAATATAGCTCCACATGACACCTAAACTTCTAACAGCCATAACTTTTGATTTGTATGTTTGATTTTTGCCCACAACACCTTTTCTGAATATGCTTGGAGGCATACATCCAATGGAGCGCAATTTTAAACCATTCCAGCCCATTTTAGTGGTCAATATACAAATGGTTGCAATGGTAATGAGAGATTTAGCTCCTCTTGACACATAAATTGTAACAGCCATAACTTTTGATCTGGTTATCCGATTTTTACGCACAGCAACTTTTTGGAATGAGCTCGGAGCCCTACATCCAATGGAGAATAAATTTTTCCCATTCCAGTTTGTTTAGTGGTCAATATACACCGGGTTGGTAATAAGGTATTTATCTCGAAAGGAGACCTAAACTTCAAACATCCGTAACTTTTGATCAGAATGTCTGATTTTCGCCCACAATACCTTTTCGGAATGAGATCGGAGCCCTAAATCCAATGGAGAGCAATTTTAACCCATTCAAGCTCGTTTAGAGGTCGATATAAAGTGGGTTGTAGTGGTAATGCGATATTTAGCTCCAAATGACACATAAATTTCAAAATGAAAGAATTTTTGATGCGGTTTGTAGTGAGAGTGAGAGATTTAGCTCCAAATGTCGCTCAAACTTTAAACATCAATAACTTTTGATCTGGTTGTCTGATTTTTCCCTCACAACACCTTTTAGGAATTAGCTTGGAGCCCTACATTCATTGAAGCACAAGTTTTACCCATTGCAGTTCATTCAGTTGTCGATATATAGCGGGTTGCACTGGTAATGCGAAATTTAGCTCCAAATGATACCTAAACTTGAAACAGCCATAAATTTTGATCACGTTGTCTGATTTTTGCCCACAAAATCTCTTCGAAATGAGCTCTGCTCCATACATTCAATGGAGAGCATGTTTTACACAATCTAGTTCATTTAGTGGTCGATATACATTGAGTTGGCATGTGGGATTTAACTCCAACTGACACCTAAACTTCAAACAAGCTATAATTTTTGATCTGGTTGTCCAGATTTTGCCCAAAAGACCTTTTCAGAATGAGCTCAGAGCCATACATCCTATGGAGAAAAGAATTTATACTGATCGACTTCATTAGTGGTCGACGGATAGTGGATTATAGTGGAAATGAGGGATTTTGCTCCAATTGACAACTAAATTTCAAACATCCATAACTTTGATCCGGTTGTCAGATTTTTGCCCACAACATTTTTTTCGGAATGAGATCGGAGCCCTACATCCAATGGACAACAATTTATACCCATTCTAGTTCGTTTAGTGGTTGATCTACAGTGGGTTGCTAGTGGTAATGTGGGATTTAGCTCCAAATGACACATAAACTCCAAACAGACAGAACTCTTGCTCTAGTTGCCCAATTATTGCCCACAATACCTTTTTAGAATGAGCTCAGAGCCCTACATCCAATTGGAGGGTAGGATATAACCATTCAAGTTTGTTTATTGTTCGATATACAGTGGCTTCCAGTGGTAATGCGGGATTTGGCTCCAAATTACACCTAAACTTCAAGCAGCCATAACTTTTGATCCGGCTATTCGATCTTTGCGCACAATACTTTCTTAGAAATGAGCTCGTATTCTCCATCCAACAGAGAATAAGATTTACCTATTCGAGAATAAGACAACACCTTTCGGGTTGTCTGATTTTCGCCCACAATACCTTTTCAGTAATGAGATCAGGAGCCCTAAATCCAATGGAGAACAATTTAAACCCATTCCATCCCGTTTAGAGGTCGATATATAGTGAGTTGTAGTGGTAATATGAGATTTAGCTCCAAATGACACATACACTTCAAATTGATAGAATATTTAATGTGGGTTGTAGTGAGAATGAGAGATTTAGCTCCAAATGTCACTCAAACTTTAAACAGCAACAACTTTTGATGCGGTTGTCTGATTTTATCCCACAACACCTTTGCGAAATGAGCTCGAAGCACTACATTCATTGGAGCCACAAGTTTTACTCATTCCAGTTCATTCAGTTGTCGATATATAGCGGGTTGCAGCGGTAATGCGAAATATTAGCTCGAAATGACACCTAAACATCTACCAGCCATAACTTTTGATTTGTATGTTTGATTTTTGCCCACAACACCTTTTCCTAATATGCTCGGAGGCATACATCCAATGGAGCACAATTTTAAACCATTCCAGCCCATTTTAGTGGTCAATATACAAATGGTTGCAATGGTAATGAGAGATTTAGCTCCTCTTGACACATAAACTGTAACAGCCATAACTTTTGATCTGGTTGTCCGATTTTTACGCACAACATCTTTTTGGAATGAGCTCAGAGCCCTACATCCAATGGAGAATAAATTTTACCCATTCCAGTTTGTTTAGTGGTCAATATACACCAGGTTGGTAATAAGGTATTTAGCTCGAAAGGAGACCTAAAACTTCAAATATCCGTAACTTTTGATCCGGATGACTGATTTTCGCCCACAATACCTTTTCGGAATGAGATCAGAGGCCTAAATCCAATGGAGAACAATTTTAACCCATTCATGCTCATTTAGAAGGTCGATATAAAGTGGGTTGTAGTGGTAATGCGATATTTAGCTCCAAATGACACGTAAATTTCAAAATAAAAGAATTTTCGATGCGGTTGGGAGTGAGGGTGAGAGATTTAGCTCCAAATGATGCTCAAACATTTAAACATCAATAACTTTTGATCTGGTTGTCTGATTTTTCCCCCACACTACCTTTTAGGAAAGAGCTTGGAGCCCTACATTCATTGAAGCACAAGTTTTACCCATTGCAGTTCATTCAGTTGTCGATATATAGCGGGTTGCACTGGTAATGCGAAATTTAGCTCCAAATGAGACCTAAACTTGAAACAGCCATAAATTTTGATCTGGTTGTCTGATTTTTGCCCACAAAACCTCTTCGAAATTAGCTCTAAGCCATACATTCGATGGAAAGCAAGTTTTACACAATCTAGTTCATTTAGTGGTCGATATACATTGAGTTGCAATGGTCATGTGGAATTTAGCTCCAACTGACACCTAAACTTCAAACAGCTATAATTTTTGATCTAGTTGTCTGGATTTTGCCCAAAACACCTTTTCGGAATGAGCTCAGAGCCATACATCCTATGAGAAAAGAATTTATGCGATCGACTTCATTTAGTGGTCGACAGATAGTGGATTATAGTGGAAATGAGGGATTTTGCTCCAATTGACAACTAAATTTCAAACATCCATAACTTTGATCCGGTTGTCAGATTTTTGCCCACAACATTTTTTCGGAATGAGATCGGAGCCATACATCCAATGGACAACAATTTATACCCATTATAGTTCATTTAGTGGTTGATCTATAGTGGGTTGTAGTGGTAATGTGGGATTTAGCTCCAAATGACACATAAACTCCAAACAGACAGAACTCTTGCTCTAGTTGCCCAATTTTTGCCCACAATATCTTTTTAGAATGAGCTCAGAGCCCTACATCCAATGGAGGGTAGGATATAACCATTCAAGTTTGTTTATTGTTCGATATACAGTGGATTTCAGCGGTAATGCAGGATTTGGCTCCAAATTACACCTAAACTTCAAGCAGCCATAACTTTTGATCCGGCTGTTCGATTTTTGCGCACAATAATTTTTTAGAAAAGAGCTCGTATTCTCCATCCAACAGAGAATAAGATTTATCCATTCGAGAATAAGACAACACCTTCCGGGTTGTCTGATTTTCGCCCACAATACCTTTTCGGAATGAGATCAGAGCCCTAAATCCAATGGAGAACAATTTAAACCCACATTCCAGCCCGTTTAGAGGTCGATATACAGTGAGTTGTAGTGGTAATATGAGATTTAGCTCCAAATGACACATACACTTCAAAATGAAAGAATTTTAATGTGGGTTGTAGTGAAAATGAGAGATTTGCTCCAAATATCACTCAAACTTTAAACAGCAACAACTTTTGATGCAGTTGTGTGATTTTATCCCACAACACCTTTGCGAAATGATCTCAGAGCACTACAGTCATTGGAGCACAAGTTTTACCCATTCCAGTTCATTCACTTGTCGATATATAGCGGGTTGCAGCGGTAATGCGGAATATGGCTCCAAATGACACCTAAACTTCTAACAGCCATAACTTTTGATTTGTATGTTTGATTTTTACCCACAACACCTTTTCCGAACATGCTCGGAGGCATACATCCAATGGAGCACAATTTTAAACCATTCCAGCTCACTTTAGTGGTCAATATACAAATGGTTGCAATGGTAATGAGGGATTTAGCTCCTCTTGACACATAAACTGTAACAGCCATAACTTTTGATCTGGTTGTCTGATTTTTATGCACAACATCTTTTTGGAATGAGCTCGGAGCCCTACATCCAATGGAGAACAAATTTTACCCATTCCAGTTTGTTTAGTGGTCAATATACACCGGGTTGGTAATAAGGTATTTAGCTCGAAAGGAGACCTAAACTTCAAACATCCGTAACTTTTGATCAGGATGTCTGATTTTCGCCCACAATACCTTTTCGGAATGAGATCGGAGCCCTAAATCCAATGGAGAACAATTTTAACCCGTTCAAGCTCGTTTAGAGGTCGATATAAAGTGGGTTGTAGTGGTAATGCGATATTTAGCTCCAAATGACATATAAATTTCAAAATGAAAGAATTTTTGATGCGGTTTGTAGTGAGAGTGGGAGATTTAGCTCCAAATGTCGCTCAAACTTTAAACATCAATAACTTTTGATCCGGTTGTCTGATTTTTCCCCCACAACACCTTTTAGAAATGAACTAGAAGCCCTACATTCATTGAAGCACAAGTTTTACCCATTGCAGTTCATTCAATTGTCGATATATAGCGGGTTGCAATGGTAATGAGAAATTTAGCTCCAAATGACACCTAAACTTGAAACAGCCATAAATTTTGATCAGGTTGTCTGATTTTTGCCCACAAAACCTCTTCGAAATGAGCTCTGAGCCATACATTCAATGGAGAGCATGTTTTACACAATCTAGTTCATTTATTTGTCGATATACATTGAGTTGCAGTGGTCATGTTGGATTTAGATCCAACTGACACCTAAACTTCAAACAGCAATAACTTTTGATCTGGTTGTCCAGATTTTGCCTAAAAGACCTTTTTGGAATGAGCTCAGAGCCATACAAACTATGAATAAAAAGGATTTACTTGATCGACTTCATTTAGTCGTCGACGGATAGTGGATTATAGTGGAAATGTGGGATTTTGCTACAATTGACACCTAAAGTTCAAACATCCATAACTTTGATCCGGTTGTTAGATTTCTGCCCACAACATTTTTTCGGAATGACATCGGAGCCCTACATCCAATGGACAATAATTTATACCCATTCTAGTTCGTTTAATGGTTGATCTACAGTGGGTTGTAGTGGTAATGTGGGATTTAGCTCCAAATGACACATAAACTCCAAACAGACAGAACCTTTTAGAATGAGCTCAGAGCCCTACATCCAATGGAGGGTAGGATATAACCATTCAAGTTTGTTTATTGTTCGATATACAGTGGCTTCCAGTGGTAATGTGGGATTTGGCTCCAAATTACACCTAACCTTCAAGCAGCCATAACTTTTGATCCGGCTGTTCGATTTTTGTGCACAATACTTTTTCAGAAAAGAGCTCGTAATCTCCATCCAACAGAGAATAAGATTTACCCATTCGAGAATTAGACAACACCTTTCGAGTTGTCTGATTTTCGCCCACAATACCTTTTCGGAATGAGATCAGAGCCCTAAATCCAATGGAGAACCATTTAAACCCATTCCAGCCCGTTTAGAGGTCGATATACAGTGAGTTGTAGTGGTAATATGAGATTTAGCTCCAAATGACACATACACTTCAAATTGATAGAATTTTTAATGTGGGTTGCAGTGAAAATGAGAGATTTAGCTCCAAATGAAACATAAATTTCAAAATGAAAGAATTTTTGATGCGGTTTGTAGTGAGAGTGAGAGATTTAGCTCCAAATGTCGCTCAAACTTTAAACATCAATAAATTTTGATCCGATTGTCTGATTTTTCCCCCACAACACCTTTTAGGAATGAGCTCGGAGCCCTACATTCATTGAAGCACAAGTTTTACCCATTGCAGTTCATTCAGTTGTCGATATATAGAGGGTTGCACTAGTAATGCGAAATTTAGCTCCAAATGACACCTAAACTTGAAACAGCCATAAATTTTGATCTGGTTGTCTGATTTTTGCCCACAAAACCTCTTCGAAATGAGCTCTGAGCCATACATTCGATGGAGAGCAAGTTTTACACAATCTAGTTCATTTAGTGGTCGATATACATTGAGTTGCAGTGGTCATGTGGGATTTAGCTCCAACTGACACCTAAACTTCAAACAGCTATAATTTTTGATCTGGTTGTCCAGATTTTGTCCAAAAGACCTTTTCAGAATGTGCTCAGAGCCATACATCCTATGTAGAAAAGAATTTATGCGATCGACTTCATTTAGTGGTCGACGGATAGTGGATTATAGTGGAAATGAGGGATTTTGCTCCAATTGACACATAAATTTCAAACATCCATAACTTTGATCCGGTTGTCAGATTTTTGCCCACAACATTTTTTCGGAATGAGATCGGAACCCTACATCCAATGGACAACAATTTATACCCATTCTATTTCGTTTAGTGGTTGATCTATAGTGGGTTGTAGTGGTAATGTGGGATTTAGCTCCAAATGACACATAAACTCCAAACAGACAGAACTCTTGCTCAAGTTTCCCAATTTTTGCCAACAATACCTTTTTAGAATGAGCTCAGAGCCCTACATCCAATGGAGGGTAGGATATAACCATTCAAGTTTTTTTATTGTTCGATATACAGTGGCTTCCAGTGCTAATGCGGGATTTTGCTCAAAATTACACCTGAACTTCAAGCAGCCATAACTTTTGATCCGGTTGTTCGATTTTTGCGCACAATACTTTTTCAGAAAAGAGCTCGTATTATCCATCCAACAGAGAATAAGATTTACCCATTCGATAATAAGACAACACCTTTCGGGCTGTCTGATTTTTGCCCACAATACTTTTTCGGAATGAGATCGGAGCCCTAAATCCAAAAGAAAACAATTTAAACACATTCCAGTCCGTTTCGAGGTCGATATACAGTGAGTTGTAGTGGTAATATGACATTTGGCTCCAAATGACACATACACTTCAAAATGATAGAAATTTTAATGTGGGTTGTAGTGAAAATGAGAGATTTAGCTCCAAATGACACTCAAACATTAAACAGCAACAACTTTTGATGCGGTTGTCTGATTTTATCCCACAACACCTTTGCGAAATGAGCTCGGAGCACTACAATCATGGGAGCACAAGTTTTACTCATTCAAGTTCATTCAGTTGTTGATATATAGCAGGTTGCAGCGGTAATGCGAAATATAGCTCCAAATGACACCTAATCTTCTAACAGCCATAACTTTTGATTTGTATGTTTGATTTTTGCCCACAACACCTTTTCCGAATATGCTCGGAGGCATACATCCAATGAAGCGCAATTTTAAACCATTCCAGCCCATCTTAGTGGTCAATATACAAATGGTTGCAATGGTAATGAGAGATTTAGCTCCTCTTGACACATAAACTGTAACAGCCATAACTTTTGATCTGGTTGTCCGATTTTTACGCACAACATCTTTTTGGAATGAGCTCGGAGCCCTACATCCAATGGAGTATAAATTTTACCCATTCCAGTTTGTTTAGTGGTCAATATACACCGGGTTGGTAATAAAGTATTTAGCTCGAAAGGAGGCCTAAACTTCAAACATCCGTAACTTTTGATCCGGATGACTGATTTTCGCCCACAATACCTTTTCGGAATGAGATCGGAGCCCTAAATCCAATTGAGAACAATTTTAACCCATTCAAGCTCATTTAGAGGTCGATATAAAGTGGGTTGTAGTGGTAATGTGATATTTAGCTCCAAATGACACATAAATTTCAAAATAAAAGAATTTTTGATGCGGTTGGTAGTGAGGGTGAGAGATTTAGCTCCAAATGACGCTCAAACTTTAAGCATCAATAACTTTTGTTCCAGTTGTCTGATTTTTCCCCCAAAACACCTTTTAGGAATGAGCTCGGAGCTACATTCAGTGAAGCACAAGTTTTACTCATTGCAGTTCATTCAGTTGTCGATATATAGCGGGTTGCACTGGTAATGCGAAATTTAGCTCCAAATGACACATAAACTTGAAACACCCATAAATTTTGAACTGGTTGTCTGATTTTGCCCACAAAACCTCTTCTAAATGAGCTCTGAGCCATACATTCGATGGAGAGCAAGTTTTACACAATCTAGTTCATTTAGTGGTCGATATACATTGAGTGGCAGTGGTCATGTGGGATTTAGCTCCAACTGACACCTAAACTTCAAACAGCTATAATTTTTGATCTGGTTGTCCAGATTTTGCCCAAAAGACCTTTTCAGAATGAGCTCAGAGCCATACATCCTATGGAGAAAAACATTTATGCGATCGACTTCATTTAGTGGTCGACGGATAGTGGATTATAGTGGAAATTAGGGATTTTGCTCCAATTGACACCTAAATTTCAAACATCCATAACTTTGATTCGTTTGTCAGGTTTTTGCCCACAACATTTTTTCGGAATGAGATCGGAACCCTACATCCAATGGACAACAATTTATACCCTTTCTAGTTCGTTTAGTGGTTGATCTACAGTGGGTTGTAATGGTAATGTGGGATTTAGCTCCAAATGACACATAAACTCCAAACAGACAGAACTCTTGCTCTAGTTTCCCAATTTTTGCCAACAATACCTTCTTAGAATGAGCTCAGAAACCCTACATCCAATGGAGGGTAGGATATAACCATTCAAATTTGTTTATTGTTCGATATATAGTGGCTTCCAGTGCTAATGCGGGATTTTGCTCCAAATTACCCCTAAACTTCAAGCAGCCATAACTTTTGAACCGTTTTTGCGCACAATACTTTTTCAGAAAAGAGCTTGTATTCTCCATCCAACAGAGAATAAGATTTACCCATTCGAGAATAAGACAACACCTTTCGGGTTGTCTGATTTTCGCCCACAATACCTTTTCGGAATGAGATCGGAGCCCTAAATCTAATGGAGAACAATTTAAACCCATCCCAGCCCGTTTAGAGGTCGATATACAGTTAGTTGTAGTGGTAATATGAGATTTAGCTCCAAATGACACATACACTTCAAAATGATAGAATTTTTAATGTGGGTTGTAGTGAAAATGAGAGATTTAGCTCCAAATGACACTCAAACTTTAAACAGCAATAACTTTTGATGCAGTTGTCTGATTTTATCCCACAGCACCTTTGCGAAATGGGCTCGGAGCACTACAATCATGGGAGCACAAGTTTTACTCATTCCAATTCATTCACTTGTCGATATATAGCGGGTTGCAGCGGTAATGCGAAATATAGCTCCAAATGACACCTAAACTTCTAACAGCCATAACTTTTGATTTGTTTGTTTGATTTTTGCCTACAACAGCTTTTCCGAATATGCTCGGAGGCATACATCCAATGGAGCGCAATTTTAAACCATTCCAGCCCATTTTAGTGGTCAAAATACAAATGGTTGCAATGGTAATGAGAGATTTAGCTCCTCTTGACACAAACTGTAACAGCCATAACTTTTGATCTGGTTGTCCGATTTTTACGCACAGCAACTTTTTGGAATGAGCTCGGAGCCCTACATCCAATGGAGAATAAATTTTACCCATTCCAGTTTGTTTAGTGGTCAATATACACCGGGTTGGTAATAAGGTATTTAGCTCGAAAGGAGACCAAAACTTCAAACATCCATAACTTTTGATCCAGATGACTGATTTTCGCCCACAATACCTTTTCAGAATGAGATCGAAGCCGTAAATCCAATGGAGAACAATTTTAACCCATTCAACCTCATTTAGAGGTCGATATAAAGTGGGTTTTAGTGGTAATGCAATATTTAGCTCCAAATGACACATAATATTTAAAATAAAAGAATTTTTGATGTGGTTGGTAGTGAGGGTGAGAGATTTAGCTCCAAATGGCGCTCAAACTTTAAACATCAATAACTTTTGATCCGATTGTCTGATTTTTCCCCCACAACACCTTTTAGGAATGAGCTCGGAGCCCTACATTCATTGAAGCACAAGTTTTACCCATTGCAGTTCATTCAGTTGTGATATATAGCGGGTTGCACTGGTAATGCGAAATTTAGCTCCAAATGAAACCTAAACTTGAAACACCCATAAATTTTGATCTGGTTGTCTGATTTTTGCCCACAAAACCTCTTTGAAATGAGCTCTGAGCCATATATTCGATGGAGAAAAAGTTTTACACAATCTAGTTCATTTAGTGGTCGATATACATTGAGTTGAAGTGGTCATGTGGGATTTAGCTCCAACTGACACCTAAACTTCAAACAGCTATAATTTTTGATCTGGTTGTCAAGATTTTGCCCAAAAGACCTTTTCAGAATGAGCTCAGAGCCATACATCCTATGGAGAAAAGAATTTATGCGATCGACTTCATTTAGTGGTCGACAGATAGTGGATTATAGTGGAAATGAGGGATTTTGCTCTAATTGACACCTAAATTTCAAACATCCATAACTTTGATCTGGTTGTCAGATTTTTGCCCACAACATTTTTTCAGAATAAGATCGGAGCCCTACATCCAATGGAAAACAACTTATACCCATTCTAGTTCGTTTAGTGGTTGATCTACAGTGGGTTGTAGTGGTAATGTGGGATTTAGCTCCAAATGACACATAAACTCCAAACAGACAGAACTCTTGCTCTAGTTCCCCAATTATTGCCAACAATACCTTTTTAGAATAATCTCAGAGCGCTACATCCAATGGAGGGTAGGATATATCCATTCAAGTTTGTTTATTGTTCGATATACTGTGGCTTCCAGTGCTAATGCGTGATTTTGCTCCAAATTACACATAAACTTCGAGCAGCCATAACTTTTGATCCGGTTGTTCGATTTTTGCGCACAATACCTTTTCGGAATGAGATCGGAGCCCTAAATCCAATGGAGAACAATTTAAACCCATTCCAGCCCATTTAGAGGTCGATATACAGTTAGTTGTAGTGGTAATATGAGATTTAGCTCCAATTGACACATACACTTCAAAATGATAGAATTTTTAATGTGGGTTGTAGTGAAAATGAGAGATTTAGCTCCAAATGACACTCAAACTTTAAACAGCAACAACTTTTGATGCGGTTGTCTGATTTTATCCCACAACACCTTTGCGAAATGAGCTCGGAGCACTACAATCATGGGAGCACAAGTTTTACTCATTCCAGTTCATTCACTTGTCGATATATAGCGGGTTGCAGCGGTAATGCGAAATATAGCTCCACATGACACCTAAACTTCTAACAGCCATAACTTTTGATTTGTATGTTTGATTTTTGCCCACAACACCTTTTCCGAATATGCTTGGAGGCATACATCCAATGGAGCGCAATTTTAAACCATTCCAGCCCATTTTAGTGGTCAATATACAAATGGTTGCAATGGTAATGAGAGATTTAGCTCCTCTTGACACATAAACTGTAACAGCCATAACTTTTGATCTGGTTATCCGATTTTTACGCACAGCAACTTTTTGGAATGAGCTCGGAGCCCTACATCCAATGGAGAATAAATTTTTCCCATTCCAGTTTGTTTAGTGGTCAATATACACCGGGTTGGTAATAAGGTATTTATCTCGAAAGGAGACCTAAACTTCAAACATCTGTAACTTTTGATCTGGATGACTGATTTTCTCCCACAATACCTTTTCGGAATGAGATCGGAGCCCTAAATCCAATGGAGAACAATTTTAACCCATTCAAGCTCATTTAGAGGTCGATATAAAGTGGGTTGTAGTGGTAATGCGATATTTAGCTCCAAATGACACATAATATTTAAAATAAAAGAATTTTTGATGCGGTTGGTAGTGAGGGTGAGAGATTTAGCTCCAAATGACGCTCAAACTTTAAACATCAATAACTTTTGATCCGGTTGTCTGATTTTTCCCCCACAACACCTTTTATGAATGAGCTCGGAGCCCTACATTCATTGAAGCACAAGTTTTAACCATTGCAGTTCATTCAGTTGTCGATATATAGCGGGTTGCACTGGTAATGCGAAATTTAGCTCCAAATGAAACCTAAACTTGAAACACCCATAAATTTTGATCTGGTTGTCTAATTTTACCCACAAAACCTCTTCGAAATGAGCTCTGAGCCATACATTCGATGGAGAAAAAGTTTTCCACAATCTAGTTCATTTAGTGGTCGATATACATTGAGTTGAAGTGGTCATGTGGGATTTAGCACCAACTGACACTTAAACTTCAAACAGCTATAATTTTTGATCTGGTTGTCCAGATTTTGCCCAAAAGACCTTTTCAGAATGAGCTCAGAGCCATACATCCTATGGAGAAAATAATTTATGTGATCGACTTCATTTAGTGGTAGACGGATAGTGGATTATAGTGGAAATGAGGGATTTTGCTCCAATTGACACCTAAATTTCAAACATCCATAACTTTGATCCGGTTGTCAGATTTTTGCCCACAACATTTTTTCAGAATGAGATCGGAGCCCTACATCCAATGGAAAACAATTTATACCCATTCTAGTTCGTTTAGTGGTTGATCTACAGTGGGTTGTAGTGGTAATGTGGGATTTAGCTCCAAATGACACATAAACTCCAAACAGACAGAACTCTTGCTGTAGTTTCCCAATTTTTGCCAACAATACCTTTTTAGAATGAGCTCAGAGCCCTACATCCAATGGAGGGTAGGATATAACCATTCAAGTTTGTTTATTGTTCGATATACAGTGGCTTCCAGTGGTAATGCGGGATTTGGCTCCAAATTACACCTAAACTTCAAGCAGCCATAACTTTTGATCCGGCTGTTCGATTTTTGCGCACAATACTTTTTTAGAAAAGAGCTCGTATTCTCCATCCAACAGAGAATAAGATTTACTCATTCGAGAATAAGACAACACCTTTCGGGTTGTCTAATTTTCGCCCACAATACCTTTTTGGAATGAGATCGGAGCCCTAAATCCAATGGAGAACAATTTAAACCCATTACAGCCCGTTTAGAGGTCGATATAGTTAGTTGTAGTGGTAATATGAGATTTAGCTCCAAATGACACATACACTTCAAAATGATAGAATTTTTAATGTGGGTTGTAGTGAAAATGAGAGATTTAGCTCCAAATGACACTCAAACTTTAAAAAGCAACAACTTTTGATCTGGTTGTCTGATTTTATCCCACAACACCTTTGCGAAATGAGCTCGGTGCACTACAATCATGAGAGCACAAGTTTTACTCATTCCAGTTCATTCACTTGTCGATTTATAGCGGGTTGCAGCGGTAATGCGAAATATAGCTCCAAATGACACCTAAACTTCTAACAGCCATAACTTTAGATTTGTATGTTTGATTTTTGCCCACAACACCTTTTCCAAATATGCTCGGAGGCATACATCCAATGGATCGCAATTTTAAACCATTCCAGCCCATTTTAGTGGTCAATATACAAATGGTAGCAATGGTAATGAGAGATTTAGCTCCTCTTGACACATAAACTGTAACAGTCATAACTTTTGATCTGGTTGTCCGATTTTTATGCACAACAACTTTTTGGAATGAGCTCGGAGCCCTACATCCAATGGAGAATAAATTTTACCCATTCCAGTTTGTTTAGTGGTCAATACACACCGGGTTGGTAATAAAGTATTTAGCTTGAAAGGACACCTAAACTTCAAACATCAGTAACTTTTGATCCGGATGACTGATTTTCGCCCACAATACCTTCATGGAATGAGATCGGAGCCCTAAGTCCAATGGAGAACAATTTAAACCCATTCAAGCTCATTTAGAGGTCGATATAAAGGGGTTGTAGTGGTAATGCGATATTTTGCTCCAAATGACACATAATATTTAAAATAAAAGAATTTTTGATGCGGTTGGTAGTGAGGGTGAGAGATTTAGCTCCAAATGACGCTCAAACTTTAAACATCAATAACTTTTGATCCGGTTGTGTGATTTTTCGCCCACACCACCTTTTAGGAATGAGCTCGGAGCCCTACATTCATTGAAGCACAAGTTTTACCCATTGCAGTTCATTCAGTTGTCGATATATAGCGGGTTGCACTGGTAATGCGAAATTTAGCTCCAAATGAAACCTAAACTTGAAACACCCATAAATTTTGATCTGGTTGTCTGATTTTTGCCCACAAAACCTCTTCGAAATGAGCTCTGAGCCATACATTCGATGGAGAAAAAGTTTTACACAATCTAGTTCATTTAGTGGTCGATATACATTGAGATGCAGTGGTCATGTGGGATTTAGCTCCAACTGACACCTAAACTTCAAACAACAATAATTTTTGATATGGTTGTCCAGATTTTGCCCAAAAGACCTTTTCGGAATGAGCTCAGAGCCATACATCCTGTGGATAAAAGGATTTACTTGTTCGACTTCATTTAGTCGTCTACGGATAGTGGATTATAGTGGAAATGAGGGATTTTGCTACAATTGACACCTAAACTTCAAACATCCATAACTTGATCCGGTTGTCAGATTTTTGCCCACAACATTTTTTCGGAATGATATCGGAGCCCTACATCCAATGGACAATAATTTATACCCATTCTAGTTCGTTTAGTGGTTGATATAAAGTGGGTTGCAGTGGTAATGTGGGATTTAGCTCCAAATGACACATAAACTCCAAACAGACAGAACTCTTGCTCTAGTTGCCCAATTTTAGCCCACAATACCTTTTTAGAATGAGCTCAGAGCCCTACATCCAATGGAGGGTAGGATATAACCATTCAAGTTTGTTTATTGTTCGATATACAGTGGCTTCCAGTGGTAATGCGGGATTTGGCTCCAAATTACACCTAAACTTCAAGCAGCCATAACTTTTGATTCGGCTGTTCGATTCTTGCGCATAATGCTTTTTCAGAAAAGAGCTCGTATTCACCATCCAACAGAGAATAAGATTTACCCAGTCGAGAATAAGACAACGCATTTCGGGATGTCTGATTTTCGCCCACAATACCTTTTCGGAATGAGATCGGAGCCCTAAATTCAATGGAGAACAATTTAAACCCATTCCAGCGCATTTAGAGGTCGATATACAGTGAGTTGTAGTGGTAATATTTGATTTAGCTCCAAATGACACATACACTTCAAAATGATAGAATTTTTAATGCGGGTTGCAGTGAAAATGAGAGATTTAGCTCCAAATGACACTCAAACTTTAAACAACAACAATTTTTGATGTGGTTGTCTGATTTTATCCCACAACACCAATGCGAAATGAGCTCGGAGCACTACATTCATTGGAGCACAAGTTTTACTCATTCCAGTTCATTCAGTTGTCGATATATAGCGGGTTGCAGCGGTAATGCGAAATATAGCTCCAGATGACACCTAAACTTCTAACATCCATAACTTTTGATTTGTATGTTTGATTTTTGCCCCCAACACCTTTTCCGAATATGCTCGGAGGCATATATCCAATGGAGCACAATTTTAAACCATTCCAGCTCATTTTAGTGGTCAATATACAAATGGTTGCAATGGTAATGAGGGATTTAGCTCCTCTTGACACATAAACTGTAACAGCCATATCATTTGATCTGGTTGTCTGATTTTTACGCACAACATCTTTTTGGAATGAGCTCGGAGCCCTACATCCAATGGAGAACAAATTTTACCCATTCCAGTTTGTTTATTGGTCAATATACACCGGGTTGGTAATAAGGTATTTAGCTCGAAAGGAGACCTAAACTTTAAACATCCGAAACTTTTGATGAGTATGTCTGATTTTCGCCCACAATACATTTTCGGAATGAGATCGGAGCCCTAAATCCAATGGAGAACAATTTTAAACCATTCAAGCTTGTTTAGAGGTCGATATAAAGTGGGTTGTAGTGGTAATGCGATATTTAGCTCCAAATGACACATAAATTTCAAAATGAAAGAATTTTTGATGCGGTTTGTACTGAGAGTGAGAGATTTATCTCCAAATGTCGCTCAAACTTTAAACATCAATAAATCTTGATCAGGTTGTCTGATTTATCCCCCACAACACCTTTTAGGAATGAGCTCGGAGCCCTACATTCATTGAGGCACAAGTTTTACCCATTGCAGTTCATTCAGTTGTCGATATATAGCGGGTTGCACTGGTAATGCGAAATTTAGCTTCAAATGACACCTAAACTTGAAAGAGCCATAAATTTTGATCAGGTTGTCTGATTTTTGCCCACAAAACCTCTTCGAAATGAGCTATGAGCCATACATTCAATGGAGAGCATGTTTTGCACAATCTAGTTCATTTAGTGGTCGATATACATTGAGTTGCAGTGGTCATGTGGGATTTAGCTCCAATTGACACCTAAACTTCAAACAACAATAATTTTTGATCTGGTTGTCCAGATGTTGCCCAAAAGACCTTTTCAGAATAAGCTCAGAGCCATACATCCTGTGGATAAAAGGATTTACTTGATCGACTTCATTTTGTCGTCTGCGGATAGTGGATTATAGTGGAAATGAGGGATTTTGCTACAATTGACACCTAAACTTCAAACATCCATAACTTTGATCCGATTGTCAGATTTTTTCCCACAACATTTTTTCGGAATGAGATCGGAGCCCTACATCCAATGGACAATAATTTATACCCATTCTAGTTCGTTTAGTGGTTGATATACAGTTGGTTGCAGTGGTAATGTGGGATTTAGCTCCAAATGATACAAACTCCAAACAGACAGAACTCTTGCTCTAGTTGCCCAATTTTTGCACACAATATCTTTTTAGAATGAGCTCAGAGCCCTACATCCAATAGAGGGTAGGATATAACTATTCAAGTTTGTTTATTGTTTGATATACAGTGGCTTCCAGTGGTAATGCGGGATTTGGCTCCAAATTACACCTAAACTTCAAGCAGCCATAACTTTTGATCCGGCTGTTCGATTTTTGCGCACAATATTTTTTCAAAAAAGAGCTCGTATTCTCCATCCAACAAAGAATAATATTTACCCATTCGAGAATAAGACAACACCTTTCGGGTTGTCTGATTTTCGCCCACAAAACCTTTTTGGAATGAGATCGGAGCCCTAAATTCAATGGAGAGCAATTGAAACCCATTCTATCCTGTTTAGAGGTCGATATACAGTGAGTTGTAGTGGTAATATGAGATTTATCTCCAAATGACACATACACTTCAAAATGATAGAATTTTTAATGTGGGTTGCAGTGAAAATGAGAGATTTAGCTGCAAATGACACTCAAACTTTAAACAAAAACAACGTTTGATGCGGTTGTCTGATTTTATCTCACAACACCTATGCGAAATGAGCTCGGAGCACTACATTCATTGGAGCACAAGTTTTAGTCATTCCAATTCATTCAGTTGTCGATATATAGCGGGTTGCAGCGGTAATACGAAATATAGCTCCAGATGACACCTAAACTTCTAACAGCCATAACTTTTGATTTGTATGTTTGATTTTTGCCCACAACACCTTTTTCGTATATGCTCGGAGGCATATATCCAATGGAGCACAATTTTAAACCATTCCAGCTCATTTTAGTGGTCAATATACAAATGGTTGCAATGGTAATGAGGGATTTAGCTCCTCTTGACACATAAACTATAACACCCATAACTTTTGAACTGGTTGTCCAATTGTTACGCACATCATCTTTTTGGAATGAGCTCGAAGCCCTATATCCAATGGAGAAAAAATTTTACCCATTCCAGTTTGTTTAGTGGTCAATATACACCGATTTGGTAATAAGGTATTTAGCTCGAAATGAGACCTAAACTTCAAACATCCGTAACTTTTGATCAGGATGTCTGATTTTTGCCCACAATACCTTTTCGGAATGAGATCGGAGCCCTAAATCCAATGCAGAACAATTTTAACCCATTCAAGCTCGTTTAGAGGTTGATATAAAGTGGGTTGTAGTGGTAATGCGATATTTAGCTCCAAATGACACATAAATTTTAAAATGAAAGAATTTTTGATGCGGTTTGTAGTGAGAGTGAGAGATTTAGCTCCAAATGTCGCTCAAACTTTAAACATCAATAACTTTTGATCCGGTTGTCTGATTTTTCCCGCGCAACACCTTTTAGGACTGAGATCGGAGCCTTACATTCATTTAAGCACAAGTTTTACCCATTGTTGTTCATTCAGTTGTCGATATATAATGGGTTGCACTGGTAATGCAAAATGTAGCTCCAAATGACACCTAAACTTGAAACAGCCATAAATTTTGATCAAGTTGTCTGATTTTTGCCCACAAAACCTCTTCGAAATGAGCTCTGCGCCATACATTCAATGGAGAGAATGTTTTACACAATCTAGTTCATTTAGTGGTCGATATACATTGAGTTGCAGTGGTCATGTGGGATTTAGCTCCAACTGACACCTAATCCTCAAACATCAATAATTTTTGATCTGGTTGTCCAGATTTTGCCCAAAAGACCTTTTCGGAATAAGCTCAGAGCCATACACCCTATGGATAAAAGGATTTACTTGATCGACTTCATTTAGTCGTCGACGGCTAGTGGATTATAGTGGAAATGAAGGATTTTGCTACAATTGACACCTAAACTTCAAACATCCATAACTATGATCCGGTTGTCAAATTTTTGCCCACAACATTTTTTCGAAATGAGATCGGAGCCCTACATCCAATGGATAATAATTTATACCCATTCTAGTTCGTTTAGTGGTTGATCTACAGTGGGTTGCAGTGGTAATGTGGGATTTAGTTCCAAATGATACATAAACTCAAAACAGACAGAACTCTTGCTCTAGTTGCCCAATTTTTGCCCACAATACCTTTTTAGAATGAGCTCAGAGCCCTACAACCAATGGAGGGTAGGATATAACCATTCAAGTTTGTTTATTGTTCGATAGACAGTGGCTTCTAGTCGTAATGCGGGAATTGGTTCCAAATTACACCAAAACTTCAAGCAGCCATAACTTTTGATCCGGCTGTTCGATTTCTGCGCACAATACTTTTTCAGAAAAGAGCTCATATTCTCCATCCAACAGAAAATAAGATTTACCCATTCGAGAATAAGACAACACCTTTCAGGTTGTCTAATTTTCGCCCACAATACCTTTTTAGAATGAGATCGGAGCCCTAAATCCAATGGAGAACAATTTAAAACCATTCCAGCCAGTTTAGAGGTCGATATACAGTGAGTTGTAGTGGTAATATGAGATTTAGCTCCAAATGACACATACACTTCAAAATGATAGAATTTTTAATGTGGGTTGCAGTGAAAATGAGAGATTTAGCTCCAAATGACACTCAAACTTTAAACAACAACAACTTTTGATGCGGTTGTATGATTTTATCCCACAACACCTTTGCGAAATGAGCTCGGAGCACTACATTCTTGGGAGCACAAGTTTTACTCATTCCAGTTCATTCAGTTGTCGATATATAGCGGGTTGCAGCGGTAATGCGAAATATAGCTCCAAATGACACTTAAACTTCTAACAGCCATAACTTTTGATTTGTATGTTTAATTTTTGCCCATAACACCTTTTCCGAATATGCTCAGAGGCATACATCCAATGGAGCACAATTTTAAACCATTCCAGACCATTTTAGTGGTCAATATACAAATGGTTGCAATGGTAATGAGAGATTTGGCTCCTCTTGACACATAAACTTTAACAGCCATAACTTTTGATCTGGTTGTCCGATTTTTACGCACAACATCTTATTGAAATGAGCTCGGAGCCCTACATCCAATGGAGAATAAATTTTACCCATTCCAATTTGTTTAGTGGTCAATATACACCGGGTTGGTAATGAGGTATTTAGCTCAAAAGGAGACCTAAACTTCAAACATCCGTAACTTTTGATCTGGATGACTGATTTTCGCCCACAATACCTTTTCGGAATGAGATCGGTGCCCTAAATCTAATGGAGAACAATTTTAACCCATTCAAGCTCATTTAAAGGTCGATATAAAGTGGGTTGTAGTGGTAATTCGATATTTAGCTCCAAATGACACATAAATTTCAAAATAAAAGAATTTTTGATGCGGTTGGTAGTGAGAGTGAGAGATTTAGCTCCAAATGACGCTCAAACTTTAAACATCAATAACTTTTGATCTGGTTGTCTGATTTTTCCCCCACAACACCTTTTAGGAATGAGCTCGGAGCCCTACATTCATTGAAGCACAAGTTTAACCCGTTGTAGTTCATTCAGTTGTCGATATATAGCGGGTTGCACTGGTAATGCGAAACTTAGCTCCAAATGACACCTAAACTTGAAACACCCATAAATTTTGATCTGGTTGTCTGATTTTTGCCAATAAAACCTCTTCGAAATGACCTCTGAGCCATACATCCTATGGAGCAAGTTTTACACAATCTAGTTCATTTAGTGGTCTATATTCATTGAGTTGCAGTGGTCATGTGGGATTTAGCTCTAACTGACACCTAAACTTCGAACACTATAATTTTTTATGTGGTTGTCCGGATTTTGCCCAAAAGACCTTTTCGGAATGAGCTCAGAGCCATACATCCTATGGAGAAAAGAATTTATGCGATCGACTTCATTTAGTGGTCGATGGATAGTGGATTATAGTGGAAATGAGGGATTTTGCTCCAATTGACACCTAAATTTCAAACATCCTATCTTTGATCCGGTTGTCAGATTTTTGCCCACAACATTTTTTCGGAATGAGATCGGAGCCCTACATCCAATGGACAACAATTTATATCCATTCTAGTTTGTTTAGTGGTTGATCTACAGAGGGTTGCAGTGGTAATGTGGGATTTTGCTCCAAATGACACATAAACTCCAAACAGACAGAACTCTTGCTCTAGTTGCCCAATTTTAGCCCACAATACCTCTTTAGAATGAGCTCAGAGCCCTACATCCAATGGAGGGTAGGATATAACCATTCAAGTTTGTTTGTTGTTCTATATACAGTGGCTTCCATTGGTAATGCGGGATTTGGCTCCAAATTACACCTAAACTTCAAGCAGCCATAACTTTTGATCCAGCTGTTCGATTTTTGCGCACAATACTTTTTCAGAAAAGAGCTCGTATTCTCCATCCAACAGAGAATAAGATTTACCCATTCGAGAATAAGACAACACCTTTCGGGTTGTCTGATTTTTTCCCACAATACCTTTTCGAAATGAGATCGGAGCCCTAAATCCAATGGAGAACAATTTAAACCCATTCCAGCCCGTTTAGAGGTCGATATACATGGAGTTGTAGTGGTAATATGAGATTTAGCTCCAAATGACACATACACTTCAAAATGATAGAATTTTTAATGTGGGTTGCAGTGAAAATGAGAGATTTAGCTCCAAATGACACTCAAACTATAAACAACAACTTTTGATGCGGTTGTCTGATTTTATCCCACAACTCCTTTGCGAAATGAGCTCGGAACACCACATTCATGGGAGCACAAGTTTTACTCATTCCAGTTCATTCAGTTGTCGATATATAGCGGGTTGCAGTGGTAATGCGAAATATTGCTCCAAATGACACCTAAACTTCTAACAGCCATAACTTGTGATTTGTATGTTTGATTTTTGCCCACAACACCTTTTCCGAATATGCTCGGAGGCATACATCCAATGGAGCACAATTTTAAACCATTCTAGCCCATTTTAGTGGTCAATATACAAATGGTTGCAATGGTATTGAGAGATTTAGCTCCTCTTGACACATAAACTGTAACAGCCATAACTTTTGATCTGGATGTCCGATTTTTACGCACAACATCTTTTTGGAATGAGCTCAGAGCCCTACGTCCAATGGAGAATAAATTTTACCCATTCCAGTTTGTTTAGTGGTCAATATACACCGGGTTGGTAATAAGGTATTTAGCTCGAAAGGAGACCTAAACTTCAAACATCCGTAACTTTTGATCCGGATGACTGATTTTCGCCCACAATACCTTTTCGGAATGAGATCGGAGCCCTAAATCCAATGGAGAACAATTTTAACCCAGTCAAGCTCGTTTAGATGTCGATATAAAGTTTGTTGTAGTGGTAATGCGATATTTAGCTCCAAATGACACATAAATTTCAAAATAAAAGATTTTTTGATGCGGTTGGTAGTCAGACTGAGAGATTTAGCTCCAAATGACGCTCAAACTTTAAACATCAATAACTTTTGATCCGGTTGTCTGATTTTTCCCCCCACAACACCATTTAGGAATGAGCTCGGAGCCCTACATTCATTGAAGCACAAGTTTTACGCATTACAGTTCATTCAGTTGTCGATATATAGCGGGTTGCACTGGTAATGCGAAATTTAGCTCCAAATGACACCTAAACTTGAAACACCCATAAATTTTGATCTAGTTGTCTGATTTTTGCCCACAAAACCTCTTCGAAATGAGCTTTGAGCCATACATTCGATGGAGAGCAAGTTTTACACAATCTAGTTCATTTAGTGGTCGATATACATTGAGTTGAAGTGGTCATGTGGGATTTAGCTCCAATTGACACCTAAACTTCAAACAATTATAATGTTTGTTCTGGTTGTCCGGATTTTGCCCAAAAGAACTTTTTGGAATGAGCTCAGAGCCATACATTCTATGGAGAAAAGAATTTATGCGATCGACTTCATTTCGTGGTCGACGGATAGTGGATTATAGTGGAAATGATGGATTTTGCTCCAATTGACACCTAAATTTCAAACATCCATATCTTTGATCTGGTTGTCAGATTTTTGCCCACACCATTTTTTCAGAATGAGATCGGAGCCATACATCCAATGGACAACAATTTATACCCATTCTAGTTCGTTTAGTGGTTGATCTATAGTGGGTTTCAGTGGTAATGTGGGATTTAGCTCCAAATGACACTTAAACTCCAAACAGACAAAACTTGCTCTAGTTTCCCAATTTTTGCCCACAATACCTTTTTAGAATGAGATCAGAGCCCTACATCAATTGGAGGGTAGGATATAACCATTCAAATTTTTTTATTGTTCGATATACAGTGGCTTCCAGTGGTAATGCGGGATTTGGCTCCAAATTATACCTAAACTTCAAGCAGCCATAACATTTGATCCGACTGTTCAATTTTTGCGCACAATACTTTTTCAGAAAAGAGCTCGTATTCTCCATCCAACAGAGAATAAGATTTACCCATTCGAGAATAAGACAACACCTTTCGGGCTGTCTGATTTTTGCCCACAATACCTTTTCGGAATGAGATCGGAGCCCTAAATCCAATGGAGAACAATTTAAACCCATTCCAGCCCAATTATAGTTCGATATACAGTGAGTTGTAGCGGTAATATGATATTTAGCTCCAAATGACACAAACACTTCAAATGATAGAATTTTTAATGTGGGTTGCAGTGAAAATTAGAGATTTAGCTCTAAATGACACTCAAACTATAAACAACAACAACTTTTGATGCGGTTGTCTGATTTTATTCCACAACTCCTTTGCGAAATGAGCTCGGAGCACTACATTCATGGGAGCACAAGTTGTACTCATTCCAGTTCATTCAGTTGTCGATATATAGCCGGTTGCAGCGGTAATGCGAAATATAGCTCCAAATGATCCCTAAACTTCTAATAGTCATAACTTTTGATTTGTAGGTTTGATTTTTGCCCACAACACCTTTTCCGAATATGCTCGGAGGCATACATCCAATGGAGCGCAATTGTAACCCATTTCAGCCCATTTTAGTGGTCAATATACAATTGGTTGCAATGGTAATGAGAGATTTAGCTTCTCTTGACACATAAACTGTAACAACCATAACTTTTGATCTGGTTGTCCGATTTTTACGCACAACATCTTTTTGGAATGAGCTCGGAGCCCTACATCCAATGGAGAATAAATTTTACCCATTCCAGTTTGTTTAGTGGTCAATATACACCAGGTTGGTAATAAGGTATTTAGCTCGAAAGGAGACCTAAACTTCAAACATCCGTAACTTTTGATCCGGATGACTGATTTTCGCCCACAATACCTTTTCAGAATGAGATCGGAGACCTAAATCCAATGGAGAACAATTTTAACCCATTCAAGCTCGTTTAGAGGTCGATATAAAGTGGGTTTTAGTGGTAATGCGATATTTAGCACCAAATGACACATTAATTTAAAAATAAAAGAATTTTTGATGCGGTTGGTAGTGAGAGTGTGAGATTTAGCTCCAAATGACGCTCAAACTTTAAACATCAATAACTTTTGATCCGGTTGTCTTATTTTTCCCCCACAACACATTTTAGGAATGATCTCGGATCTCTACATTCATTGAAGCATAAGTTTTACCCATTGCAGTTCATTCATTTGTCTATATATAGCGGGTTGCACTGGTAATGGGAAATTTAGCTCCAAATGACACCTAAACTTGAAACAACCATAAATTTTGATCTGGTTGTCTGATTTTTGACCACAAAACCTCTTCGAAATGAGCTCTGAGCCTTACATTCGATGAAGAGCAAGTTTTACACAATCTAGTTCATTTAGTGGTCGATATACATTGAGTTGCAGTGGTCATGTGGGATTTAGCTCCAACTGACACCTAAACTTCAAACATCTATAATTTTTGATTTGGTTGTCCGGATTTTGCCCAAAAGACCTTTTCGGAATAAGCTCAGAGCCATACATCCTATGGAGAAAAGAATTTATGCGATCGACTTCATTTAGTGGTCGACGGATACTGGATTATAGTGGAAATGAGGGATTTTGCTCCAATTGTCACCTAAATTTCAAACATCCATATCTTTGATCCGGTTGTCAGATTTTTTCCCACAACATTTTTTTGGAATGAGATCAGAGCCCTACATCCAATGGACAACAATTTATACCCATTCTAGTTCTTTTAGTGGTTGATCTACAGTGGGTTGCAGTGGTAATGTGAGATTTAGCTCGAAATGACATAAACTCCAAACAGACAGAACTCTTGCTCTAGTTTCCCAATTTTTGCCCACAATACCTTTTTAGAATGAGCTCAGAGCACAACATCCAATGGAGGGTAGGATATAACCATTCAAGTTTGTTTATTGTTCGAAATACAATGGCTTCCAGTGGTAATGCGGGATTTGGCTCCAAATTACACCTAAACTTCAAGCAACCATAATTTTTGATCCGGCTGTTCGATTTTTGCGCATAATACTTTTTCAAAAAAGAGCTCGTACTCTCCATCCAACAGAGAATAAGATTTACCCATTCGAGAATAAGACAACACCTTTTGGGTTGTCTGATTTTTGCCCACAATACCTTTTCGGAATGAGATCGGAGCCCTAAATCCAATGGAGAACAATTTAAACCCATTCCAGCCCGTTTAGAGGTCGATATACAGTGAGTTGTAGTGGTAATATGAGATTTAGCTCCAAATGACACATACACTTCAAAATGATAGAATTTTTAATGTGGGTTGCAGTGAAAATGAGAGATTTAGCTCCAAATGACACTCAAACTTTAAACAACAACAACTTTTGATGCGGTTGTATGATTTTATCCCACAACACCTTTGCGAAATGAGCTCGGAGCACTACATTCTTGGGAGCACAAGTTTTACTCATTCCAGTTCATTCAGTTGTCGATATATAGCGGGTTGCAGCGGTAATGCGAAATATAGCTCCAAATGACACTTAAACTTCTAACAGCCATAACTTTTGATTTGTATGTTTAATTTTTGCCCATAACACCTTTTCCGAATATGCTCAGAGGCATACATCCAATGGAGCACAATTTTAAACCATTCCAGACCATTTTAGTGGTCAATATACAAATGGTTGCAATGGTAATGAGAGATTTGGCTCCTCTTGACACATAAACTTTAACAGCCATAACTTTTGATCTGGTTGTCCGATTTTTACGCACAACATCTTATTGAAATGAGCTCGGAGCCCTACATCCAATGGAGAATAAATTTTACCCATTCCAGTTTGTTTAGTGGTCAATATACACCGGGTTGGTAATGAGGTATTTAGCTCAAAAGGAGACCTAAACTTCAAACATCCGTAACTTTTGATCTGGATGACTGATTTTCGCCCACAATACCTTTTCGGAATGAGATCGGAGCCCTAAATCCAATGGAGAACAATTTTAACCTATTCAAGCTCATTTAGAGGTTGATATAAAGTGGGTTGTAGTGGTAATGCAATATTTAACTTCAAATGACACATAAATTTCAAAATAAAAGAATTTTTGATGCGGTTGGTAGTGAGAGTGAGTGATTTAGCTCCAAATGATGCTCAAACTTTAAACATCAATAACTTTTGATCTGGTTGTCTGATTTTTCCCCCCACAACACCTTTTAGGAATGAGCTCGGAGCCTTACATTCATCGAAGCACAAGTCTTACCCATTGCAGATTATTCAGTTGTCGATATATAGCGGGTTGCACTGGTAATGCGAAATTTAGCTCCAAATGACACCTAAACTTGAAACACCCATAAATTTTGATCTGATTGTCTGATTTTTGCCCACAAAACCTCTTCGAAATGACCTCTGAGCCATACATTTGACGGAGAGCAAGTTTTACACAATCTAGTTCATTTAGTGGTCGAAATACATTGAGTTGCAGTGGTCATTTGGGATTTAGCTCCAACTGACACATAATCTAGCTATAATTTTTGATCTGGTTGTCCGGATTTTGCCCAAAAGACCTTTTTGGAATGAGCTCAGAGCCATATATCCTATGGAGAAAAACATTTATGCGATCGACTTCATTTAGTGGTCGACGGATAGTGGATTATAGTGGAAATGAGGGATTTTGCTCCATATGACACCTAAATTTCAAACATCCATATCTTTGATGCGGTTGTCAGATTTTTGCCAACAACATTTTTTCGGAATGAGATCGGAGCCCTACATCCAATGGACAACAATTTATACTCATTCTAGTTTGTTTAGTGGTTGATCGACAGTGGGTTACAGTGGTAATGTGGGATTTAGCTCAAAATGACACATAAACTCCAAACAGACATAACTCTTGCTCTAGTTTCCCAATTTTTGCCCACAATACCTTTTTAGAATGAGCTCAGAGCCCTACATCCAATGTGGGGTAGGATATAACCATTTAAGTTTGTTTATTGTTCGATATACAGTGGCTTCCAGTGGTAATGCGGGATTTGGCTCCAAATTACACCTAAACTTCAAGCAGCCATAACTTTTGATCCAGCTGTTCGATTTTTGCGCACAATACTTTTTCAGAAAAGAGCTCGTATATTCCATCCAACAGAGAATAAGATTTACCCATTAGAGAATAAGACAACACCTTTCGGGTTGTCTGATTTTTGTCCACAATACCTTTTTGGAATGAGATCAGAGCCCTAAATCCAATGGAGAACAATTTAAATCCATTCCAGCCCGTTTAGAGGTTGATATACAGTGACTTGTAGTGGTAATATGAGATTTAGCTCCAAATGATACATACACTTCAAAATGAGAGATTTAGCTCCAAATGACACTCAAACTTTAAACAACAATAACTTTTGATGCGGTTGTCTGATTTTATCCCACAACACCTATGCGAAATGAGCTCGGAGCACTACATGTAACATCCCTCAAACAACTATACCCCTATGTTGGTTTTGTCATGACTAGGTCATGAAAAAACCATAGGAAGAGCTCAAGACCTTGTGAACCTAGGTGAGAAGGAGAAAACCCAAGTGGTCTGCAAATATCAATTTTCAGATACCAAGCCTACGGTTGGACTTTAGGGACCCACCTTGAAACTTGACCCCACAATATCATCCCTAACCCATTAGAGGTCTCCTTGAAGCACCAGTGACCCATTGGGGTCAACCTAAGAGGCCAATTTGACTAAAGTCAACCTTAACCCTAAATTGGTCAAAATATCTCAATTAAGATCAATTGGCCCCCACCATGCCAAATTGACCATGCCCCTACCCTTGTATGGGTACTAGGATCCTAATGGACAAAAAAGCCCCATCATGGGGCCTCCAATTTGACCAATTTGCCCTAAACCCTAATTTGGTCAAAGTGCCCTAATAAGGGGCAATTCACCCTCACCTTGTCAAATTGATCCTACCTAGTCCTTCCTAACCTTTAAGGGAACTCAATGGAGCCCAAGCCACTCTTTGGTGTCAACCCAATTGGTCAATTTGACCAAAGTCAAACTCAAGCCTAATTTAGGTCAACATACCCCAATTTAACCTAATCTAGCCCAATACACTTGGGCTAGACCCAATTAAGGTGGTACACCATCTGGTGGGCCTGGTAATTTCTGAAATTACCACTTAATTGCTGTAATTGCTGAGTAGGAGAGAGAAAAGGAAGTTTTCCCCAAATCAGAGAGAGGAAAGAGCATTCATGGTGATTATATGCTATTGATCTTTCAAATCCCTCCCAATTAATGTGCTTTCATTCCCCCTTCAGTTACAATCGAATTTCTGGCGTTTTCCATGGACAGAGGGTTGATTTAAAGGAAATATAGTTGTAACCGAAATTGGAGGTAATGGCCATTAATGGCCTTTGGAGATAAAGCCATCCTAGCCGAATGAAACTCCTCCCATTTCTTTCAGTGCTCAGAGAGGAAGAGATCCCCCATTTTTCCAGTGCGTTTCGTGCAGAGAAATCCTAGATCGGCATGGCACCAAAAGCTCCGGCACCGTCAATGGCAACTCGCCGGAACTCACGCCGCCAAGACCCTGCTCAGGTCCGATCCTCTTCTCCTCCCTTAGTGCTAGATCTCTTCACATTTCGGGGCTTGATCCGTGCATAATAGGGCTCGGATTGTGCATCCGAAAGGGAGCATTACGTACCCGTATTTCCTCCCTCTAAAACCAGATTCGACCACCTCCGGCCGGCCAACCACCCCTATCGCCGGCCACCACCTCAACGGAGGTGGTGGTGGCATTGGCTGGCCAGAAAGAGGCGTAGGTGGCCGGGAAATCACCCCGCAAAAAGGCCCAGGACGGGCTGTTGCGAGCCGTCCAACGATTGGGGACGATGACGGAGAACGGTCGGATCTATTTATTAATGTTTATGATTATATCATTTAATTCGTCGAGCGCTCCAAGAATTTCGTCGAACGAATATTTCGTCGAATAGGAGGTGTTCAGCTTTAGTCGACCGCTGTTATAATGGAATTGAGTCGAGCGTTGTTATGCTTTGATTTCGTCGAACGCATATTTCGTCGAACAGGAGGTGTTCAGCTTTAGTCGGCCGCTGTTATAATGGATATTTGTCGAGCGCTGTTAATAGAGAAATTAGTCGAGCGCAGCTGCGTTCGGCTTTCGTCGAACGCAGATTTGATCTGCTTTCGTCTAACGCAGAGTTGGTCTGCTTTCGTCGAGCGATATTTAACATTTTCGTCGAACGCTGAAACAGTTATATAAATAAATGTTTATGCAATTTCTGTCACTTATTTTGCTGTACCTAGATCTAATTATTAAAAATACTTAGGCCCCTCTACAGAAAAAGTGGCCAACACAAAAGTTGTAGCCCTTAGGGTCTACTTTATTTTAAAATTAATTTCACCCCAAAAGGAGTTCTGTAGCTCCATGTAGGTTCATTTTGGTGGGGCTGGTCCCTAGTGTAGGACAGCCACCAATTCTTGAATAACTTTTGATTGCGAAATGATATTGACTTGAGATTTGAAACATAGTCTACTTATACCTACACACACATCGTACCCAAAGATGGGATTTTTAGGAGAACCTTTCTCTTAGGTTTTTGAAATAATTTTATAAATCATCTAATAATTAATTAGTGGGTTAAATGACCTCCAATGCCCTCCAAATTTTGGTGGGTTCTCCTTAGGGTTACTGTATGACCTTGGTAAAATTATCAGCCCAATTGGGACTGTTTTGTTTGGGTATTTTGTAAAACTATGTTAGGACAAATAGGGTCAAGGTTAGGGTATGGTGTTTACCTTGGGGTATGGTGGTCAAAACTCATCACCATGAAGTGAAACCTTGGTAACTGGTTTAGGATCACCTAAGACACCTCCATGAGAGATATGGGGTGGTGTGGAGGTGGTTAAGCCCTAGAATGCTAGCTTTATTCCTAGGTGTGCATTTAGAGTCTTGTGAAGGCCATGTGGTCAAAAGTCCCTGGTTGGTTATGAAACTTGGTGGATAGATTAATAGGGTGTAAATAGGCATTGGGTAATTTTATAAGAATGTTAGGAGACAATATTCCCTTTGATTTAAGACTTAAGCCCTTTAGGGAAACTTCTTATAAGAAACATTTACATGCTTACAATGTCTTGGATGATGATGAGACTGTGGTTGTGCCCTTATAATCATGATTTAGACCTCTGGTAATTTTTGTAAATTTTATTAGATAATTTAATCAGTACTTCTTTCACAAGGCACTTGTTTTGATTTAAGCTTAAGAAAAATATTTGAGGGTCCAAAACTCTTTGTTAAATTGTGAAAATTGGTGATAGGCCCTTTCTGAACATTAGGAACCTCTGTAATTTTTATAGAATTTTTGAAGACTTAAATCAGTAGGCTACTTCACAGTTCATTGAATTTGAGGTTTTCTTAATTTATTTATTTCAGTGAGAAAATGATTTCCTTAAATCCTGAAACTTAGCCAGTAGCCTTTTCTGGTGAATACAAGAGCTTGGTATTTTTACCATAATTTTAGTGTTGATCTTTTTGGTTGTTCCTTCATAAAACTATGATTTTGGATAGATGATAAATAATTAAATTAGAGGAGAATTTCTTACTGTAAAAATATGATATGATGTTTCTGATGTTATTTAGTCACCATAGATTTATCATAAATTTTGGAGAGCCATATCATAAGATTTACTTACACTTCATGTTTATTTTCATACTTGGCAAATGTTTGGAGAAATTAAAATAAATATTAATTAATTATGGAAAATATGATTCTCTGGAATTTGTCTTATAATATCATGATAGACCTCCAGTAAATAGCTTGGGTCTGTTGGATGAATATTTGGAGTACCTCTAGTTGTGAGCCTCATATAATTAGTTTGGTCTGCGTATAGCAAAACTGTGAATCTTAGATTTTTAGTGACCTACAAGGTGGAAATGGTGTGCAGATGGTGCACATGGGATGATCAAATAGTTAAAAGTCCACTCCAGGAAGTGTATGTGAGGAAAGTGTACTTGGTGGGTTAAGAGTAAGGTTGTCCTGGGGATTGACGAAAGATCGTCTTTCCCCTGGTGTGTCTTAAAATACTTAGGTCTAACTCAAGAGAAACGGTAGAAGGGAATTCTTAAGGGTAGATACCAATAATAGTAAGTATCTTGAGAAAGGGAACTTTGGGGTGTCAAACCATTACAGTTCCTAGTACCGTAGCGAGCCCCTTACAGGGTAACCCTCGGGAAGTCCAAGATTAACCATAAGTCATAGGAGTATAGAAGATGCTCAAGACTAACAAATAACACATTCACTCACACTCCGTTGTCACGGGTGTTTGGTTGGTTTGGTACCCCGAGTTGTAGGCTCGGTGGTCGTTGGTGCGGATTGTTGATCCAGAGAGTTTGTGACTCAGTTTGGTTCTTTGTTGGGGCAAGTTAAGCCCAGGTGCATTATGTTGGAGTTTGTAGTTAGATAGTAGAACATGTTGCATGTGCACAAGGTGGTGGGTCCTTGGTGTTGGCGGTCATTGCACCGACGTTGATACTCGGGATCGTCAAGTGTGGTATTTGCACTTAGCCATAAAAGTCTGGTGGTCCAGCCAGTAAGAGTACGCAGATGCTCCGCGGTTTTGCGTTGAGGCGTACGATAGGTCTAGGTTAGGTAATGCATATACCAACCTAGAGGTGGGCGAGGCCTAACCCACCGCTTCCGTTTGCCACTACGGGAGTATCCTGGGAGTCTTGCTAGCTCCAAAAAGGGGGAACTAAAGGTCTGTGCGCATAGAGTCGTCGAAGTGGGTGAGTTGAACTTGTATGAACATAGCATAACTACATACCTTGCATGTCATAACATAAACATTGCATTTCAACCGCTACCCCTATCGTATAAGTCGGTTATGGGACTTCTTATACGATAGGCCTTGCAAAACGACCCTATGGTCTATAGGTTTGTGTGGGCATTCCTATAAATCAATGGTTACTTTTCTATTACTATTGTCTTTACTTACTGAACTTTACTTACTCTTTACTTGCTCTTACTATGCTTTATTACATGTTTCATTTATGTATATATACTTGAGTAGTGGTAGAACTCTTCCTATAGAATATACCCTGTCATCTGCTTTTGCTATTACCCATTGTTTGTCCTCCGCTTCATCCTTTCCGCTCGGTGCCTAGGAGTCACCGGGGGAGGGGTGGGGGATTGGCTTAGTCTTTTGACTAACGGTCGGTGGACCTTATCATTTTAGGAGACCGCGGCGACGGAGCAGCATCAGAGGCTGGTGCAGATGGACGTGGGGCAGTCTAGCACGGGAGCACCGATGACTGGATCCGTGAGTGGCTATTACTTCTAGTTATTTTGCTTCCGCGAGTGAATTTGTAGTGAGGCTTGATGTATCGGGCAGGAGCCCTTGTTATCTCTTTCTTTATCTCAGTTATATTTATGTGGACATCTCTTCGTGGATGTATTACTTTTTATGTGATGTGGACTTGGCTTTCTTTTTATCTTATCTTTCTTTGCTTCTTCGTGATCAATTTGGCCGGCAGCATCGGTGTTTTGTAGTGGCGACCTTCCCGAGCGAGGGTGTCACCGCAAAGCGACGGTTCTGGGCCCAAGACCCGGTTGATTGAGGAAAAAAATGGGGTCTTACAAGTGGTGTCAGAGGGAAATCTCGATCCGAAGAAAAGAAGTCCACAAACCCTGGGCCACCCCGCACGAGCTTAGTTTGAGGACAAACTAGCAGCGGAAGCAATGGTGTGCCCATAAGGGAAATCACATGAAAAGGTCCACTTATAACTGATCGTTCTTTAGCTAAGTCCCTTACGAGTGTAATTTTCTTGTGTAGCCCGTGACGAACCCTACACCGCAGCATGGAGTTCCACCTACTCCAAACGTCGTCCCACCACCACCGGCTCCTACCCCGTTCCAGCAGACAGAGTTGGGAAAAACACTGACTGCCATTCTAGAGACTTTTAGGGCACAGCAGGCACCGGCTCCTCAGCAAAACCCTGGGGCCAATTGGCTGAGCATCTTTCGAGGTGTCTCCCCACCATCATACATCGGGACGGAGACCGTTGTGAGGACTGAGGAGTGGGTGGACATCATGGAGGAGATGTTGACAGGGATTCAGTGCCCGGCAGACATGGAGGTGCCACTGGTGGTTTCTTGCTTGGAGTCTCATGCTAAGAGATGGTGGAAGAGGTTCCTGGCTACAGTTTATCCGGGATTGGAGGCAGCAGACGTTTCGTGGGAGGATTTCAATGTGGCACTGCTGGAGCATTTCGTGCCGCAGTCTGCTAGAGACGAGCTGGAGGACAGGTTTTTGCAGTTGTGGCAGGGGAGCAGGACAGTTCTAGAGTATCACCGGGAGTTTACCCATCTATCCCGATTTGCGGTTTCGTATCAGCTGAATGACGCAGGATATGCAAAGAGGTTCTACAAGGGCCTTCGTGATGAGCTGAGGCAGGCCCTCCTCTTCGTCTCTGACGGCAGCATGACAAAGATTCTAGATATGGCCAAGAAGCTGGAGATAGACCAGTAAGCTATTCGTGGGAGAAAGAGACCGATGGAGGAGCAAGGACGAGGAGGCAGAAGGGACCAGCCGAGAGGCCGAGACGATGGGGAGAGAAAGACGGAGGTCCGACCCCGCCAGGAGGAGAGGCAGGAGTAGAGAGAGACGGTGGTGTTGGCTCCTCAGCCTCTACAGATGCGGGAGATGCCAAGGATTGGAGGAGGTGGGCCACCACCACAGTGCTACCACTGCCTCCAGACTGGCCATATCAAGAGAAACTTCCCTCAGAGGAATGCACCACCAGCACTACGGGCAGCACCACCGGGCCAGCATTTCGGGGGCAGAGGATGTGGACGAGTTCGTGGATTTCAGGGCGATGACCGGAGACAGTACAGGGAGCAGGACTACGCCCTAGACTTGGCAAGGCCCCGGGACCCAGCAAGGGTCATCGCAGGTACTTTGATGCGTTTCTTTTAATTGTTGTACCTTATAAATTTTAGTCATACCTTAGCTTTGAACCAAACAACCAAAACCCTCAGGTTTAGTACGCATTTACGGAAAATCCGCGTTTACCTTGTTCGATGCGGGTACCTCGCACTCGTTCGTCTCGGCTCAATTTATCAAGGACCTGGACCATGTCCAACACTTCAGGAGTGAATACAGGAGGGTGCGATTCCTGGACGGATCAGAGGTTCTAATAAATGCCACGTGCAGCATGAGGGTGGAGATTGGAGGAAGACTGTTCGAGGCCCCGTCAACTGTGCTGAAGATGAAAGACTACGACCTGATCCTGGGCATGAGTTGGTTGTTCGGGAACCAGGCAAGGATTGACTGCCCGACAAGGAGGATCGTTCCAAAGCACAAAGATGGTGAAGTAGTTTTTGAAGGTACTAAACCCACCTCTCGTCTCTTCTTATCATCTATTCAGGCTGTCAAGGCCCACCTGCAGGGAGACGAGGTATATCAGGTGCTCTTCGAGGCGAGTGAAGTCAAGGACTCAGTGTCAAGTATCCTGGTCATACGGGATTTTGCTGATGTCTTTCCGGAGAAGCTTCCCGGACTGCCACCACATCGCGAGAAGGATTTTCAGATCCAGCTGGTGTCAGGGGCTAAGCCGGTATCTAGGGCCCCTTATCGAATGGCCCCTAAGGAGTTGGTAGAGTTTCGGAGCCAGCTGCAGGAGCTGGTGGAAGCTGGGTTCGTTAGGCCAAGTTCCTCACCCTGGGGAGCTCCGGTGTTGTTCGTGAAGAAGAAGGATGGCACGCTTAGATTGTGCATCGACTACAGAGCTCTGAATAGGCTGACGGTGCAGAACGCGTACCCTCTGCCAAAGATAGACGAGTTGTTTGACCAGATGGAGGGAGCCCACTGCTTCTCGAAGCTGGATTTGAGGTCTGGGTATTATCAGTTGAGGATCCAGGAGGAGGATATCCCGAAGACAGCTTTCAGCAGCCGATATGGATTGTATGAGTTCACTGTGATGCCATTCTGGCTCACGAATGCACCATCAGCATTTATGAGCCTGATGAACTGGGTGTTCGAGCCTTATCTCGACATCTTTTTCATTGTGTTCATTGACGACATCCTCATTTACTCCAGGACCGAGGAGGAGCATGCACGGCATTTGGCACTAACCTTGGAGAAGCTTGGGGAGCACCATCTGTATGCGAAGTTGAGCAAGTGTCAGTTTTGGTTGAAGGAGGTGTCTTTTCTAGGCCATATCATCAGTGCAGCTGGCCTAGCAGTGGATCCAGCAAAGATTCAGGCAGTACGGGATTGGCCGCCGCTGAAGACGGCCACCGACGTGAGGAGTTTCTTGGGACTTGCCAGCAATTACCGGAAGTTCGTTCAGGGGTTTTCTCAGATAGCCCTCCCGCTCACGTCCTTGACGAAGAAGGATGCTGCTTTTACATGGACATCGCGGTGTGAGGCAGCCTTCCAAGAGCTGAAGGGTCGGATTACTTCAGCCCCCATTCTTGCCCTACCATCGGGGAGGGAAGGATTCCAGGTGTATACGGATGCGTCATATCAGGGGATGGGTGCCGTTCTGATGCAGAACAGGCATGCGATAGCTTACGCCTCCCGCCAGTTGAAGAACCACGAGCGGAACTACCCGGTGCATGACTTGGAGACGGGAGTAGTCGTATTCGCTCTCAAGATCTGGCGACACTACCTTTATGGTGTCCACTGCGACATATTCTCAGATCACAAGAATCTGAAGTATGTAGATACGCAGAAGGAGCTGAATATCCGGCAGAGGCGATGGGTGGAGTTCTTATCAGACTATTAGTACACGATGCATTACCACCCAGGGAAGGCGAATGTGGTAGCAGACGCACTGAGCAGGAGAACTAATGCGCCAGGAGCAGAGCCTAAGTTGATGGCCATGGAGTTAGTGTGGATGTTCGAAGACATGCAGATCTCTTTAGTATCTGAGGACGATCCGGAGCTGTACGAGGAGTACTTAGCAGCGATGGGTGCCACTTGCGACATTCGAGACCGCATTAGGGATGGGCAGAAGCAGGATGTCAAGTTGGAGCCGGTATTCAGAGCCTTGGAGGCAGGCTCAGCTGGAGATTATTCGCTGAAGGACGGCCTGTTGAGTTTTAGAGGCCGAGTGTATATACCGGCAGGGGGCTGGATTCGGGAGAATATTATGTCAGAGGCTCATTGCAGTAGATATTCCGTGCACCCGGGCATTACCAAGATGACTGCAGATTTGAGGAGGACCATGTATTGGCCAGGCATGAAGAGAGACATCGTATATTTTGTGACCCACTGCGATTCTTGCCAACTGGGTGAAGGCGGAGTGCCGGAACCCAGCAGGATTATTGCAGCCACTTCCGGTGCCGGAGTGGAAGTTTGACGACATCGCTATGGACTTTATACACAGTCTTCCCCGATCCCGTGCGGGAAATGACTCGATTTGGGTGATCATCGACCGATTGACGATGGTGGCCAGATTTATTCCGATCAGGAAGGACGAGTCGGTCAGTGTTTTGGTGCGAAGGTTTGTGGAGCAGTTTGTTCGATATCATGGTGTGCCGAGGACGATCGTGTCGAATCGGGATGGACGATTCACGTCGAGGGAGTGGAGAGCAGTGCAGGCCTATCTGGGCACCCGGTTAACTTTTAGTACAACATTTCACCCTCAGACAGATGGGCAAACAGAGCGTACCAACCGGACCCTAGAGGATCTTTTACGTCTTTGCATTCTGGACCGCGGGGAGCCATGGGAGAGACTGTTGCCATTAGTTGAGTTCTCATACAACAACAGTCATCAGGCTAGTATAGGTAGGGCACCTTATGAGGCATTATACGAACGGAGATGCAGAACACCATTGTCTTGGATGCATGATGAGGATCCCAAGGCACTTGGCTCGGAGTTCGTGGAGGACACGGAGGCTCAGGTGAGGCTGATTCGAGATAGTATGCTGGAGGCCCAGAGAAGGTAGGCCAAGTATTACGATGCACGTCATCATATGGTGGAGTTCCAGATGAGAGACCAGGTTTTCTTGAAGATACTTCCGATGCATGGAGTCTCGTGGGTTCGCGGGCGGAAGAAGCTCAGTCCGAGGTATATGAGACCTTATAGGATCCTGGAGCGGATCGGTCCCCTGGCTTACACACTGGAGCTACCGCCGGAGTTGGAGGGACTGCACGACATTTTCCACGTCTCCTCACATAGGAAGGCTCTACTTCGGCCAGAGCAGCAGGTTTCTACTTCAGAGGGGCCAGTAGCTACTGATCGGTCGGTTCACTTGGAGCCGGTTCGGATAGACGACACGGAGTTACGAGTCTTGCGTCGCAAGAAGGTTCCGCTGGTCAAGGTCCTATGGTGGAATCATGGACAGGAAGAGCATACTTGGGAGCCACTGGACTTGATGCAGCAAAAGTACCCGCAGCTTTTTACGACAGGTATAATATAATTTTTCCGGGATGTTACTTTTTCTTCCTAACAGTTGAAACCCCCTCGGGCTTAACCTGAATTTTCGAGGACGAAATTTTTATTTTTATGTATTGGGATTTGTAACATCCCTCAAACAACTAGACCCCTAAGTTGGTTTTGTCATGACTAGGTCATGACAAAACCATAGGAAGAGCTCAAGACCTTGTGAACCTAGGTGAGAAGGAGAAAACCCAAGTGGTCTGCAAATAGCAATTTTCAGATACCAAGCCTAGGGTTGGACTTTAGGGACCCACCCTGAACCTTGACCCCACAATATCATCCCTAACCCATTAGAGGTCTCCTTGAAGCACCAGTGACCCGTTGGGGTCAACCTAAGAGGCCAATTTGACTAAAGTCAACCTTAACCCTAAATTGGTCAAACTAGCTCAATTAAGATCAATTGGCCCCCACCATGCTAAATTGACCATGTCCCTACCCTTGTATGGGTACTAGGATCCTAATGGACCCAAAAGCCCCATCATGGGGCCTCCAATTTGACCAATTTGTCATAAACCCTAATTTGGTCAAAGTGCCCTAATAAGGGGCAATTCACCCTCACCTTGTCAAATTGACCCTACCTAGACCTTTCTATCCTTTAAGGGAAGTCAATGGAGCCCAAGCCACTCTTTGGGGTCAACCCAATTGGTCAATTTGACCAAAGTCAAACTCAAGCCTAATTTAGGTCAACATACCCCAATTTAACCTAATCTAGCCCAATACACTTGGGCTAGACCCAATTAAGGTGGTACACCATCTGGTGGGCCTGGTAATTTCTGAAATTACCACTTAATTATTGTAATTGCTGAGTAGGAGAGAGAAAAGGAAGTTTTCCCCAAATCGGAGAGAGAGGAAAGAGCATTCATGGTGATTATATGCTATTGAGCTTTCAAATCCCTCCCAATTGATGTGCTTTCATTCCTCCTTCAGTTACAATCGAATTTCTGGAGTTTTCCATGGACAGAGGGGCTGATTTAAAGGAAATATATGTTGAAACTGAGACTTGCGAACAAGACTTAGTCTCTGTGGAGTTCGGGGCCCTCAGCTAGACGAGGGGCGACCAATCCTTACTCCTCCCAAGGGAGAGCTCTAGGTTGAAGGTGTTGGAACTAGGAACTGGACCAAGGGCTTAGTGGGGGAGGTCCCGCCACATACCCGGAAGCCCCTTAGGAACTTCCCCTACCAAGCCACTACTAAGCTTGGGCACCACTGGAAGCTCTGCTCACCCCACTGGAGAGATTTGGGGAGGGAGAGAGAGGGAGAGAGAGCTAGCCTAAAAACCGGATCCCTCAAATGGTGACCCTTGGTCCTATTTATAGGATTTTCGGATCTGGACTGCAAATAGCCAAAACTGGACTGCGAATAGCCAAATCCCGCTGTTCTGAAGCACTAAACGCAGACCACTGGACTGTGAATAGCCAAAACTGGGCTGTGAAAGGGAAGCCTCCAAGCTGGGCGAGAGGTGAGGCGAACCGCCCCACCCCCTCATCTCCTCTTAGCCGGGCGAGAGGGGGGGGGGGGGGGGGGGGGGGGGGGGGGGGGGGGGGCGAACCGCCCATCCCCCTGCTCGCCTCCAAGCGGGGGGAGAGGGTGGGGGGGCGAACCGCCCCTCCCCCTGCTCGCCTCCAAGCTGGGCGAGCGGGGGGGGGGGGGGGGAACCGCCCCTCACCCTCCTCGCCTCCAAGATGGGCGAGAGGGGGGGGGGGGGAGGGGGGGCGAACCGCCCCTCCCCCTCCTCGCCTCCAAGCTGGGCGAGAGGGGGGGGGGGGGGGGGGGGGGGGGGGGGGGGGGGGGTGAGCCGCCCCTCCCCCTGCTCGCCTCCTAGCTGGGCGAGAGGTGGGGGCGAACCGCCCCACCCCCTCCTCGCCTCCAAGCTGGGCGAGAGGGGAGGGGGGGGGGGGGGCGAACCGCCCCTCCCCCTCCTCGCCTCCTAGCTGGGCGAGAGGGGGGGGGGGGGGGGGGGGGGG